>SJXQ01003728.1:63783-105415 GCA_006408695.1 Aepyceros melampus | reverse complement strand
ATCTATTTGTGTCATCTTTGATTTCTTTCATCAGTGTTTCATAGTTTTCTATATATAGATCTTTTGTTTCTAAAGGTAGATTTATTCCTAAGTATTTTATTCTTTTCATTGCAATGGTGAATGGAATTGTTTCCTTAAATTCTCTGTTTTCTCATTGTTAGTGTATAGGGGTGCAAGGGATTTCTGTGTATTAATTTTACATCCTGCAACTTTACTACATTCATTGATTAGTAATTTTCTGGTGGAGTCTTTAGGGTTTTCTATGCAGAGGATCATGTCATTTGCAAACAGGGAGAGTTTCGCTTCTTTTCCAATCGAGATTCTTTTTATTCCTTTTTCTTCTCTGACTGCTGTGGCTAAAACTTCCAAAACTATGTTTAATAGTAGTGGTGAGAGTGGGCACCCTTGTCTTGTTCCTGGGGAAATGCTTTCAATTTTTCATCATTGAGGATAATGTTTGCTGTGGGTTTATCATATATGGCTTTTATTATGTTGAGGTACATTCTTTCTATATTTCTATGCAGAGGATCATGTCATTTGCAAACAGGGAGAGTTTCGCTTCTTTTCCAATCGAGATTCTTTTTATTCCTTTTTCTTCTCTGACTGCTGTGGCTAAAACTTCCAAAACTATGTTTAATAGTAGTGGTGAGAGTGGGCACCCTTGTCTTGTTCCTGGGGAAATGCTTTCAATTTTTCATCATTGAGGATAATGTTTGCTGTGGGTTTATCATATATGGCTTTTATTATATTGAGGTACATTCTTTCTATACCTGCTTTCTGGAGGGTTTTTATCATAAATGAACGTTGAATTTTGTCAAGGCTTTCCCTGAATCTACTGAGATAATCATATGGTTTTTTATCTTTCCATTTGTTAATGTGGTGTATCACACTGATTGATTTGTGGATATTAAAGAATCTTTGCATCCCTGGGATAAAGCCCACTTAGTCATGATGTATGATCTTTTTAATACGTTGCTGGATTCTGTTTGCTAGATTTTGTTGAGGATTTTTGCATCTATGTTCATCAGTGATATTGGCCTACTAGTTTTCTTTTTTAGTGGCATCTTTGTCTGGTTTTGCTATTAGGATGATGGTGGGCTCATAGAATGAGTTTGACAGTTTACCTTCCTCTGCNAGGAGGAGAAGGGGATGACAGAGGATGAGATGGTTGGATGGCATCACCAACTCAATGGACATGGGTTTGGGTAGACTCCGGGAGTTGGTGATGGACAGGGTGGCCTCGGGTGCTGCGTTCATGGGGTCGCAAACAGTAGGACACAACTGAGCGACTGAACTGAACTGACATCTTGACACTGAAGATGCTTCACTCAAACACTGCCCTCTCAGGTATCAGCTTCTAATTTTTAAGTCAAAAGCAGCATGTCAGGCTCCGTGCTAGGCTGTAGGAACACTCCCTTTGGGGTGCCATCTGCCTTGAATCGACCTCTCCTCTGGGTTTGACTCACCTTATCTCCTTCTTACTTTCCTTTCTGCACTCACCTCACCTTTCACATCTACTAGCATCACCTCCCTGATGAAAAAATAAGAAAGAGTTAACAGACCGAGGAAGGAAAAACCTGGCTGGCCATTCATCAGGCTGTTATAACAGACACAACCAGCTGCAAAGTTGACAGGAAACAGAATTTTTCCCAAGGACATACTGCAACTTGAATGAGTCATTACAACCCCTTCTTGGAGTGACTCACTAAGACACTTTGTGCTCTAAGATCATGGACAGACAGAGCCTCCCTCTGTTGCAAATCATATCAGGAAGAGTAAAGCCTCCCACTTTGGCCTGGCAAGCCTGGTTATTCTTGGATTCAGAGAAGCAGTGGCTACTTACCAGCCAGGTGCGGGACTTCAGATAAAAGGTTTCCAGGCGCCAAGCTCTGTATCTACCTTTTTATTGTTTTCAAAGAAACACTTTTCAGTCTAGACCTGATGTTGGTCTATGCACAACACTATCTTGACATCAAAACACTACTTCATTCAAATTGCACTGAGACTCCTCCATTCCCCAGAGTCCTAAATGCCTCTATTTTCTTTTTTTTTTAATTTGGCAAAACGCCCTCTAAGGTAACCTGCTGGCTCATTGCCTCAGATCAATAAACCTGGATGTATCAGGCTATCAACTTTTTTCTGGTGATCTTAAGCTCACTCTGCTAGGATGATGAACACCTAATGTTCATTCTGCCACAAAAAGAACGAGTTTCCCCAATGGCTGGCAGAACAACTAAAAGGTCCATCACCTATACTTTGTATGGTTCTATTTTTGTCCAAAATATTTAGAAGCTAGACCTTCTAGCTTCAAGAGGGATACAGTACATGAAATGGGATATTTGAATTATATAAATCTCATACTCAGGGATTCAACAGAAGTCAATGCTTTCATGTAAATTTGGAAATAAGTACCTTATACCAAGGATCACAAGAATTTTCTGCAAAGGGGCAAGTATAAATACCCAAAGCTTGATCACAATTATTTCACTCTGATGTACAGCACATAGTGGCTGTAGACAAAAGTATAAATGAATGAGCATGGATGTGTTTCAATAAAACAAGCCATGGTCCTATTTGGGCTCAAGAGCTATAGCCCTCTGACCCGTGTGCCCTACACCATGATGATAACATAGAATCCCTGTTGGTGAATTTGCTAACTGTATTCTCCATTGAGATGTAAGTCAAGTATTACTTGGCAGCCTAGAGGGGGAACACTGAGATCTGATGGACTTTGGGAGTCCCCTGAAAAAGGTGTATTCCTGATCAATGGTAATGATGAAGGACTGTAAGAATTAATGAGTATCTGGTACAGATATTATGTGTTATACTTCACATAGAATGGCAAATCCTCATAGTACAACCTGGTAGGTATTTCAACCCTCATTTTATATGTAAGGACATCTGAAGTCTAGAATAACTACGCATCTTTCCTAGAGTCATTAAACTATTAAATGGAGGCATCATGTGCCCTGTAAGTACAACTGGTTGGTTGGTGTTTAGTTGCTAAATCGTGTCTGACTCTTTTGCGACCCCACGGACTGTAACCCGCCATACTACTCTGTCTAAAGAATTTTCCAGGGAAGAATAACAGAGTTTGTTGCTATTTCCTTCTCCAAGGGTCTTCCTGACCCAGGGATCGAACCTTGGTTTCCTGCAATGGCAAGCAGGTTTTTCCCCACCAAGCCCCCAGGGAAGCCTGGTGAGCACACCTTCAGTTCAGTTCAGTTTAGTCGCTCAGTCGTGTCCAACTCTTTGCGACACCATGAATTGCAGCACGCCGGCCTCCCTGTCCATCACCAACTCCCAGAGTTCACCCAAACTCATGTGCATCGAGTTGGTGATGTCATCCAGTCATCTCATCCTATGTCGTCCCTTTCTCCTCCTGCCCACAATCTCTCCCAGCATCAGGGTCTTTTCCAATGAGTCAGCTCTTCGCATGAAGTGGCCAAAGTATTGGAGTTTCAGTCTCAGCATTAGTACTTCCAATGAACACCCAGGACTGATCTCCTTTAGTATGGACTGGTTGGATCTCCTTGCAGTCCAAGGGACTCTCAAGAATCTTCTCCAGCACCACCTTAGGAAGATACTAATCTTCTTGGGGGTGGGATAGCAAAGGTCCCTAAAGAAGAATTAAAAAGTTAAGGTCCATGGTAAATGAACATCTTCAGGTTAGAAGAAACCTCTAACTCTTTTAATTAAAAATTCAGCCTTTGGGGGAACAACCACACTTGAGCCATTTGGAGCCCATTGGAGCTTGAAGAGGGCAGGTAAGTGAGACAAATATGGAATTCAGCCCTTCTGGCTCCCAGCCCTTCCTTCTGACCACCAAAATGGATTTCCCCTTCAACCCCAGGATAAAAAATAATTGGATTTCTCTACGTTTTATGAATGCGTAACTTGCAATTCAAAAGAATCTGTGTGTTTAACTTCATCCTCATCTGACCCAGGGGGATTAAAATGAAATAACTAAAATCAGGACAATGCCAGGGCTGGGCTCTGATCGTCCCCCGTGCACCTGCTTCCTCCTTTCGCGGTAATCACACCGCTGCAGCTGATAAAGGGGCCAGAGCGCTGCTGCGGAGCCCCGCTGAATATAAAACGCACCCTGCTCTCCGCCTCCCTCCCACAATTAATCTTCCCTGCTTTCTGCAGGAACCATCCTCTGCAGTGCTCATCATTTGGCTGGGACTTTCCCTTTTGTTATCTCCATCGCTGTCTTTGTTTTTGGAAAAGAGAAAGACATCCACGGCACGTGGACCCTACATGTGAGGGCAGCTAAGCTTGGAATATAGCAGGTTCCAGTAAAATTCATCTCTCTCTCCCTCTACCACCTGGAACATCATTTCTATCCCTAAGGAACTTAGGGAAAGCAAAGCCAACCTATCCTCTTTCTAAGATTGTGGTTCTACTATTTTTAGTTATTAATACCTAAGATCACTTTCTAATGAGTGGAAGACTTCTAAAAAACACCAAAAACGTGGCGTGAATGTAGATTTTCCCTTTAACACGCTGAAAGAAACCAATATTTCTGAACCCCTTTAGCCTTCACAGATGTAGTTGCCATGGAAACCATAACATTAAGCCAGGCAGTTACTTCCACATTACATAATATTATCTAATGCTTAGTTACTCTTGAACAAATGTGTTTATTCAGTAGCTTTTTGTCCATGTAATCAACCATATCTGCTTTGATTTGATTAAACAAGGAGCCGGGGCATAAAATCATCTATTGCAATGCACTCTGTGCCTGTTACTCATCCAGAAAATGACACGCTCGGCATTTGCCAAAGAGACTGCATGTGAAGTCGTTGGAAGAGGTTCTGGCTCCTGACACAGTATGTAGTTATGGGTTAAAGTAATTAAGATGAAAAGGATATGAAGTTACAATCTAGAGCAGATACACTGAAGATGAAATTCCAATAGCTTTGAACCGTTTTTTTCGCCAAAGAAGGGAGGAGATAGCTCAGATGCTTTAGGAAGTCTGTGTGTATTGTGAAGGTCATTTTTTCTTGGGGGGGGGGGGCAGTGTTTGCTAGTAAAACTCTCATTCCAGAGAGGAACATTATTCACCATGTTAGCAGTGAGCTGATGCATGGTTGTTATTGATTTACATATTATTTGTGAGACCCTAACCGACAGCCGGTTCTCAAAGACCCTGTTAGTTACACCATCAGACAGTCTCTTTCTCTTCTGACTCTAAATACATACTTTCAGTTATTTCTCAACGAGTGACAGGGCTGCACCCAGATATAAGTAATATTTATTGAGACAGAATTCTTTAAGAAGTATTGAAACTTGCTTCTGCCCATAGGTGGGGGGTCTATGTCTCTGCATACAACAAGATCTAGAGAATTTACTCTCCCCCTCTCTCCTTCCCTTTCTTCTTATCTCTCTTTCCATCTACCTGTCTTTCTAAATACTTAACACTTTAGACAGATGTTAGAAAGATTTATTGAGAAATGAATTGAATCCCTACACCAGCTTTTCAAAAATGTGTCACTAAATCCTTGTATAACTATAAATCTTATTTAGTGAGCTTCTGATGTCCTCTTTAAGTACATTTTTATTAAAGACATGACATCGTGCATAATTATTAAAAAAAAAAAGATAGGTAAGTTAAAGTCCATTAAAACCACTCAAAGCTCTCACCACCCTAAAATAACATGTGCTGTTTTTATGCAAATAGAAATAGCATTCAATTAGAGTTTCTAAAAGAATGCCTCTGGTTCGGATATGCTCTTTAACACCTTTCTTCCCGTATTTTCTTCTGTTCCTTGGTTGTCTTCTGCTCCCCATTGACATGCCACTTTATTTGTGCACCCAGATTTTTGGGGGCATGTAATCTTTAGTCTTTGCATTTGCAGAAACTCCAAGTTAACTTTTTGTACTACTATCCCAGAGGCTTCTTTTCCCTCGGATTTTCTGTCTCTCACTTTTCTCTTTCCCACCTTCTCCGAGCTGGCCAGCCCATGCTGCCTCACGCTGCTTCTTTGTCTGTTACATTCTTTGCTCCTCACTCTCTGGGTATCATGTGCTCCTGCCCCACTCACTTTTCAGTATAAGACATCAACGCTAGTTTTCTAGATTCCGTGTGTGTGATTTAGTTGCTCAGCTATGTCCGACTCTTTTCGACCCCATGGACTGTAACCCTCCAGACTCCTCTGTCCATGGGATTTCCCAGGCAAGAGTACTGAAGTGGGTTGCCTTTCCCTTCTCCATTCTAGATTCCATATATATATATATATATATATACACACATGCTTTAATATACGATATTTGTTTTTCTCCTTCTGACTTACTTCACTCTGTATCACAGGCTCTAGGTTCATCCACCTCACTAGAAGTACTCAGATTTGTTCTTTTTTATGGCTGGGTAATATTCCATTGTATATTGTACCACAAATTAACCTATTTTCAGGGAAGGAATGGAGACACAAATGTAGAGAATGGATTTGTGAACAAACGGGGGAAGGACAGAGTGGGACAAATGGAGAAAGCAGCAGTGACATATAAACAGCATCTTGTGTAAAATGCCTAGCTGGTGAGAAGCTGCTGTATGCCTGGAGCTCTGTAATTACTTAGAGGGCTGGGATGGGTGTGGTGGGTGGGAGGGAGGCTCTAGAGGGAGGGGATATACGTATAGTTATGGTTGGTTGGCATTGTTGTATGGCAGAAACCAACAAAACATTGTAAAGCAATTTCCCTCTAAAAAATAAAAATTCTAAATCTAGATATCAAAATATATATTTTTCTAAAGACTCAGTTCAGAAAGGGGAGGGTGAGATGAATGGAGAGAGTAGCGTGGAAACATATACACTAACATATGTTGAATAGATAGCCAGTGGGAATTTGCTGTGTGACTCAGGGAACTCAAACTGGGGCTCTGTAATAACCTAGAGGGATGGGAATGGGTGGGAGGTGGGAGGGAGATTCGAGAGGGAGGGGCCCTATGTACCCCCATGGTTAAGTCATGCTGATGTAAGACAGAAATCAAACTAATATTGTAAAGCAATCACCAGTCAATGAAAAATAAGTAAATATAGTGATTTTAAAAAAAAAAAAAAAAAAAAACTCAGTACTGGGATCAAGTCCTGAGTAAAGTCCCTGACATCCCCTCTCACCCGCCCACCAGCTGGATTTCCCACTCTTCACTCCAGCCACACACTCTGACCTGCATATATTTCTATCACAGCACCTAGAAAGTACTAAGTTCTCAGTTGCTTATAGTCTCTCTCCATCCTCGTATAGAACAAGTACTGACGGGGCCCTGGTGACCATCAGTCCAGGCCAGTGATTCAAGAGAGATGAAGAATACCAGTGGGTCCACCACCTGCAGGAGTTTACACCCCATGGCTTGAATCTCTTTGCTTCTCATGCCCAGTGAAATGTATGACCCGTGGCAGACCCTGAATATCTGTTTGTTGAATTTTTTCTTAAACTTCCAGTGTCATAACATGGTTAGTCAAGTGTGAGCCGCTCAGTCGTGTCTGACTTTCCAACTCCATGGCTTGTTGCCCTCCAGGCTCCTCTGTGCATGGAATTCTCCAGGCAGGAATACTGGCGTGGGTAGCCATTTCTTTTTCCAGGGAATCTTCCCAACCCAGGGATCCAACCCTGTTTCCTGCATCATAGGCAGATTCTTTACCGTCTGAGCCACCAGGGAAGCACTACTCAAATTTTAGAAAAATAGAAAATACAGCTCTATCAGTGACCATTTAGCAAAGATCTTACTTCAGAAATTGGACCTTTATCTGGAACACTTCACTAACTGTCAGCTATTAAGATTCTGATCTCCACACTGATAGAGCTAAAAACAAGATAGGGACTGAGCAAAGTCTTTAACAAATGCACATTTCAGATCTTTCAGTTCAACCCTGCCAGGCATCATAGGAAAGACAGTGATAAGAAGGGTGCCCACACTTCAAGTATTGTCAAAGGGAATAGTCTCAGACTGGTCATAATTGTACTTGTCTTAATCTGTTGATCACTTCATGTAGACTTGGACAACATGTTTATTTGAAATAAAAATTTGAAATTGGGAAATAAAGAAAAACCAGAAAATATAAATTAACAGAAAAAAATCCCTTAGGTGGCTCAAGTGGTAAAGAACCCACCTGCCAATGCAGGAGATATAAGAGACACAGGTTTGATCCATGGGTGGGGAAGATTCCCTGGAGGAGGGCATGGCAACTCATTCCAGTACTCTTGCCTGGAGAATCTCATGGACATAGGAGCCTGGCAGGCTATGGTCCAAAGGGTTACAAAGAGTCAGACATGAATGAAGTAACTTAGCATGGTCCATGTTCTTACCATCCAGAAATGAACACATTTTTATCTGTGTATTTCACAAACAAAAATTTCCTTGATATTGATGAAAATCTTCCTTAAAAAAAACAAGGTCATAGGACACAAGCTTTTTGTTTTTGAACCATCCATAGGCCTGGCCATCAGTATTTGGGGTGGCTTCACACAGGAACAAATGTATCTGAATACTCCGGCAGGTCAGGTGGTTGTTTAGGGTCCGGCTCTGTGTTTCCTGTAACTATGCTACAGTGAACTCTTGGCTGACTTTCCCCACTCATCCAGAAATAAGAGCAAGAAAGGACATAGATACTGGATTCCGTGAAGACAGAGAGCTCAATTTCAAGGAAATAGACCAAGATTAGTTTTGCTTTGTCTATGGTTTCTAATCTAAAGTTTCCATTTGCAGCAAGTCAGGCATTTGGATGGTTTAATACATAAATCTTTTATTTGGGTACCTGAGTTTGTACTAGAGTATTTGTGTTCAGAAAAAGTCTCAGAATGTAGAATCTGGACTCAACTGACCTTGGCTTCTAAATGATAGCCCTGCTCTTAGGCAAACTTTAGGCAATTTATAAAAGCTCTCTCTTAAGTATCAGTTTCTTTTTCTGTAAAATGAAAGCAATATTAGGAGATTAACTAAAGCACATATCTATATAAAATCCTTAGCCTAATGCTTAGCCTAATGCTAGTTTGGTCCCATCTCTTCATGGCAAATAGTTGGGGAAACAATAGAAGCCAACTTTATTTTCTTGGGCTCCAAAATCACTGCAGATGGTGATTGCAGCCATGAAATTAAAAGATGCTTACTTCTTGGAAGGAAAGTTATGACAAACCTAGACAAAGTATTAAAAGGAAGAGGCATTATGTTGACCTTAATGGTCTGTCTAGTCAGAGCTATGGTTTTTCCTGTGGTCATGTATGGATGTGACAGTTGGACTATAAAGAAGGCTGAGCACCGAAGAATTGATGCTTTTGAACTGTGGTGTTGGAGAAGACTCTTGAGAGTCCCTTGGACTGCAAGGAGATCCAACCAGTCCATCCTAAAGGAAATCTATCCTGAACATTCATTGGAAGGACTGGGTGCAAAGTCTAATACTTTGGCCACCTATGCGAACAGCCAACTCATTAGAAAAGACCCTGATGCTGGGAAAGATAGAAGGCAGGAGGAGAAGCGGATGATAGAGGATAAGCTGGTTGGATGGCGTCACCGACTCGATGGACATGAGTTTGAGCAAGCTCTGGGGGATGATAAAGGACAGGGAAGCTTGGCGTGTTGTAGCCAATGGGGTCGCAAAGAGTTGGACACGACTGAGGGACTGAAAAGCAACAAATGCTAGCAAATCACACACACCCAACTCAAATATACAAAGGTCCACTTAACTTGGAAAATACATAGGTCCTTTCCCCCCAGAGAAATGCAGTATTAATTATGTTTCAACTTTGTGTGCCACCCCCACAATAAAATGGGGGGGGGGGAATAAAACATTCTAATAAAATGTTTTCCATTGGCTTGAATCTAATCAGTTTTTTTTGACCCTATAATTTACTTGTGAAATAGTCACTGTGCTTATAATTTATATAGTATTCATTTGCCTTTGTTCCGTCATATAATTAAATAAGAGAAATGATTCCACTTTGACACATGTATGATAAATTTTATTTGGGGAGTGGAATGGAAACTATTTTATAAAATGGAATTTTGTGTGAAGAATTGCAAAGTAAGAATGCAAAAGTAGTGGATATTATTATTTATTTAATTTTTTGGTCATGCTGCAGGGTCCAAGGGATCCTAGTTTTCCAATCAAGGATCCAATCTGGGCCCTTGGCAGTGAAAGCATAGTCCCAACCACTGGACCACCTGGGAATTCTCAAGTAGTGGGTATATTAATAATCACCACCGTGCTAGTTCTCTCTGAGTATTCAGGATTATATAACTGAATTCATTTGGGAAACTCATTATATGCAGTGGAAGACAACATGGGGACTGCTTTATCTGACATTCCCAAATCACAAAGTGCAATGATCTAGTGCTTGTACAATTCAACAGGAAGCCAAAAAGTCTGACAAGAGAGAAAAATAACTGACCCTTCAAGGGTGGAGGTTCTGAGTTAAAAGAGCCTGAAGCAACCCTTCACCTGGACCAAACAGAAAAGATGTGAGAGAGCATGGAGGAGACAGAGAAAAGGAGACTGTCAGCTACATCCCCTAAACTGAACTTATCTTCTGCTGACCCTGCTGACAGCAAGGCCAGCATCCTCTACCCCATGTTCCATTAACTAAGGATGCCTGTTTATTCTGCTCTCTAACAGATCAAGAGACCTTCCTGAGATGCTTGCTTTCGGTACATTTCATAAGGTCAGTCCAGCCTAGTTCACTTTTTAAAAAAAATATATTTTCTTGCCCATGCCAACAAGCATGTGGGATTTTAGTTCCCTGAACAGAGATTGAAACTGCACCCCTTGCATTGCGAGCATGGAGTGTTAATCACTCTACCACTAGGGAAGCCACCCAGTTCACTTTCTATTGTGGTGGTATTAGTGGGGTTGAGTGTGTGTGTGTGTGTGTGTGTGTGTATAGATATATATAAATTTTATGAAAGAACACTACTTTTCCACAGTTGAGATGCTTCAATTTCTCTAAATATTTGTTAAACATTTTATAAACTTGCTTCGAGGGTAAATGGTCCATAAGATTTTATTGCACACTGAAATTACTTATTCTCAAAATATATCCTTCAGTAGATAGATATTTACATTTGACTTTTTATAATTTGAGCTCATATCTAGTCTTTGAAGTCATTAGGGCTATGATTCTTCCTTTATAGACAAGGCAGCTGAAAGTTCATAAGATTAGAGTTACAATCCCGAAGTCCAACAAAGTAAATCAGAGACATTTCACTCTTTAATGATACTCCAATCCCAGAAAAATTCAGACACACATACCCTTCCATGTTATTTCTGGAACTGCAGTCTCCTCTGAGGTCCATTTATGGAACTCTCATTTAAGAATCCCTAGAAGTGAAAGGTCTAGGATTTGAAACCAGTTGTTTGGTTTTTGTTTTTTCTTTTTAATGTATTTGGCTGCTCCAGGTCCTACCTGGGGCATGTGAGATCTTTGGTTGTGGCATGTGGGATCTAGTTCCCTGACCAGGGTCGAACCCGGGCCCCCTGCATTGGGAGCACAGAGTCCTAACCACTGGACAAAGAAGTCCCTGAACCCAGTTGTAAATTCAAGTCCAGCCCACCTGTCCCCACCCTACAAAGCTCCAATACCTAAGTCCATGTTCACTTGGTCCGTGTCTATTCTTAGATTTTTAAAAATAACCTTCTCATTCATCTTTTTAATTTCCAGGCTGAACTCTAACTTTTTGTCTGCCTTTAGGAGAGCTCCTTTACCCCAGAATCATCTTTGGACCTTCTCTGGACTGGCAGTCAAAAGCTGACTTGCAGTAACCTACACAGGAAATTTTGTGAGGATTTGTTTCAAAAGGGGAACTACACTTCTGCCAAGAATGCTTGGAGACACTCTGGTGATTCTAGGCAACAGTAAATCAAGTCTGCATCTTCTAAGGGTGACAAATTCATTTAACTTTTGAGTATTTTTTTAATCTTTTTATAGGCAACTACTAATTATCGCCACCTATGTGTGCTAGCTGACTTGTCTTTGGTATACTTAATGGGCCTCTATCTGGACATGGATGCTAAATCTTAAACAAACTATGAACTGATTAAATGTAATGGTTTATTAAAAGACTGACCAAGTCATTCCTCTTTGTGTCTAAGTTGGGTTTATCCTAGGCGCACAAGAAATGTACAACATTAATAATATAATTGATGCAGGATAACAAACTAAAGGAGAAAATTCCCATGATCCTTTCAATTGATACCGAAAAAGCATTTGATAAGATTCAGTACCCATCCATGACGAAAATGGTCAGCAAGCTAGGAATGAAAAGAAATCATCTTTCTGTAGTACCGAAAAGTGAAATACATCTTCCTGTTAAACTCTTAAATGGTAAGATTTTTGCTTGTCATCACTACAATCTTTAGACATAGTCCCATGCATCTTAGCCAAAGCAGTGGGATAAAAATAAATTGAAAGCCTAATACTATAAAGGAAGAGACCAAGCAGATTTTTTTTTTCTCATAATTAAATTGTCTATGCTAAAAAAATCACTGACCTTTCCAACTTTTTCTCCTCGCCCAGTCTTGTGGGATGAGAGCTGACATGGGCCTGGCTGGCCCAAGGTCAAGGAGCTGATAAGATCTGAGGCTGTGATTGGACCTTAGTCAGTCTGACTCCCAAGTCACAGGCTCCACCCCCATCTTGGTCCCTCCTTGCACTGTTTGAAATTGGAAAATTAAAACAAAGGACAGCTATCCAAAAAATGAACAGGTTATCAGAAGCAGGCACCAATGTTTCCTAGTCATTTCTCCTGTATCTCTCTTTTGAAAAAATTAATTTAAAAAGGCTGGGTGGTTTGTTTAAAAATCAGAACTCTTGTCCTAATTTTTAAAAAATCCTTCATTAAAATAAAGTTTTAAAACAACGGTAGAATGCTACTGAGAAGCATGCCCTTGCTGGACTTCTAATTCATAAAATGCAAACCAAGATTGTGCCTTTATTTTTCTTAACGGGTCAGTGAAATGTCCATTTTTCTTGTATAAAAGAAACAGCAGATTTAGGTGTCCTCTCTCACAGGGTGATAGCGAGCCTAAGAAGGATGTTTTTTGCAGCACTTCACAGAATCCAGCACCTGCCAAACTGCAGAAACATGAGGAGCACCTGAGCCCAGCCGTCCTGACTTTGAGACCAGTTTCTACCCAACTCATCAACATTCACTCTCACCCTCAGGATACAACCCAAATATCCATCTACTGGTGAATGGATAAACAGATTGTGGTATATCCAACTAATAAGATAGTATGCAGCTATGTAAAAAGAGTGGATCTTGAAAACATGCAACAGCATGGATGAATCTCAAAAGCATATGTTAAGCGGAAGAAGAGAAAACATAAATACCATATCATTCTGTTTATCTAACAGTCTGGAAAAGACAAAAATGTAGGGATAGGAAACAGAGCACTGTTTGCCAAGAGTTTAGGATAGAAAAATGGAGGATCGACACAAAGAGACACAAGGGGATTTGAGGGTGAGTGATGGATGTGTTCTATTCTTAATTGAGATGATATGTAACAAGTGCATGTATTTATCAAAACACATCGAACCATGGATGTGAAATGCCAGGCTTATTGTTTCTTCATAAGAAGACGTCAGTTCAGTTCAGTTCAGTCGTTCAGTCATGTCCGACTCTTTGCGACCCCATGAACAGCAGCACACCAGGCCTCCCTGTCCATCACCAACTCCTGGAGTCTACCCAAACCCATGCTCATCGAGTCAGTGATGGCATACAACCATCTCCTCCTCTGTCGTCCCCTTCTCCTCCTGCCCTCAATCTTTCCCAGCATCAGGGTCTTTTTGAACAAGTCAGCTCTTCGCATCAGGTGGCCAAAGTATTGGAGTTTCAACTTTAGCATCATTCCTTCCAAAGAACATCCAGGACTGATCTCCTTTAGGATGGACTGATTGGATCTCCTTACAGTCCAAGGGACTCTCAAGAGTCTTCTCCAACATCACAGTTCAAAAGCATCAATTCTTCAGTGCTCAGCTTTCTTCAAAGTCCAACTCTCACATCCATACATGACTACTGGAAAAACCATAGCCTTGACTAGACGGACCTTTGTTGACAAAGTAATGTCTCTGCTTTTTAATATGCTGTCTAGGTTGGTCATAACTTTTCTTCCAAGGAGTAAGCGTCTTTTAATTTCATGGCTGCAATCACCATCTGCAGTGATTTTTGGAGCCCGGAAAAATAAAGTCAGCCACTGTTCTCCCATCTATTTGCCATGAAGTGATGGGACCGGATGCCATGATCTTAGTTTTCTGAATGTTGAGCTTTAAGCCAACTTTTTCACTCTCCTCTTTCACTTTCATCAAGAGGCTCTTTAGTTCTTCTTCACTTTCTGCCATAAAAGTGGTATCATCTGCATATATGAGACATAAACATCCTAAATTTAAAAAAAGAAAGAAACTACATCATAGGAAGAGAAGGAAACACAGGAACATTTTGCCTATTAAACCTTCATTTTTCAGAACAGAATTGTCTTCACTGTCCCAAGTTAATTTAGCTGCACTCGGCTTAAAACGCTGTTGAATTCCCCTGTGTGTGGTTAATTGTACTTCCATCCTTCCTACAAGTAAAAATCAGCCTGTAGTTAGAGCCTCTTGCTGGGTCCTTAAAAAAGAAACAGTATCACCTAAATCTGGTATTTGTATAATAGGCTTTACAGTCAGAGAATCGCAGAGCTATATTTCTGAAAAAAAGTGTTTTCTGTAATATACTTTGCGAATGTTTTGTGTGAATGGTTAATGGCCAGTGTGAATGTTATGTGGTATAGACCTCTGGCTTCTACATGGTTCTTTTCACCATTATAGCACTCTAACATCCTGTCAACTTGTGGATTGTTCTGTTCACTTAAATATACATGGGTTTAGGAACTTCCCTGGCAGGTCAGTAGTTTAGACTTTGCATCCCAAGGGGCGAGGGGGTACTGGTTTGATCCCTGGTCAAGGAGCCAAGATCCCACATGCTTTGTGGCCAAAAAATTAAAACATAAAAGAGAAGCATTACTGAAAAAAGCTCAATAAAGACTTTTTAAAAAATGATCCACACTGGAAAAAATAAAATACTCAGGGAGTTTGGGATCGACATGTATTTAAAATGGATAACCAACAAGGACCCACTGTATAGCCCATGAACTCTGCTCAATATTATGTGGCAGCCTGGATGGGAGGGGAGCTTGGGGGAGAATGCGTGTATATTACAGCTGAATCCCTTTGCTGTCCACCCGAAACTATCACAGTGTTAACTGGCTCTGCTGCTGCTGCTGCTAAATCGCTTCAGTTGTGTCCGACACTGTGGGACCCCAGAGACAGCAGCCCACCAGGCTCCCTCGTCCCTGAGATTTTCCAGTGTTAACTGGCTATACTCCAGTACAAAATCAAAAAGTTTAAAATAAAATAAAATACATGGGTTTAATTTCACACTAGATTATGTTGAGGTGAACGATGTCGAAACACCTTCTGAAGTTAAATAAGAGATTTCAAATTGTTTCTGGAATATCTTCTTTCTGCAGGACATGCCGGCTACACAGGATGCAACTTCTCACACCCGCCTCCTGAGTCTGGGGGTATCCTTGGCGTTCTACCAAGAAAAACAGACTGTCTTCTTTTTAAGTGGGAACTTTATAAAATTTTAATTTAATTTTTATTTTATCTTGAAATTTAGTGGATTTGCAGTGTTGTGTTAGTTTCAGGTGATTCAGATACACATGTGTGAGCACTCAGGTGCTTCCGTCGTGCCTGACTCTTTGCAACCCCATGGATGGTAGCCATCAAATTCCTCTGTCCATGGGATTCTCTGGGCAATAGCACAAGTGGGTTGTCATGCCCTCCTCCAGAGGATCTTCCCAACCCAGGGATGGAACCCATGTCTCTTATGTCTCCTGCATTAGTAGGCAGGTTCATTATCACTAGCGCCGCCTAGGAAGTCCCATGTGCTGTGCTGGGCTCAGTCACTCAGTGTCTGACTCTTTGCAGCCTTGTGGATTGAAGCCTTCCAGGCTCCTCTGTCCATGGGGATTCTCCAGGCAAGAATACTGGAGTGGGTTGCCATGCCCTCCTCCAGGGGACCTTACCAACCCGGGGATTGAACCCAGGTCTCCTACATTGCAGGCGGATTCTTCACTGTTGGGTAGCCTATCTCTTCTCCAGGTGATCTTCCCAACCCAGGGATCAAACTGGGGTCTCCTGCATTGTAGGCGGAGTCTTTACCAACTGAGCTACCAGAGAAGCCAAGGAAGCCCCATACATATGCCCATATCCATTCAAAGAAAGACTGCCATGTCCAGTGGCGGTTGTTGTTACACCTATAGTTTTTGATACTGACAATTTCTACACCTACTCTCCTTTTATTAAAATAAGTGCAACTAATGCAAGGGGCCCAGACTAGAAAGAGAGTCAGTTACAAAACGACAAAAACCCTTCTCTGACATCATGGTTTTATCATACAACGTGGATGCAAATTTCTCCGATTATAATTGATTTCTCAAAACTTCAGGTTCAAGTAGGTTTTTTTAAAAAGTTTAAAAATATATATGGTACACACTGTGTCTTAGTTTGGTTTGTTCGTTCTGAGCTGACTCACCCAGGGAAAGGCATCACCTTCTTTGAGTATGTTCAGAAACACGATGGCTGCTTTGCCAGGAAAATGCACGTACATCTCCCCCAGGAATACAAGTTCTTCTTACAAAATATCTGTTGCCTGACCTAGCTGCTGGCTGCTACCCTCTGACATGCGTAGGAACCGGAGCTTCAGAAACGTTTGTGTTATGCATCAACCTTGATACAAGTTCACATGAACAGATGTGTCATTATCGTCTGGCTGAGCGGGACTGTAGCGGATGCGGGCAGCTGGGGCACTTAGGAGCTGTATGAGCCACGTAACATTTGACATGTTGTCCCAGCACATACCTCAGATGACAGTCTGATCTCTCAGAGGCTAATGGAAATGACTCCAGCACCATCATCATCGCCATCATCATCATTTCTACTGTTATTAATCAGACACCGGAAATGAGTCAAAAACCCTAGAACAAATGAAATAACATGCTTGGACATGCAAGGCAGATTCTTGACCCCTGGACCACCAGGAAAGTCCCCAAGTCCTGGTTTTGAAAACCAAGCAAAAGTATCACAAATGAGCAAATGGAGCTAATTCACCAAACAGATACCAAGCTCTGATATGTGGTGGTTACTTCCCCCCTCTTCTCTCTTCCCTTCACTCTAAAATAGCACCTCTGCTCTGGAGACAGAGCGATGTCCAGGTAGCCCCAAGTAAGGCTTCTACTTGAAAACAAAGAAAATTATTTATTTTCAAATTTTTTATTTCATAGGGTGGCCTTTTAAGTTGGATTTGTGAGATGTGACTGTATTTTCAGAATAAATAAGAATACCTAAAAATATAACAAGATTATGTTTTATCCTTCCAACATGAGTTGTCTATGAGTATTTCCACAAGGAGCCTAAACAGCTTTAAAAAAAAACCCCAAACCCAAAACTGATTGCACTATTGAAAATACCTTTCTGAATAGATACCCCTTAGGAAATGTACCAGAAAGATTATCTTTATACTTAAAGAATGATGTATGCATATAACTAGCCCAAATTGAGTAAGCTGTATGGCAGGGGTGTGGCTTATAAAGCAGGGTTGTGAATTCAGCTCTAAACACGATTTCCTGAGCTGTGGAGAACTAGGCAACTGTGCCCTAGAGGCCGGCCTCAGACACACAGTAATGATTCTTGCATACACAAATTCATTAGTTGTTTAATTAAGTTAAATCATGAATTGAATTTGTTTAATCACTAATTAAGGAACAAGGAGCTGTGTGCTAAAATTTGGCATCTCAGGAAAAGAAAGCAGAAGAAACTATCAGTTCCAAATTCTTTGTGCTTATACCTACCAGAGAATTCCAGTTTTGTCTTTCTCTGTCTATACACACGTGTGCATGCACACACACACACACACACACTGAAATAATTTTCAGAGATATTTTAACCTTTCCATTTAGAATTGAATATTGTTTTCAAAGTAAAAGTGAAAGTCATTTCTTTGCAGATTGTGTACGTGACTTCTGTTCCTCCTCCACCTGGCGTTTTCCTTAAGAGGAAAAAGGATCTGCCCAACTTCATAAAATTAAAATGATGGCACTTTTGTAACCCATGAAGGGCCAAGACACAGTGAAGGAATTACATTTCAACCCCAAATGGATTCTCAGGAGAACTCTGTCAATAATCTCAAATCCTTCAATCATCATTTTAAGAATTCAGACCACAGTGCAATTAGAATCATAAGCAGCAGTATTCCCAGGCTTCAAGCTTATCCTAACATTGAGGATAAAGTGCAGAACCACATGAATTCAGCACCTAAAGTTAAACTCTCTCTCTCTGCAACCATGGCCAAATGTTGGATGCAGTCCACGAGGTCGCTAAGAGTCGGACACGATTGAGCGACTTCACTTTGACTTTTCACTTTCATGCATTGGAGAAGGAAATGGCAACCCACTCCAGTGTTCTTGCCTGGAGAATCCCAGGGATGGGGGAGCCTGGTGGGCTGCCATCTATAGGGTCACACAGAGTCGGACACAACTGAAGCGACTTAGCAGTAGCAGCAGCAGAGCTCTTAAACCCAAGAAAGTGAGAAAGTGATCATTTTTTTCTGTGAAAGTCAGCAGCTCCCCAAGTGCGATCTTGGGCCTGACTTGTGAGTTGTATGGCCCCTCCAGATGGCTTCTGCCATAATAATGCATCAGGGCAATTTATTCTGATTCTGAGCATTAATCTGTGAGTCATTTATGGCTTCTCTTACAGGTGCTTCCAAAGAACAGGATGGGAATTCTGGTGAACTTGATTTGGTTTTTCCTGTTGCTGAGGGGGGATTTGGAGGGTTTACTTGGCAGCGTGGCTCGGGGACTCAAGGTTGAGAATCCCTGCTTTGGCATAATCATTCGCATCCTCACGGAAGTGGCTGGGTTAGTTGTCATAGCAACAGACATGGAAATTATCCACCTGACTTTCCCTTCTGGCTTTTCAGGGTATAGCACTATGAAGTGTGGAAAACCCTTGTTTCAATGTGCTTCAGTCAAGAGCAGGTGAGTTTTTGCTCTCATTACCCCTGAGGGTTGATTTTCAAAAATCCCATCTTTCAAATTGTAGCTGGTGGATCACTCAGAAAACAGACATATTTGAATGATGATGCTCTAGACAGAGCAGCATATACCATGTCAGATAAATGAGGCCACATCTTTGTGGAGTGGAGTGAGAGCAAGGACTTTCCATAAAAGGAAGTTACAGGTTCCTCCTGGCTTACTGAATGGGATTTCAGAGAGTGCTGGCTCTGCAAATTGCCTCTCTGCAGAATTACGGTGTTGCTTTGAATGATCCAGAAAAGCATGATCATTTTTGGTCCCTTAGAATCTGCAAATACAAGATATGTGTAAATATAAATATTTATATATTTATGTATATATATATAAACCTCTAAACGCATATCTATTTCAAAGAGTGAGGTATTAGTTGAGTTTATGACTAATATGTCACATTCAACATAGTTCTTTAAATATGTATTTAGCACTTGTAAGGTAGAGAGTACACTGCTGCTACTGCTGCTGCTGCTAAGTGGCTTCAGTCGTGTCCGACTCTGTGCGACCCAGAGATGGCAGCCCACTAGGCTCCTCTGTCTCTGGGATTCTCCAGGCAAGAACACTGGAGTGGGGTGCCATTGCCTTCTCCAGTGCATGAAAGTGAAAAACGAAAGTGAAGTCGCTCAGTCGTGTCCGACTCTTAGCGACCCCATGGACTGGAGCCCACCAGGCTCCTCCGTCCATGGGACTTTCCAGGCAAGAGTATCGGAGTGGGGTACCATTGCCTTCTCCGAGAGAGCATACATACGATGTTAAATAAAACAACCAAAAGACCATTTGTACTCTGCAAGAGGTAACAGACAGGCATGCCAATGATCATACTATGAAGCATAAAAACAAATACTTGGCAGAGAAGTACAAATCAGAGAAATGCCATAGAAGAGCTCAGTTTCATAACAAAAGAAACCAAGCAGAAAAATCTAAGAGAGCAAGCAGAGATGTGAAATCCTTCTGAATGCCCAGTAGGAGAAATGGAACGTTTGTGAACAGCCCTGGTATGGACTAAACTGGGTCCTCTTCAGATTCATACGTTGAAGCCTCCTGTGTCTGCATTTGGAGATGGGGCCTTCAGGTAATAAAGGCTACATGAGGCCATAACAGTGGGGCCCTGGTCTGATTGGACTGGCGTCCTTGTATGAGGAGGAAGAGACATCAAGGATTCTCACTCACACAGTGCAAAAGCCGTGTGAGCACGCAGTGAGACACAGCCATCTACAAGCCTGGCAGAGGAACCTCACTGGAAACCAGTCCTGCCAGCACTTTCATCTCGTTCTTCCAACCTCCAGAACTGTGAGAAAAGAGTTGTCTTTTTTTTTTTAATGTCTTTTATTAAAGTGCAGTTGATTTACAATGTTTTGTTAATTTCTCCTGTACGGCAAAGTAATAGGAAAAGTACATTCTTTTCATATTCTTTTCCATTATGTTTTATCACAGGATACTGACTATAGTTCCCTGTGCTACGCTAGGACTGTAAAGCCTTGTTGTTTACCCAACCTATATATGATAGCTCACATCTGCTAATCCCGAACCCCAGTCCTTCCCTCCCCTACCTCCTCTCACCCTCAGCAACCGCAAGTCTGTTTCTGCTTCATAGATAAGTTCATTTGCGTCATATTTTAAATTCCACATAAAAGTGTGAAATGATTTTTATTTCTCTTTCTGTCTAACTTCACTTAGTATGATAATCTCTAGGTCCATCCATGTTGCTGCGAATGACATTATTTCAGTCTTTATGGCCAAGTAATTTTCCATTGTGTATATGTACAGCATCTTCTTTATCCATTCCACTATCAGTGGACATTTAGGTTGTTTCTGTATCTTGGCCGTTGTGAATAGTGCTACTAGAAACACAAGGGTGCATGTATCTTTTTGAGTTATAGTTTTGTCCAGATATATGCCCAGGCATGACAACTCTACGAAAATAGATGTCTTTGCTACCTTGCAATGGCAACGTGGATTGACTAAGGCAAGTTTGCTGAAAACCATTAAGCACAGAGTCTGCATCTTAGTTTAAACAGCTCACCCAGCTTTAAACAGCTTTATGAGATTTTGTAGGATTTCAGTTGTGCTTCTCTGAGGCTCAGAGGCTCTCTCTAATTAAATGAACCCAGTAAAAAAACAGAGAAATCAGACACAAGCAAACATCTCATTAAGGACTCTCCATTCACACCAAAAAATGTACTAAGTGTTATTTTCATTTATTTCTGATCAGGATAAATATTCTAGACTCCAGCTTTCCTCCCAACTTGTTTAAAAAACAGAAATGTTGCCAAGTACACAATATTGAATGGAAACGGTTTGATACAGAGACAGAATCATACCTGCTGGCTGGTCGCTGTGGCAATGGACAACCCTCCAAAGCATTTATCTTACTTCCATCCAAGCAGCTCACTGTGCTTAGCAAACATTACCTGATCATCATAAAAGTTACAACATGAAGAACTAACTCTATTATATAATCAGGCCAGAGATCACACCTCAAGTGAGAAAGTATAGATTTGTGTCATCTTCCGTCAACTGAACTAGGCATTTCTTTTCTCACCCTCTGTCTACTCCATAGAAACGCTCAGTTTTAGGGAGATGTCCTGCTCAATCTCCCCAAGTGTTTGTTTGTCCCACTGGCTGCCAGAAACTTGTCTCTACTTCTGTTTTCTTGTAAATTTATCCACACCTAGGAAACCCACGTTTCTGTAAAAACAAGTGAAATTAATTTTAAGAATACATTTTGTAATCCAATATGTCCAAAGTATTGTCAACATGCAACAGATATTTTTAAATGTTGAGATATTTTCTTTTCTTTTTTTTTCATACTGAGCCTTCAAAATGTCTTATTTTTTGCTTACAGCACATATCACTTCTGGATAGCTGCATTTCAAATGGCCACTAGTCACATGTGACTGTTGGTTTTGTAGTAAGTATAATACTTGAGGTTTATGCAATTAGCTGAGTTCTTTCTGACTCTAGTGAAAATGAAAGTTGCTCAAGTCATGTCCTTTGTGACCCCAGGGACTGTAGCCCACCAGGCTCCTCTGTCCATGGGATTCTCCAGACAAGAATACTGTAGTGGTAGCCATTCCTTTCTCCAGGGGATCTTCCCTACCCAGGGATCGAACCCAGGTCTTTTTCATTGCAGGCAGGTTCTTTGCCATCTGTGCCACCAGGGAAGCCCCTCCTGACCCTAAGGTAACCCCATCTGAAAACTAGAGGTTGTAGACTCACTGTAGTTACCGAACCCTCCATACTCTACATGACAGCAGCTAAGAATATTAACATATAAGTCACCAGTAGCCTACATGGGGTACAATTTGCAACTCATACTGTTTTTCACAGATAGGAAGAGAGGACTGTGTTGATCCCATCTGTTTTTGAACAGAAAGTGTGTTGGGTTTAAGAGCTTTAACCTCTCTAATTTCTCAACTTTCCTGCATCAGGACAAGTGTTTTTGCAAAATTTTTGCAAATTCAACTTCTCAGGGCCAGAATCTTTTTTATGGGAAAAAAGCTTTCTTGATCTGTGGGGAACTGGCACATGCATGCTCAATCACATCTGATTCTTTGACTCCATGGACTGTAGCTGGCAGGCTCCCCTGTCCATGGCAAGAATACCGGAGTGTGTTGCCATTTCCTCCTCTAGGGGATCTTCCTGACTCAGGGGTCTTGGATTGCAGGTGGATTCTTTACCTCTGAGCCCCTGGGAAAACCTATAGGGAACTGTTAAAGCAATATTTTGGTCACTTCCTTTGACAGCAGCAATGAAACTTGACTTTCTGTACAAAGTGAATTGTCATTCTATTGAAGTACAGTGTTAGGCAGCTTTTTAGGAGAGACATTTTACTCACGTTTCACACTTTCTTGTTATTGCACTCAGCAGTTTTTATTATTTTTATTAGATTTCATTTTAGATCTCCATGAAGACTTGGTTATTACCTAAAAAGGCGTTTGCCAATCTTTCCTTTAAGCCAGGTTGCTCCGTATGAGTGACTAATTCCTCTTGGCAACCATAAGATGATCGTGACATTTACCCTTTCCATTCACACTCACATGAAAGCCTTATGTCCCCGTGTGTCAGCAAATCTCCCAGCAGTTATTTTTGTGGAGGCTCAAAACGTTGATCCATGAAGATGCCCAGACACTCAGCTGTCTTCCATGGCCTGCTGTCTTCTCCAGCTTTCTCTAGAAACGTTCCATGTGGGTAATCCTTGATTATACTATTGATGGTGGCAAATTAAAACCATTTTATCAACTAAATATAAAGGTCCTTTGAAAGAGCTTTTCTCCACGTTCCACAATGATTGTTCCCCACTGCATGCAGGTACCACAGTCAACCTCTATTCTTTCACATAACAGAGAGCAGTCAATAAATAAACTGAAAACAGAGAATGGTCTTGAAACCACTCACATTTCAAGTTTGACCAAATTATGTATTTCAGTTTGCTGTTTGCCATGTTGCCTGGGACTGACTATGCTCCTTATATTTTTGACCAGATAATTTTTCAAAAATATTTTTGTTAAAAATTTTTTTTCCTTATTTTTGACCACATTGTATAGCATGTGGAACCTTAGTTCCCCAACCAGGGACTGAATTTGGGACCCCTGAATGGAGGCTCAAAGTCTTAACTGGATCACCAGGAAAGTCCCTGATCATATTATTATTAATGTTAAATTACAGTCCTTGAATATCATTGCTGTTCAGTCACTAAGTCATGTCCTACTCTTTGCAGCCCCATGGACTGCAGCTCGCGAGGCTTCCCTGTCCTTCACTGTCTCCTCGAGTTTGCTCTGATTCATGTCCACTGAGTCAGTGATGCTATCTAACCATCTCATCTTGCATCTCCCTGCATATACACCAACTGAAAATAAGTGAATAAAAGTTTTTCCAAACAGAATCAACAGAGTGTCTAATCTTTCCAAGAACTGTCAAGAACTCACTGTGTCATCTTCTACCTTTCCATTTATTCTTTTTAAGATTTTTTCATGTGGACCATTTTTTAAGTCTTTATTGAGTTTGTTACAACATTGCTTCTGTTTTTTGTCTTTTGGCCCTGAGGCATGTGGGATCTTAGCTCTCTGATCAGAGATCAAACTCACACCCCCTGCATCAGAAGGCGTGGTCTTAACCACTGCACCTCTAAAGAAGTCCCTCACTTATTCTTGAGATATTTCCTGGGGCCTGCTCTGGGCAAGGCTCGACGCAGTCTCTGAGACTCGGCCTACAGGAGCTTACACTCTAGTGGAAAATACAAGTCACACAACAAATAAATGATGCATATGCATGGCAGAGAGTGATATGTTGTGTGAGAGACAGAAAAAGTTATCTGCCGTGGCAGTGCAGGGAAGGGGGGGAAGCATCAAACCAGGCTACGTGCAATGGACCATTTGCAGAAGGTCTGAAGCAGTGGGTTGATTTTGGACATTTGGAGATGAGAAGTAAAGAAATGCAAAGTATCAGAAGCAGGTTCATTTGAAGGAAGCTACCTGCTCTTGGAAAAATCATATAACAGAGGTGTTAATTCAGAACATTCCTGCGTGCCTTTGACTCTGGGAACATGAAGGGAAAAAAAAATGATGCACTGTTTACAAAAATGCTAACTGTTACTTTTTAAAATAATGAGTTAATTTTTTTCCAAGAAAAAATCTGTTTATAGAAGTCATATAATAAAACCAGCAAAGTTGACCAAGAATGAGGCTTTCATGTTTCTAGAGGATGCTTTTGAAGAATAAAACACATAATACTATCCTTTATAAGGAAAGCATAATTTCCATCCCAAATATGTGTTTTGTGTTCATACACTTGGTGGCAGATACACACACATGCACACACACTCACTCATGATGATAATTACTTCTGGCACAATCGATAATTCTACTGAATGTATTTCTGAAGGCAAAAATTCCTAATAAATACACGCTTGAGCTGATATAATCTCTGAAACAGTGGTATCCTTCTTTGATGGTTTAAATGCAAAAGAATCAGGTTTTGTCATTAACAACTTCAATTAATAAGTCAACCCATTAGCCTATACAAAGAAGGGCCAGAAAAAAATCCAGCACTACACTAATGAAGGGAATCAGATAGCACCTCAAAATATACCACTTTGGCATAAAGATTATTTTGAACTGAAGGTAATTGAGAAGCAGCAGATGCAGGAAGAATACTCTGTCGTCTTCCTTTCTGCCTAAAATTAGGGCATATGTTTTCGTTTGTAAATGTATCTCCCTCTCTGTACCAGGTAAAGGGGAATGACTCTTGGGGCTTCCCTGGTGGCTCAGATGGTTAAGAGTCTACCTGCAATGCTGGAGTTCCTGGCTCTTGGGCACCAGCAATTACTCTTACCACTGGAGACACACACGCTTGAGTCTGCTTAGCAAATCTTACAAAGTAACCCCTATCTTCCACTACTTTCCCCCATATATTTACATTCTCACAATGTTTTATCCCCAGAAGCCCAAATTCCTTTTCCTTTGTCTGGTCACTTCTCTACCATTTATCACCCCTTGTTAAAATGATATGCAACCTTTCAAGCCTAACTGCTTCTTTTGGTTTTTACTTCTTTTCTACGCAGCTCCCATGTGCAAACAAAATAAATCTTTTCTCCCAGTAGGCTGGTGTTTGTGAGTTTAATTCACAGTCCTCAGGGACGAACCTAAAAGGGTAATAGAAGTTTATTTTGAACCCTACACTGGTGACATGAATCCTCAATGTTTGTTGAAAGATACTGAAAAGGGCTTTCCTGGTGGCACAGTGGCTGAGACTCTGCACTCCCAATGCAGGGGCCGGGGTTCGATCCCTAGTTGGGGAACTAGATCCAATATGTTGAAACTGAGAGCCTGCATGCCACAACTAAAGATCCTGCATGCCATAACTAAGACCTGGAAAAAAAAAAGAAAAGAAAAGACACTGATCAAGTCATAAATTACCTTACAGGCCCAGGTAATTATTAGCTCTAGGAGGAGGGGTAAGGAAAGGTGGTAACTTGAAGACCAGACCATCCCTCCCTTGTACAGTTGAAGAAGCCTTGCCTGGGAGGCAGGTATGTTTGTGACACACAGTCCATACTCACACCCTAAGATAGGATATAAATTAGCAGTTAGAGGTAAGTTCGCAAAACAGGGCTTCTGACTGCATTGCAGCATCCGTTCTGCGGCTCTGTGATGCCTTTCAGCTCACGTGGCCAGAGAAGAGCATCTTAACCTTTTCGTCTCCATTTTTAACCTAAGTGTGTTCTATTTGATTAGCAGTATGACAGTATCCATGCTGTGCTGAGGTGGCTTGGGCGGATCATAAACCTGGTCTTCAGGAGCCTTTCGACTTAGAGGATTTCCTTTCAACACACATGCACATCCTGTCATTTGAAGATTTGAAGCTGCATGCAAAAGTGAGATTTTTTTTTTGAGGTTTTGTTTCCCAGGCAACTGCTCTCAATTCAAGATTAACTGAGAACACCAGCATCTCCCAGAGGCACTACCCCCACCTCCCCTTCCCCTTTCCTGTGATAAAGCTGTATGCTCTGAGGACCCAGGAGGATCCTTCTTCCACTGGAGAATGAAACAAGATGCAGGGATGGTTCAGAAACAATGCTGAATTCACAAGGATAGGATGCCTGCTGGCAGGCAATGCACTCAGTCAACATTCTGTGTAATTTTGAGAGGGAGGAGGGCTCAGTTGAGTGACATGTTAGTAAGGCCAGAACCGATGGAAAAAGAAGCCATTCTGTCATTTGTCGTAACCTTTAAACAGCAGTTGGTGTGTCAGTTGATAATGGGATGGGGCAAGTTGGCCTTTCCAGACCCATAAAGTCGAGCTTTAATATCTGAATGACAACAAAGTGCTGCCAAGGAGGTTTCAGACAACACAAACCACAAGTGTCCACTGTTAAAACAGCTCCTGCAATTTGCACTCTGAGGAGGCCGGAGTCACCAGTGCGTGTGTGCATGTGTGCAAGTTCCTTCAGTCGTGACCAGCTCTCTGTGACTCCATGGACTGCAGCCCGCCGGGCTCCTCTGTCCATGGGGTTCTCCGGGCAAGAAGACCGGAGTGGGTTACCATGCCCTCCTCCAGGGGATCTTGCCAACCCAAGGACTGAACCCAGCTTTCTGAAGTCTCCTGCTTTGGCAGGCAGGTTCCTCACCCCCACTGCCTCCTGGGAAGCCTGGAATCACCAGGGATTTTGAAATCAACCTGGCAGTCGATACTGACTTTGAGTTTCCAATAGTTATAGGACCTATTACATTTATGTCATACATACAAGTCAACTGTGAAAAAGTGCTCTGTGCTGGTGAGATGGAAGTGGTACCCTCTGGAGAAGAGTATGCCTCTTGTATCAGAATTCCTTACAACTTTCTGAGTTTCATAGTTTGGTGAGGGTGGGGAGGGGTAGCATCCTAAACCTGTTATTTCCTTTTTAAAAAATTTTTAGGTCTTTACTGAATTTGTTATGATATTGCTTCAGTTTTATGGTTTGGTTTTGGGCCTTGAGGCATGTGGAATCTTAGCTCCCTGACCAGGGGTCAAACCCACACCCCTTACATTGAAAGGTGAAGTCTTAACCGCTGGCCCACCAGGGAAGTCTCTTATACTTGTTATCTCGGAGAGGTTATTTTCTTTCTCAATGTGATCATGGCACTGGTCTACCAACATACATCACAAGGCTGGAAAACAAAAGTAATTGTTTAGTTGCTAGGCACGGAACATTTTCTTAACAGGCATAAGGTAAAAACGTGTTTTCTTTGAAAGGAAGATCCCAATGAATATATTTTTATTAAACTTTCAGTACTATCCCCCTCTACATCTCTCCATCACTACTACCAAGTGTATTACTGAGAAATTTTCTAAGAATGTCCAGTTTAAAATTCCTTTCAGTGATGCAGCTTATATAAGAAGAGAATATCTAGACATCAATTTTAGTTTATTCTAAAAAACTGTTCATGATTTTTTTTCTGAATGTCAAAATTTCTTGCGGTCTTTTCCTAGTACAATTAATCTAGGTGTTGCTACCTTGTGTTTATACTGTTGAACGACAAAAATCAGAAGATCTTCTAATTAGCCAGGGACTTCCCAGTTCCAGTTTAAAATTCCTTTCACTGATGCAGCTTATATAAGAAGAGAATATCTAGACATCAATTTTAGTTTATTCTAAAAAACTGTTCATGATTTTTTTTCTGAATGTCGAAATTTCTTGCGGTCTTTTCCTAGTACAATTAATCTAGGTGTTGCTACCTTGTGTTTATACTGTTGAACGACAAAAATCAGAAGATCATCTAATTAGCCAGGGACTCCCCAGTGGCTCAGCAGTGAAGAATCTGACCACAATGCAGGAGCTGCAGGAAATGCAGATGGGACCCCTGGGTCAGGAAGAGCCCCTGAGGAGGGCACAGCACCCCACGCCAGTGCTCTTGCCTGGAAAATCCCATGGACAGAGGGGCCTGGCAGGCTACAGCCCATGGGGTCGCAAAGAGCAGGACACAACTGGGCAACTGAGCATGTAAGCACAAATTCGTCATTTTCCTGTTATTTTTCTGTTTTTGTTGGCTTGTGATGGCCTGTTCCATTAAAATGACAGAATTAGCTGTTAGACCCAGAGAGCACCATTAAAAAATAAAAAAGGAATCTCAAGCTGTTTTCCCCAGAGTCACCCAAGAGACAGATTAACCCTCCCCCTTGGCCATGCCCACATTTCCTGACACTAACCTTGTGAATATTCATGAAATGCAAACCCATTCAATGGCCCAACAACCCTCTACCTTTGCCGGGGTGAGAGAAAGGTGAAAGGTGAAATGTTTCCCAAATCCAGACTATGTATCCTTGAATCATCCAGATTTGATGATATAAATAAGCTCATTTACAAACCCAAGAAGCTTTTCTCCAAGCTCCATTTTGTTCCTGTAAATATCAGGCCTCACATAGAATGAAATACTCACAAAATGTCAAATCTATTTGCAAGAGGAGGTTTGTAGGGGGAAATGACAGGAAAATAAACACTCAGATGAGTACCAATGAAATACCCTCTACCTTTGCCGGGGTGAGAGAAAGGTGAAAGGTGAAATGTTTCCCAAATCCAGACTATGTATCCTTGAATCATCCAGATTTGATGATATAAATAAGCTCATTTACAAACCCAAGAAGCTTTTCTCCAAGCTCCATTTTGTTCCTGTAAATATCAGGCCTCACATAGAATGAAATACTCACAAAATGTCAAATCTATTTGCAAGAGGAGGTTTGTAGGGGGAAATGACAGGAAAATAAACACTCAGATGAGTACCAATGAAAAAATGCATGGTAACCCAGCGCAATTAAAGTGGCATTTTAATTAAATGAGCAGGAGATGGCACAGATTCACCAAACATTTTAGTGGCTGTAATTTAGCACTATGAAAAATAGTGTTCTTCTGTAAACCGCAACATGCCAGAACTCTCACAGTATTTTTTCTATCCAAGGAACAACTGATACTGAAAGCTTAGCTTCTTTGTACACAGGTGCTGAATCAAATCTCAGAGGCAGAGTTTTGGGTGAAGAAGAAAAGAGTGATATTACTGCTTTGCCAGGCAAAGGGGGTAAATGCCTTCAAAACCACGTGTCCCAACTTGGGTAAGAGTGGAAAGTTTTATAGTTTTTGTTCAGAGAGTGTGATCAGATGGTGGACAGTCTTCTGATGGGTGGGTGATGAGGTAAGTCGGAATCAGCGTCATCAGCCTCAGGTCCACATGCTCTGGAGTCTACATGCTTGTGGGCAGCACCTCATCATTAGTCATTAAATTCTCCTACCTGGGGCGGGGAGTGAGTTCAGTATCTGCAGAATATTTACTGCTTTGCCAGGCAAAGGGGGTAAATGCCTTCAAAACCATGTGTCCCAACTTGGGTAAGAGTGGAAAGTTTTATAGTTTTTGTTCAGAGGGTGTGATCAGATGGTGGACAGTCTTCTGATGGGTGGGTGATGAGGTAAGTAGGAATCAGCGTCATCAGCCTCAGGTCCACATGCTCTGGAGTCTACATGCTTGTGGGCAGCACCTCATCATTAATCATTAAATTCTCCTACCTGGGGTGGGGAGTGAGTTCAGTATCTGCAGAATATATTGTGTGTATCCTTTGATAGGAAAACAGAACCTTGCCCCAAGGCTGCTCTTGACTGTTTTTTCTGGTCTCCCAGCCCCTTCCTTCCCTAATTACCAACTGCTTGAATCTGACTCTTGGATTCAGGGAAGGTTGAATTCACAAAGGCTGAATAAAGGCTGTGTCCTATAATCAAGGAAACGAGGGACACAGAAAGTCCTTCTGCCAGGAGCCCCACAGAGCCCTGCAAGAATCACAACTAATTTCAAAAACTGTCAAGTAGGAACCAAGGAAAGAGAAAACATCACAGTAAACAAAGAGAGTAAATGAGAAAATAAAGAAAAGGAAAAGAAATAGGTTAAAGAGTATGAACCATGAAAAAAAGGAGAAATAAACATAAAGGTAAAAAAGAACAGTTGTAAGAGGCCTCAGAAATCTGCAAGAGAATGATCTCCTATTTGTACAAGACAAAGTTAGAGAAACAGAGTAATTATCATTATTGCTGCTGTTGTTGTTATTCACATTAACAACACCAAAGATAAAAGCTACATCATTTAATATACACAATTTAGTATACCCAAGGGCTTTCCAGGTGGCTCAGTGGATAAAAGAATCTCCCTGCAATGCAAGAGACCCGGAAGACACGGGTTCGATCCCTGGGTAAGGAAGATCCACCGGAGAAAGGTATAGCAACCTGTTCCAGTATTCTTGCTTGGAGAGTCCCATGGACAGAGCCCTGGCGGGCTACAGTCCATAGAGTCGCAAAGAGTCAGACAAGACTGAAGCAACTGAGCAACCACACTCACAATATATCCAAACTGTTGGGTGTAAGATAGGCTCAAGGATGTATTATACAACAAGGGGAATAATTTGTAATAACTGTAAGTGGAATGTGGGTGTTCCATCACTCAGTTGTGTTCAACCCTTTGCAACCTCATGGACTGTAGCCTGCCAGGCTTCTCTGTCCATGGAATTTTCCAGGCAAGAATACTGGAGTGGGTTGCCACTTCCTTCTACAAGGGATCTTCCTGATCCAGTGTTCGAATCTGGGTCTCCTGCATTAGCAACAGAATTCTTTACCATTGAGCTACTTGTTGTTGCTGTTGTTCAATTGATAAGCTGTGTCTGACTCTTTGTGATCCCATGAACTGCAGCATACGAGGCTTCCCTGTCCTCCATCTCCCAGAGTTTGCTCTTGTGTTCAACCCTTTGCAACCTCATGGACTGTAGCCTGCCAGGCTTCTCTGTCCATGGAATTTTCCAGGCAAGAATACTGGAGTGGGTTGCCACTTCCTTCTACAAGGGATCTTCCTGATCCAGTGTTCGAATCTGGGTCTCCTGCATTAGCAACAGAATTCTTTACCATTGAGCTACTTGTTGTTGCTGTTGTTCAATTGATAAGCTGTGTCTGACTCTTTGTGATCCCATGAACTGCAGCATACGAGGCTTCCCTGTCCTCCATCTCCCAGAGTTTGCTCAAACTCATGTCCATTGAGTTGGTGGTGCCATCCAAACATCTCTTCCTCTGTTGCCCCACTTCTCCTCCTGTCCTCAGTCTTTCCCTGCATCAGGGTCTTTGCCAACGAATTATCTGTTCACATCAGGTGGCCAAAGTATTGGAGCTTCCACAAGGACTATAACTTACTAGACTCCTCTGTCCTTGGGATTCTCCAGGCAAGAATACTGGAATGGGTTGCCATTTCCTTCTCCAGGGATCTTCCCAATCCAGAGATTGAACCCGCATCTCTTGCGTCTCCTGCATTAACAGGTGGATTCTTTACCACTGCACCACCTGGGAAGCCCCTGTAAGCAGAGTGTAACCTTTAAAAAATGTATAATTAAAAAATTTTTTAAATATATAGTTAAAAACAATAAACAAAATACGTATAATAATACAGAAAATTTGATAAAATTATTTTCACTGAGTTATGGAAGATCAGGGCTTCCCAGGTAGCTCAGGTGGTAAAGAATTCACCTGCAATGCAGGAGACTCTGGTTCGATTCCTAGGTTGGGAAGATCCCCTGGAGGAGGGCATGGTCCCAATCCAGAGATTGAACCCGCATCTCTTGCGTCTCCTGCATTAACAGGTGGATTCTTTACCACTGCACCACCTGGGAAGCCCCTGTAAGCAGAGTGTAACCTTTAAAAAATGTATAATTAAAAAATTTTTTAAATATATAGTTAAAAACAATAAACAAAATACGTATAATAATACAGAAAATTTGATAAAATTATTTTCACTGAGTTATGGAAGATCAGGGCTTCCCAGGTAGCTCAGGTGGTAAAGAATTCACCTGCAATGCAGGAGACTCTGGTTCGATTCCTAGGTTGGGAAGATCCCCTGGAGGAGGGCATGGCAACCCACTCCAGTATTCTTGCCTGGAGAGTCCCCATGGACGGAGGAGCCTGGAGGGCTGCAGCCCGTGGGGGTCACAAAGAGTCGGACACAACTGAGCAACTAAATACAGCACAGCAGAGCATGGAAGATCAAATAATTTCTAGTCCACAGTATCGTGCTTCTAGTGAGAGTAATAGAATGATAAGTAAAGATGGACTATGAAGACCAAAATATTTTTATATTTATATACATTTTATATAAAAATATATATGTATGCCATTTTGTTGTTTTTTTTTTACAGTTGCTAAGTTATGTCTGACTCTTTGCAATCCCACAGACTGTGTTACGCTAGGCTCTCTGTCCTTCACCATACCATCTTTTATATATATATATATAATACATTTAAATTTATATATATATACATTTTATACACACACACATATTCTGACTTTCTATATCAAGGTTTTGCTGAACATTCCAAGGCATGTGTATCTCTGAGCAATTCCTAAATTATATGTTGCAACATAAGAACATCAGAATTTTATATCTGGTAAGGGTCTTGGAAAGGATTTAGCTCAAACCCCTTATTATGCAGATAAAGAAACAAGAAATACTTTCCCAGGGCCAGGAATCTGTTTTCCTTTTATTACAGTTCAACAGGAACAAATGAGAATAGGATCATGAAATGAGACACCCCGTGGGATTGGGGGTGATGCCTGTGGGAGAGGCCATGGCTGGCTCTGTAAACTGGGTGCTATTTTTGTTGACCTGGATAGCAGGTGGTCATACACTATATTGCTCTATATAACATCAGCCTCACACTGAAAAATCATACATATTTTATGGTTGGCACCTTACTTTCAGAAATTTGTAGTTGGATAGGACAATTGCATGAGTTTCTGGGGCAAGCTTTCTTCTAAAAGCTCAAGCATCCCCTTTACTGAGCAAAATGATAATTGCTTTTGAAATTATTTGAATCTGGATTTAAAGAACATTTCACTCTTTTCATTTATAAAGAAATTATTATAGGGTAGGAACCAAATATTTTTCCTGTAAATCTGTCTGAAACTGTTTTGAGACCATTAACCAGTTTTCAAAGAATTTTTTGTTTAGCAAAGGGGAGTTTCGAAATGTTTTCAAAACTGCAGAACTAAAATTTTTCAGAAAATATGTTTTCTCTGAAAGCTTTTTGTTGTTGTTAACGGCCATAGCTTTTCTGTACACTTGCATATGCTGTGTCAGACTTTTATCGCAGAGAACAGGCTAACGAGAAGTGGATACAAAGGTCATTATGATTTCCAAAGTAAAAGATTTTTCCATTACAAAAATAACACATTCAAAAAAGAAAGCTTAAAAATGCACCAGTCCATGAGCAGAATGCCCACAAGAACCTGCTACTAAAAAAATATAAAGCTCATTGCTGCCGTTTCCCGCTAATAAGCATTGCAAAGCAGTGAGATTTTCTAATTTTCTAGTTCTTGTTTTTCATGACAGCATCTGTTGACCCGAAACTGGAACTGAGCAGAACACACATGTGCCAGAAACTGCCAAGGTAGACGGGCCCCAAAACGAGGTGGTGCCAGTCAGGAACAGAGGGAGGAAAAAGAAAAGCGGGATTTGTTGCAATTGTTGTTTGTGCTTTTAAAATAAGTTTTAAAACCCGGAAGCAGAATACAAAATAGCCACGATAAGATCAAATTGACACTGAGCAGATACGGGCAGATGGAGTCTCTCTGTACAAATTTACCAAGTAGTCGCTTAGTAGATGGAGCTGAGCTCGCAAGGTCGTGACCATCCCCAAGCTAATACCCCTTAGAGATTTTATCATCTTTCGCTCCAAAAACTGGTAACATGTGCTGTTAAATATTTACAGTTTTTGCTTGCTTTGTTTCATAAATCTGCTTCAAAGGTCAGGAACACCCAATTCTATACTGCTATGCTGTTATTCCTTCTATAACAAAACAGATCCTGACTGTTCCCAGGCGTCTAAGCCAAGCTAATAATGAGTTCCATAGAAAATGAACTTATGGTTGCCAGTGGGAAGGATGGGAAGCAGGGATAATTAGGGAGTTTGGGATTGACATGTACGCTCTGCCATATTTAAAATGGATAACCGACGAAAGACCTCCTGTATAGCACGTGGAACTCTGTTCAGGGTTATGTGGCAGCCTGGATGAGAGCGGAGTTTGGGGGAGAATGGATACATGTATATGTATGGCTGAGTCTCTTTGCTGTTTATCTAGAATATCACAACACTGTTAACTGGCTATAGCCCAATACAAAACAAAAACAATTTTAAATATAATGTAAAAAGTCAAAGAATGACAGATAAGAGGAGGGAGTTTTATGTGCATAGTGATAAAGAACCTGCCTGCCAGTGCAGGATATATAAGAGACATGGGTTCAGTCCCTGGGTCAGGAAGATCCTCTGGAGGAGCATATGGCAGTCCACTCCAGTATTCTTGCCTGGAGAATCCCATGGACAGAGGAGCCTGGCAGGCTACAGTCCATAGGGTTGCATAGAGGTGGACACAAATGAAACAACTTAGTCCACGTGCCTTCTGTCAAAGTGTCTGATATTTTTGGAACTAACCTTTAAACAGTACTTGGTGGAGGCATAAGATCATTGGAGATTTGACTCCACTATCACTCTGGACTATTTGTTCTGGCTTTTGGCTCAATAAGGTGTGTGTCAACTAAGTAATGTGAGAGTGAATACAAAAATCTCAGGGCAAAAAGCTTGATACACCCACCATTTCTTTTGTTGTTTCGGGAAAGTGTTTTTATTTCTATTGACATGATATTTTGGAAGAGAACGTGGATTGAATAAAAAAAAATAATTGTGTTCCCTGAAAGAAAGGCCTTCTTGTTGCATTGCGACAGATAGCTTTTATTGAACCATAAGTTTCTGAAACTAATGACTACCTCTGGCCTGGGTTGGAAAGAACCTACCATCCAATTAGAGTTTCCAGAATTGTTTCTTTCTCCTCTTTAGAGCAGGAAGCAGTAGAAATAATTAGCAAGAACAGCAGGGCCAGCATATTTTTTTACATTAGATGATGACGCTGAGTTCCACTGAGTGAAAGAAAAAAGGGAATTTGATGGGAATTCTGACTGCTAATGTTTCTATCTATCTGAAGCATTTTGATATTGTTGAAAAAACCCTCTCACAAGGGAGAGGGAAACTGAAAAATGACTAAAACCAAGATAAATGGTGGTGGTAAGCAAAGCCCGTATGTTTCTCAGACCCTGACAGTGTTGATTGCCTGTGCTCTGCTACTAGACGAGGACGTGGACTGGAAATAGAAATGTAACCCCTAGGACTGGCTTTCTGCCTCAGTTTCCCCAGGGAGCACTCGGGAGCAGTGCTCCAGATGAGCAGGGCTCGCGCTCCAAATGCAAGTCCAGAAGCATCCAGACTCCTGCCTCCCCAGGGGTTATACCCCATCAAGACAAGCCTCTCGGGGGATGCTATATATATAGCATATATACACACATGTATATACTGTTCCCAGCCTCTTCAACCTTGCAGCCGGACCTCTGTGCTGCAGACGCCTGCCTGAAGTGGACCCGACCGTGGGGTCTTGTCACGGTCCACAGCTGAGCCAGTCCTGTCTACTCTGCTTCCCTTTCTCCTTCCAGATGTGTTTACCTGGAAAGCAATGTAATTCCCAATCAAAGCCCACAAACCCCATTAGGCTCCACTTTCCACCATCTCCGGGATAAAGTGCGGAGAGGGGCTAGGGAACACCCTGGGGAAGATACCCGCGGAGCCTCATTCATTCCACCTCATTTGCCCTCCGGATCCAGACTGACTGCCCAGCGATCTGGAGTGACCGTTCACTGCTCTACACTGCGACACTGACAGATGACACAGCTCTGCTTTCTGAGTGATGGCGGTCCCCATCCCTCTGACCAGGACCTTCTTTATTTGAACTATATGAGCACAAAGGTCCACTTGAATGTCCCGAAGAGAAGCCCAGTTCTGCTCTAGATGCAGGGAGACTCAGACAAAGGGTGAGGCTCAGTGGACGCTGCATTGATGGGTCTCTGCATCCCCCCAGCTCACATGCCCCTTCCGCTGGTGCTCCAAATGCTGGTGCTTTATCAGATGAAAGGTAGATCGACGCCAGTAACTCGCTTCATTTTGATCTTGTCTGAGCGCCCCTCCAAAACATTTTTGGGTTGAATGCTGTGAGCTGGCCAAGAGATAAGGGCCTAGAGAGAGCAACTCTTGAGGTCAGTGGTTAGACCCTGTAATACAGCCAGGTGGCATCCATGACCACTGACACCCAGGAAATACTGAGTTGCTTGCTCAGAATCCATTTCTTTCTCCAACACCCCACGTAGGGTGAGGAAGGCTTTGTGGCAGCTGATGCCCTATTCCGTTCTATCACCTCGTGGCAAGTCTCATCTGAGATGTAGCCCCTAGAAAAGTTCTATCCGGAGACTGGAATGGCGTGGTAAGCTCCTGGTGAAGCTCCTGGCTCCATTCTTTGGGGCCTCCCTCCCCGTCTTCCCAAATAAAAATATTTGTACCATTAAAAAATAACTTTATAGAGGTTTCCATGTGTGGTCCAGGGCTAAGATTTCATGCTCCCAGTGAAGGGGGCCCAGGTTCAATCCCTGGTAGGGAAAATTAGATCCCACATGCCTCAACTAAAGACTCCACACAGTCAAATAAAGGCATAAATATATACTTTTAAAAGCTTAATACAGAAGAGCATATGCTGTAAGTACATACTGCATGATTCTTAAAAAATAACTAATATATTAAAATTTTTTTAATTTTTAAAATTTTGAGATAATTGAAAATTCTTAGGAAGTTGCAAAGAGTATATATCGAGGTTATCTATATTGTTTATCCAGTTGCTCCAATAGTGACGTCATACATTACCACAGAACAACGTCAAAAGAAGGAAGTTAACACTGGAACAATGTGGGTGTGTAATTCTGAGCTGCTGTATCTGGTGTATAAACTCACATCACCATCACAATTAAGATTCTGAACAATCAGATGACCCCGAAGACCTCCCTCTTGCTTGAACAGTCAAACACATGCCCCTGATCCACATCATCCCTAATCCCTAGGAACCATTAATTTGGCCTTTATCCCAAATTTTTGTCATTTTGAGTGTTATATAAATAGAATTATACCGAGTGTGACCTTCAGTTTGCTATTTTCCATTTGGCATAACACCCTTGAGATCCATCCACGATGCTGTGTGTATCAGTAGCTAATCCCTTTTTACTGTTGGGCAGTATTCTTGGGGTGGGTGGTGGTGGTGTTCAGTCGTTAAGTCATGTCCAACTCTTTGAGATCCCATGGACTATAGCAAACCAGGCTTTCCTGTCCTTCACTATCTCCTGGAGTTTGTTCAATCTCACGTCCATTGAGTCAGTGATGCCATCCAACCATCTCATTCTCTGTTGTCTCCTTCTTCTGCCCTCAGTCTTTCCCAGCATCAGTCTTTTCCAGTGAGTCAGCTCTTCACATCAGTGGCCAAAAAGTATTGGAGCTTTAGCTTCAGCATCAGTCCTTTCAATGAGTATTCAGGGTTGATTTCCAGTAGGATTGACTGGTTTGATCTTTTAGCTGTCCAAGGGACTCTCAAGAGTCTTCTCTAGCACCACAATTCGAAAGCATCAATTCTTTTGGTGCTCAGCCTTCTTTATGGTCAAACTACCACATTCCTACATGATTACGGGAAAAAACAATGGCTTTGACTAGATGGATCTTTGTCAGCAAAGTGATGTCTCTGCTTTTTAATACACTCAGTTTGTCATAGCTTTTCTTCCAAAGAGCAAGTGCCTTTTCATTTCATTGCTGCAGTCACTGTCTGCAAGTGATTTTGGAGCCCAAGAAAATAAACTCTGCCACTGTTTTCACTTTCTCGCATCTATTTGCCATAAAGTGATGGGACTAGATGCCATGGTCTTAGTATTTTGAATGTTGAGTTTGAAGCCAGCTTTTTTGCTTTCCTCTTTCACCCTCACTTGTGGGTGAAACCTTTCATTTAGTTTTTTATCTATGGAAAGACATCAAGGTTGTTTCTAGTTGTTGGCTGTTGAAGATAAAACTGCTGTGAATAATTGCACACAAGTTTTTGTGTAGATATAAGTTTTCTCTGAGATCAATGTCTAGAAGTATAACAATGGTGTTTATGCCAAGCTTATGCTTATCTTAAAAAGAATCTGCCAAAGAATTTCCCAGGTGACTGTACCATTTACATTTTCACCAGCAATGAACATATGAGGGATCTTGTTTATCTGAGTCTTACAGCATTCAGTGCTGTCACTATTTTTTTAAGCTCTTTTAGTGGGTTTCTAATGATATCTCGTCATGGTCTAAATTTGCATTTCCTAATGGGTAATCATCCTGAAACCCTTTTCATATTCACATTTACCACCCTTATATCCTCTTCAACGAACTGTCACTTTGTGTCTTTTGCCCATTGTCTATCTGGGTTGTTTGGGTTGTTTGTACTGTTGTTTTGAGAGATCTAGATATGAAACTGCTGTTAGCCATGAGATTTGAAACAATTTTCTCTCAATCTGCGGCTTGTTTTTTCTACTGGTTGACAGGGTAATTTGCAGAGCAGATGACTTAATTTTGATGAAGCCCAACTTGCCTTTTTTTTTTCCTTTTATGGCTTGTGCTTTTGGTTGTATCTGAGAAGTAATCACTTAGCCCTAGGTCCCAAAGTTGTTTTTTTTTTTCACATTTTTTTTCTAAATGTCTCTAGTGTTACATTTTCATCTACATTTATGACACATTTTGTCTTAATTCTTGTACAAGATGTGAGCTTTATGTCACGGCTCTCTTTTCCACCCCTGCGTGAGGGCATGCTCAGATCTTCAAGACCCAGGGATTGAATCCCAAACCTGCATTATATATTTACCTTGTATCCCCGCACTTTTTCTCTGTCTCTCAAGTTGAATAATTACAATTATTCTATTTTATCTTCCACTTCATTAATTGGAAGTTTGACTTCTCCTTCCATCAGTTGCTGCTGCTGCTAAGTCACTTCAATTGTGTCCGGCTCTGTGCGACCCCATAGACGGCAGCCCACCAGGCTCCCCCGTCCCTGGGATTCAGTAAGTTTTTATTATAGTTATTGTATTTTTTCAATGCTAAAACTTCAGTTGATTTTTTATCTTGTTTCTTTGCTGAAATTTCCTATCTTTTCATGTGTGACTATATGAAGCAAAGAAGTCATAGGACAAATGAATATGAGTAAAATCTCACTAATTCTTGGTGAATATAGGAAGCTTCCTGGTAGAATTTTAAGGAAATTCAATATAATTCATTGCAATTACATGAAGTAACCAGTGTTTCTTTGAGGGCATATAGGGTCAACTCTTGCCAAATATGGGCTCTCTCTAGAGTCTCTTCTGATGACTAGAGAAAATAATTATTCACAGTTATCTCTTGTTTGAATAAGGTTTTAATGTACTTTAAAACAATTACTGTTTTTCATATTTTAAGCATTGCCTCTGAAGATTTTTTTGCACTTTTGTTTGATGGTGGTTTAGTCGTTAAGTGGTGTCTGACTCTTTGTGACCCCATGGACTGTAGCCACCAGGCTCCTCATTGAGTCCATAGGATTCTCCAAGTAAGAATACTGGAGTGGGTTGCCATTTCCTTCTCCAGAGGATCTTCCCAACTCAGTGATCGAATCCAGGTCTCCTGTACTGCAGGACGATTCTTTACTGACTGGGCTACCAGGGAAGCCCAAATTTGATTTATACTCTATAGTAAACAGAGAACTTTCTCAAATGGGGAGGATAATCATAAATAATATTGATATAATACTGAACAAATTTCATTTTAGCATGAAAATGTTCACATTTAAAACTGTATGGCTTGGTCATTTTGTTTAATTGGAAATGTATTTTCAACTTGGTTAAACTCCGAATGCTTCAGATCTCTTTCTTTTTATTCTATGTTACCAACTCCAAGTTTTTCCACCTTCCTCCTTGAGATGCAAATCGTAGCTTATATTTTTAAGAGACTTATGCTCCCTCGATTCCCTAGCCCCCAGGTTACATATAAACACTCGTACCTGAAATTGAAAGGTTTCTTCTCATTTACCAGAAGCTGAGGAGAGAAGAAAAGAGTGAAGATGACAATGGTGTCGGAAAGTGAGAGAGTTGAAAGTTAATTTCCCCAGAAACAGGAAGTACACCCCCAACACGCACGCGCACACACACATTCCACATGACAGAAGACAGCAACCGGTTTCTGTACACAATACCAAAAAAAAAAACCTTTCTAGAGAAATGCTTTTGTTTAATTCTCACAAGAATGGACAATATGAACTTTGTAAAAAAGAAATACAGAAGCTACGTTTTATGGGAAACTTAAATAGGAAAAGGAGTACGTCAAGGCTTTGTATTGTCACTATGCTTATTTAACTTCTATGCGGAGTACATCATGAGAAACGTTGGACTGGAAGAAACACAAGCTGGAATCAAGATTGCCAGGAGAAATATCAATAACCTCAGATATGCAGATGACACCACCCTTATGGCAGAAAGTGAAGAGGAACTAAAAAGCTTCTTGATGAAAGTAAAAGAGGAGAGTGAAAAAGTTGGCGTAAAGCTCAACATTCAGAAAACAAAGATCATGGCATCTGGTCCCATCACTTCATGGGAAATAGATGGGGAAACAGTGTCAGATTTTTTTGGGGGGGCTCCAAAATCACTGCAGATGGTGATTGCAATCATGAAATTAAAAGACGCTTTTACTCCTTGGAAGAAAAGTTATGAGCAACCTAGATAGTATATTCAAAAGCAGAGACATTACTTTGCTGACTAAGGTCCGTCTAGTCAAGGCTATGGTTTTTCCAGTAGTCATGCATGGATGTGAGAGTTGGACTGTGAAGAAGGCTGGGCGCCGAAGAATTGATGCTTTTGAACTGTGGTGTTGGAGAAGACTCTTGAGAGTCCCTTGGACTGCAAGGAGATCCAACCAGTCCATTCTGAAGGAGATCAGCCCTGGGATTTCTTTGGAAGGAATGATGCTAAAGCTGAAGCTCCAGTACTTTGGCCACCTCATGTGAAGAGTTGACTCATTGGAAAAGACCCTGATGCTGGGAGGGATTGGGGGCAGGAGGAGAA
>SJXQ01003728.1:48756-63510 GCA_006408695.1 Aepyceros melampus | reverse complement strand
TTGGTGATGGACAGGGAGGCCTGGCGTGCTGTGATTCATGGGTCGCAAAGAGTTGGACACGACTCAGTGACTGAACTGAACTGAACTACCTGTGTTGGAACATGTGCCCCCACCCACAGAATATTATGGAATTCTTGCAACAGTTCTAGGTTATAGGAAGCATGAGTATATCCCAGTTTTACAGGAAAAGAAACCACATTTCAGAACAGCTGGAATTTGCCCGAGGTCACCCAGTTACCATGACCTTGAGCCATGATGAGTCCACATTTATTTGACTTCTAATCTCATAAGTATGTGTGCATTGCCTTCTAGAATAAAAACAGGTATTGTAGATTCTCTTTCTGGTGTTAAAACAATAACCAGTTCTTTCATCATGGGAGCATTGAGCCATCTTACTTAAACTTGTCCATTTTACTATATGAAGAATGCTTGCTGCTGCTAAGTCGCTTCAGTCGTGTCTGACTCTGTGCGACCCCATAGACGGCAGCCCACCAGGCTCCCCCATCCCTGGGATTCTCCAGGCAAGAACACAGGAGTGGGTTGCCATTTCCTTCTCCAATGCATGAAAGTGAAAAGTGAAAGTGAAGTCGGTCAGTCGTGTCAGACTCTTAGTGACCCCATGGACTGCAGCCCACCAGGCTCCTCCGTCCATGGGATTTTCCAGGCCAGAGTACTGGAGTGGGGTGCCATTGCCTTCTCCGTGAAGAATGCTTATGTGTGGATAATTTGGATAACAAGTACAGAAGAATCTTGAGTTAATTTCTGCTTCCCTCTTGTGTCAGAGACTAGTCATGACAATCCCCAGAGCCTTATACTGTGGGTTTTTGTTTTTTTTTTTGCCTCCTTCTATTCATCCTGTAAATGATCCCAGTTTTTTTAAAGGAAAAGTTTGAATCTGAGATTTCTAACTGTTCATAAAGTGCCTCTCAGCTCCTCTGAAACTCTCAGTACAATGTCTCTGTTTCATCAAATGCACAATTTCAGTGTGTGATAGACTAAGACTGGATCAATACCGCGCAATGCAATAACCCTTCTTTGCACCATGTCTTCCATTCGAACTGCTCAGAACAATTTTTAACATTAAGTAATGATGTTACTGTATTATAAGCACCTGGGAAGGAAGTCTTTGCCATCATGGGCTTTGGGTCTATTTTAGAACATTAGTCACTGCTTCATAAAAATGCAGGTACATCCTTGCTTCTCACATTGGTATGTCTCTGGAAAGTCGTGTTATCTACTGCATCTTTCTGCTTTAGAAGGACTTTCTATTTGGAGAAAAACTAGTGAACCATTTTCATGCAAATCAGGCTCACTTGAGAAAGCTCCAGAATTTTCATATAAAGGGATCTTATGGTTAACAGTCTAGTTGGGAGGAGAGGCTGAAGGTGTGGCCACTGGGTTTTCTTAGAGTATATGTTTCTCCCAGTTGGTTCAAGGGAGCAACTAGGGATGTTATTGACAGGGATGCTGAAGAAACTCCCCTGTTGGCACCCCTGCTAAAATCATCATGACATCTCTCCCATCTCCGCTACCAACCTTGAGAAGACTACAGTAAAGTCAAGATGCCCACCGCCGCATGTTCTACTTGTTTTCTCTGATCCGACTGTGCTTGAACCATGTCTCCCAAACCAGGGCAGTAGTTTCCTACAGGTGACAACACCTGAGGAGTTCAGACCTGGCCTCGTTATCTGAACGATGCCAGGGCAAATCCACGCCATGAAGCAGAAAATAAGTCTAAGCTGTAGGTGCCACCCAGCCGTGGCTTGAGCTCTAGGGAGGCATGCACAGTGAAGTGATCCAGGAGAAAGAATAAAGGGTAATTCTGCAGAGCATGGTGCAAGCTTCCTGTCCCCACCAGTCAGGGAAATTGCTAAGTGTGGTTAAAATGACAACACTCTAGGTGATGGGAAGCAAATACTGGAGAGAAGTTATTAGTGTCCAAATGGTACTATCTAATCTGGTGGTCACTAACCACATCTAGATAATTAAAGTGAAATTAATCCCCTGGAGGAGGGCATAGCAGCCCACTCCAGTATTCTTGCCTGGAGAATCCCATGGAGACTGGTGGGTTATAGTCCATGGGTCGCAAAGAGCGGACACGACTGAGTGATTAAGCACAGCATAATTATAATAAAATACAACTAAAAGCTCAGTTCCTTAGTTGTATCAGTTCATTTGGCTCAGTTGATTAACATTAACTGTGCACTCATTCCTAGTGGTTACTGGTTGCTACATCAGAGAGCACAGATACAGAACACCTCTGTCATCACAGAGACCAGACATCTGGGAGACCACATGCCATGTGAAATTCCTTGGCCCTGATGAGTTCATCAGCAATGGCCTAAATAATGAAGACTGAGAATCCCTGGAGGGTTTTCCCTCGTGATTACAGGGGTTGAGTCTAACTGTGAGGGAAAATTGGCTTCCCTGGTATCTCAGTGGTAAAGAATCCACCTGCCAGTGCAGGAGATGCGAATTTGATCCCTGGGTCCAGAAGATCCCCTGGAGGAGGAAATGGCAACCTACTCCAGTATTCTTGCCTGGAGAATTCCAAGGACAGAGGAGCCTGGAGGGTCCATGGGGTTGCAAAAGAGTCAGACACGACTTAGATACAGAGCATCAGCTGCAAGGAGAATAGAAAGCAAAGCAGGACTTTAAACCCTCATAGTTCCAGGAGAGGGAGCTATGATCCTCTAATATTAAATGTGACTTTTCCCCTCCTGGAAACTGGATCTCACACAGCTGTGGAAGGATTAAGACACCAAAATAGAAATCTAGCTTTGCTCTACCTGCAGAGCACCTCACAACAAACTCTTTGCAACACTTTTGACCTTAGAACTTTTAGAAGGAAATGAAATAAAATGGAATATTGTACAAAATAGATACAAAATCATACCATATAATTTTCAAGGTTCTGGATGTAGCTAAATACATCAATGGGATCCTTTGGAAAGTCATATATTCAATACACAGAAAGCACTTAAGACTATAATTATAAAAGTAAACTCCAGGATTTCCCAGTGGCTAAGACTCCACATTCTCAATGCAAGGGGCCTAGGTTCAATCCCTGGTCAGGGAACTTGATCCCACATACTGCAGCTGAAAATCTCACATGCTAAAACTAAGACCCAGCACAGCCAAATAAATAAACAATTTTTTTAAGTGAACTCCAGAAAACAGTTTCTCCATTTCTGATTTCCAGAATGCAAAGGTAGAAGGGATATCCGGTTACCTGTTGATGAATAAAAATACTCAAGGAGGTATATAAGTGGAAAGCCCACAAGGACGTAGATTTTCCTGCTGATACATATTAGCACAATGGAGCCCTTCAACGTACTTCACTACAGGTCTCTAAGTGGTTCTCGGACGCCAGTCCATGAACCACGCCCTGCTCCGATGTACCCAGTGCCGTGCTCTGAGACAGACTCCTGTGGAGTGCATCTGACCTGTGGGTCAGCCTCATGTCTGGGAATGCCCCCACCTAGAGCGAGGCAGTACACGGCACCAAGCGGTCCAGTCCCCACGCTTAGAACATGTAGAGTCTTCCTAAATGCTAAAATCATGGGGCAGATTGGACATTCATGCTTCAGTTCTTTGTGAACCACACACGAAGGAAATTTTGAATGTCCTACGGCAGGGTCTTGATGTGAGATAGGAGACCCTCGGGTCTCCAGGAGTCCCCACCACCCTCGGGCGTGTTTGCACCCCATTCCCTACACAATCTCATTCTGTCCCAGCAGTAAATCCAGGAACGGATATCATCAGTTCCATTTCATTGACAAAGAAGCTGGGAAGAGTATGTTTCAGAGCAGAGTTCTAGGAGTGGAGTATTTGAAGAATTTCTAGATACATCTCCAGTGAATTTTCCTCCCAAATGTCAGGCATCCATTTTATTATTTGAAAATGCCACAGGGAAGAAAATCCCTCCACCATATGACAGCTATTTTAACTGCCTTTGTGCGTTTTCTATCTTCTTTTCCAACCAAGCTCTGCCAAGGGCTTCTAATGCACTTTACTGTTTATTGGGCTTATTTAAAAAATTAGGGTAACTTCATGCTGCTGCTGCTGTTGCTGCTAAGTCGCTTCAGTCGTGTCTGACTCTGTGCGACCCCATAGACGGCAGCCCACAAGCTCCCTCGTCCCTGGGATTCTCCAGGCAAGAACACTGGAGTGGGTTGTCATTTCCTTCTCCAAAGCGTGACAGTGAAGTCACTCAGTGTCCGTCTCTTAGCGACCCCTTGGACTGCAGCCTGCCAGGCTCCTCCATCCATCATCACATTCTAAATACATCACCTGCTGAATACTGAAATTTCATCTGCTTTTAGACAAGTCTTCAAGTCTTTCCAGTTGGAGCACACATTTCGGATATACTAAAATACATCTAAATACATAGTAACATTTTCCCCAGAAGTTTGTCTTACAAAAATAAACCCTCAAAATGGTTTAAGGGAAAAAAAATATTATGAGAATGTCAATATGCATTTCAGAACCCGAGAATGGGAATGCAGCTGGACCTCAGGAAACACTGGAAGCATGAATCTGGATGAGGTGAGACCCCTTTTTCTGTCCACTCTGCTCCCCTCTGCATATCCAGTTTGTTTCTCTCCTTCCTTCTGCAGAACCACATGGCAGGAAATGCAGTGAACCCCTCTGGAGCTTCAGCCACAAGACCGATACCACCTTGACTTTCCTGCTTCAAAGCAAATATGCGGAGAAAGAGATGCATCAACCCGGCTTGGGACGTAGTCCATCTTCACACAACTCTGGGTGTGACTCAGAATCATGTTATTTAAAACGATGAATGGATAATCGTGGGGAGTGTGCGTGTGTTGTATGTAAGCTCCTTTGTCAGGAACTACCACTGCTGCCTGTCTCAGTCTTTTTATTTTTTTATAAATAGAGATCTCAAAATGTCGTGAGTGGATATTTCTATTTACCTGGCAGATGAGGAATAAAGTAAACTTCATGATTAAGCATGCCTTTAAATTATAACAACACCGTTTGTTTCTTTTTGACAAAATATTTACAAGTCTCCAGCATCTAAGGTTGATTAGGTAACCAGATAATATCATCTGGGTACAATATATTTTCAGTTGTCAGAAATATTTGAATTAAATTGATCTCCCTTCTCAAAGAATATTTGATTATAAAACAGCTCAGAATACTAAATACTAAACAACACACTCTAGGTTTATAATATTTATATCACCTACAAAACTACTGGTTAGGATATATGCCTCAAGTCAAACAAAAAGGAAACTCTTTGCTGTATTGTTACTTGCTCATATGCCCCAAATGTGCTTTAATTGTCTCTTCACTGACCCTGGGTGGCTGTTTACATTTTTACTCTAAATGATGATCTCTTGTCACCTTAAGCAGAATCTGGCGCCATGATAATAATGAATGTTTCGGATGATCTTCTAGAGCAGAGGGCAAAACGGAAAGGTAAACATGAATGTGTAGGTACCTTGTTACTAAAATGAGCACAAAAAAGATAGCAATAACAATAAGAAACTAATTCTAAGCAAATAAATATTAAGAATGGACATGAGACCAGAAAACGAGCTGTAATAAATTGATTTGCTCTCTTTTTCTTCAGGGTTGTTAACATTAATGTTTACCAATCTTCAGTTTAACATATTGATAATTATTTTGACTTCTGCCTTTTAAAATTGCCAATATTCTTCTTATTCATCAGCCATCAAGGTAATCACTTCAAATGATAATGAGAGAGAATTTATTTGGTAGATACTTGTACAGAACTCCAATTTCATGGAAAATAAGTTCAGAAACATAATTTGGGAACTGGACCTATGAAATAGGAGTCTAAAAGCCCTGTTTTTATCCTGTATCCAACACAGAGTTACTGTGTGGCCTTAAAGAAGGCATTTCAGCATTCCAAGTTTTTAAAAATATTCACAATTTCAAAGAGGCACAGTGAAAGATATATATATATATATTTTTTTTTTTTTTTTGAGGCAACATATATATACAGTGAAATCTGTTGACCTTAAAGGTATAATCTGATCAGTTCAGTTCAGTTGCTCAGTCGTGTCCAACTCTTTTCGACCCCATGGACTGCAGCACGCCAGGCCTCCCTGTCCATCACCAACTCCTGGAGTTTATTCAAATTTATGTCCATTGAGTCGGTGATGCCCATTCAACCATCTCTCCTCTGTCATTCCCTTCTCCTACTGCCTTCAATCTTTCCCAGCATCAGGGTCTTTTCCAAAGAGTCAGTTCTTTGCATCAGGTGGCCAAAGTATTGGAATTTCAGCTTCAGCATTAGTCCTTTCAATGAATATTCAGGACTGATTTGCTTGAGGATGGACTGGCTGGATTTCCTTGCAGTCCAAGGGATTCGCAAGAGTCTTCTCCAACAGCGAAGTTCAAAAGCATCAATTCTTCGGCACTCAGCTTTCTTTACATTCCAGTTCTCACATCCATACATGACAACTGAAAAACCATAGCCTTGACTAGATGGAACTTTGTGGGCAAAGTAACATCTCTGTTTTTTAATATGCTGTGTAGGTTGGTCATAACTTTCCCCCAAGGAGCAAGCATCTTTTAATTTCATGGCTGCAGTTACCATCTGTAGTGATTTTGCAGCCCAAGAAAATAAAGTCTGACACTGTTTCCACTGTTTCCCCATCTATTTGCCATGAAATGATGGGACTAGAAGCCATGATCTTAGTTTTCTGAATGTTGAGCTTTTAGCCAACGTTTCACTCTCCTCTTTCACTTTCATTAAGAGGACCTTAGTTCTTCTTCACTTTCTGCCATAATGGTGGCGTCATCTGCATATGTGAGATTATTGATATTTCTCCCAGCAATCTTGATCCCAGGTTGTGCTTCATCCAGCCCAATGTTTCTCATGATGTACTCTGCATATAAGTTAAATAAGCAGGGTGACAATATACAGCCTTGACGTACTCCTTTCCTGATTTGGAACCAGTCTGTTGTTCCATGCCCAGTTCTAATTGTTGCTTCCTGACCTGCATACAGATTTCTCAAGACCATACAGATGGTCTGGTATTCCCATCTCTTTCATAATTTTCCACAGTTTGTTGTGATCTACACAGTCAAAGGCTTTGGCATAGTCAAGAAAGCAGAAATAGATATTTTTCTGGAACTCTCTTGCTTTTTCCATGATCCAGTGGATGTTGGCAATTTGATCTCTGGTTCCTCTGCCTTTCTAAAACTAGCTTGAACATCTGGAAGTTCAAGGTTCACGTATTGTTGAAGCCTGACTTGGAGAATTTTGACCATTACTTTGCTAGCTTGTGAGATGAGTGCAATTGTGCAGTAGTTTGAGCATTCTTTGGCGTTGCATTTCTTTGAGGTTGGAATAAAAACTGATCTTTTCCAGCCCTGTGGCCACTGCTGAGTTTTCCAAATTTGCTGGCATATTGAATGCAGCACTTTCACAGCATCATCTTTTAGGATTTGAAATAGCTCAACTGGAATTCCATCACCTCCACTAGCTTTGTTCATAGTGATGCTTCCTAAGGCCCACTTGACTTCACATTCCAGGATGTCTGGCTATAGGTGAGTGATCACACCATTGTGATTATCTGGGTCATGAAGATCTTTTTTGTATAGTTCTTCTGTGTATTCTTCCCACCTCTTCTTAATATCTTCTGCTTCTGTTAGGTCCATACCATTTCTTTCCTTTATTGTGCCCATCTTTGCATGAAATGTTTCCTTGGTATCTCTTCCTTGAAGATATCTCTAGTCTTTCCTATTGTTTTCCTCTATTTCTTTGCCCTAATCACTGAGGAAGACTTTCTTATCTCTCCTTACTATTCTTTGAAACTCTGCATTCAAATGTGTATAAATTTCCTTTTCTCCTTTGCTTTTCACTTTTCTTCTTTTCATAGCTAATTGTAAGGCCTCCTCAGATAATCATTTTGCTTTTTTGCATTTCTTTTTCTTGGGGATGGTTTTGATCCCTGTCTCCTGTATCTGCCACAAACCTCCATCCATAGTTCATCAGGCTCTTTGTCTATCACAGCTAGTCCCTTGATAAGTTTTGACAGTTGTAAACACCCACAGAGCCAACACCCAAAACAAGATATGGAACATTTTTATCACTCTATAAAGTGCTCTCATACGTGGGAGGCAATCTTCAAAATAGAAAAACAGCAGAGATTGGTGACCTTGGATTGAACACAAACTCTCAATGTCTGTAATTTTTAATCCTTATTATCTTACCACACTTTCTCCTTTCTCCCTTTGATTCTGAAATATAGGGCGTTAAGTTATGCACAGATTATTGAAAGTCATGAAGAGCAAGAACCAGATTTGCCAGCCAGATTGGAATCGTTGAATCTTTGCAGAAAGTGGGAACGTCTTCTCAGTGGGCAGTGTGGGAAGAAGATGAAAATGTTTGGAGTTCTGATTATCCTCTACCTAATGAAAGCCCAGGGCTGTTACTGAGTTCTTTGAAATGCAAGGGGCTCGTTACTGATTGTTTTCTATAAACACAAGTTGGGGCGGGGGGTGGGGGGACACTTCTCTATTCCTAGCCCAGCAGACTTTTCCAAGTGTCCAACTGAACTCAGGATAAATTTACTAAATATAGTGCTATGATATTTACTGTGTGTCGAGGACTCTTGCAAGTAGTTTATATTTATTAACTTATGCAATCTTTATCAAAAGCATATGAAGGATGTTGGCAGGAACAGTGGAATAAAAACCTCTTGAAAAATCTACTCTTCCATAAAAGTGAGAAAAACACGGGAAAAAATTGTTAAGTCATCATTTTCAGAATTCTGGAAACTAGCCAGAGTTTTGCAACAATCCGAGGAGCTTTTATTCAAGAAAAACAGCTGAATCTTGGTAAGAACAGTGAGCTGTGTGTCATCTTAATGTCCCCCCTTTCCATGCCCTTCTCCCTGTTTCCAAGAGCAATCCTGCAAGCGAGAAGTCTGTGGTAATGCACCATGTTAATAGAATAAAGGATGAAAAGTACATGACCATCACCATATATGCAAAAATTCTAACACTCCTTCAGGGTCAAAACACTAAACAAAGTAGCAATAGAAAGGAACTCCCTCAGTCTGATAAAAGGGTGACCACAACATGGATGAATCTTGAAAACAAAATGCTAAGTGAAAATAAAGCCAGATGTGGAAGATTACATATTGTAGGGACTTCCCTGGTGGTCCAGTGGCCAAGACTCTGCACTCCCAATTCAGGGGGCCCAAGTTCGATCCCTGGTCGGGGAACTAGATACACATGCTGCAACTAAGAGTTTGTATGGAGCAACCAAAGATCCCACAGGCTGCAACAAAGATGGAAGATCCCGCATGCCTCAACTAAGACCTGGCAGAACAAATAAATGAATAAATAGTAAGGAGATTACATATTGCATAATTCCAACTATATGAAATGTCCAGAATAGTTAAATCCAGAGATAATTACATCAGTGGTTGCCAGGGACTGGGTGGAGGGAGGAATATGGAATGACTGCTAATGGATCGAGAGTTTCTTTTAGGGGGATGATAAGCCTGTCCTGGAATACAGAAGAGTGATATTTCACACCCATGTAAATATACTAAAAACTTCTCAGTTATGCACCTTAAAGTTCCAGGAATGGCTACCAACTCCAGTATTCTTGCTTGGGAAATCCCATGGACAGAGGAGCCTGGGAGGCTGTAGTCCATAGCATCATAAAGAGTCAGATACAACTGAGCAACTAACCCAAGGGTAGGAGAAATATACTGTATAAAGCAAATTGTGCTATCATCCCTATTTTACAGACAAAATTGAATTCTTAAAGATGAAGCACAATTTACCCTAAATTACACAATTAGTTGGTGACTCAGTTCTATATACTCTGGCTGCAGAGTCCAAACTTCAACCACTAAGTCACATGGAACTCTTGCAAAGATCTCCTTTCTAAAGAAAGTTCAATTTACAAGCCAAACAGATGGCATTGTTTCCTTCTTAACCAACGCAATGATAGAAAATAGAGATATCTGTGCCATTTTTGCAAATTAGGCGAGCTACCCAGGTATTCTGTAGGATTCCAATGACATGTAACAAAATCCACAGGTACCATTACAGACATTGCCGCTTGTTGAGTCATTTGTAAACCTTTGCCTTGTATAGAAGCTTCTCCTGTGATGGAACAGAAATCAGACTTTTACTTTCAGAATCATTACCGGTGTGGACCTGTCTTTTCTCCCTCACAGTATTACTTCTAAGTGTTTAGTTTCATTGTCCATAATATAGGGATGAAAGCACTATTCCCTAAAGGGTTAACATGAGAATTAATCACTTAATATACTTAATATGCTTAGGTTAGTGCCATGAACATAGGGATTATTCATAAATGTTAGCTATTGTAGTAATAATTTCATGCTCACATGGATACTATGAACAAGTTATCACTTGTCCCCATAATTGTTCATAGAGTCTCTAACAGAAAAGAATTCTCTTTTAATTTGAAGGAGAATATGGTCAGTATTCACACTCTACTACATTTGATGCAAGAGTAGGTAAAAACTCAGGGACCTACGGGATGATGAATAGTAAACTAATGAGCTTATGATGCAGGGAGATTTGAGGGGACATGTAATCTACTGAGTTTGTAGCCATTTTCCTCAAATAAAATATTTGGAAATGCACTGACCCTATCGGCAGTCGAATTTCCAAAGTGGAATTGCCGGGCTGAGCAATGGATTACGGCAGGATCCGCTAAGGCACAAAACACAGACTCAATCAGAAACACGTGGCGTTCACCATCAGACATGGAAGCACGCCCGCTTTCCTCCTTTTTTCAGCCCACAATCCAGTCAAAGGTCTTTGAGCTCCTTGTCTTGGCCCTTCTTGGAAAGCTGACTGCCAGAGCCTCCAGGGCTGCCTGGGAGTAACCGGCAGCCAGCAGTGCCCCATGAGAGCCTGGAGATCGGTGGGGCTCATCACTGCTGGTCTCCACTTCCGCTAACAGTCTTGTAATGAACACACCTCCCCTCATGCAACTGCCAGCTGGTTGGTGTTGTGCTCCCTCCCCGGCGCTTTTAGTAAATGCATAAAAAAAGATGGAAAGAAGTAGGTCAAAACCCAAGATCCAAAACCTCCTTAGGTTAGAGAAAAGGTCATATGCTTTATAGAGACATAGGGAACTGTGAATCAGTACACAATCACTCTGCATTTCCTTTAAAGTATATTTAACCACCGCAGGAATGCAGGCTTCCTTTGCCTTAAAGCACTGAGCTGAACCCCTGGGTTATACAGCAGCTTCCCACTAGCCATCTATTCTATGCATGGTAGTGTGTATGTTTCAATGCTACTCTCAGTTCGTCCCACTCTCCTTCCCCCGCCACAGTGTCCACAAATCCGTTCTCTATGTCTGCATCTCTATTCGTGCCCTGCAAGTAAGTTTATCAGTACCATTTTTCTAGATTTCATATGTGTGTGTTAATATATGATATGTGTTTTTCTCTTTCTGGCTTATTTCACTTTGTGCCAAGGGTCTAGGTTCATCCACCTCAGTTCAGTTCAGTTCATTTCAGTCGCTCAGTCATGTCTGACTCTTTGCAACCCCGTGGACTGCAGCATGCCAGGCCTCCCTGTCCATCATCAACTCCCAGAGTTTACTCAAACTCATGTCTGTTGAGTCGGTGATGCCATCCATGATAATATGAAAAGGCATCACCTCAGTTCAACTGACTCAAATTTGTTCCTTTTTATGGCTGAGTAATATTCCATTGAATATATGTACCACAGTTTATTTATTCATTCATCACTGGACCTCTAGGCTGCTTCCATGTCCTGGACCACCAGGAGGTCTGGGATGGGGGTGGGGAGGGAGACAGGTTCAAGAGGGAGGGGATAGATATGCACTTCTGGGTGTTTCACATGTATGGCAGAAAGCAACACAACATTGTAAAGCAACTTTTCTCCAATTAAATATAAAATTTTAGAAAACACTTGAGAAAAACTCACAAAACTCCCAAAATCAAAAGTTCAGTGCCACAATTCTTATACCTAAAGTGTCTGTTGCTCAGTTGTGTCTGACTCTTGGTGACCTCATGGACTGTAGCCAACCAGGCTCCTCTGTCCATGGGATTCTCCAGGCAAGAATACTGGAGTAGGTTGCCATTCCCTTCTCCAGGAGATCTTCCCAATACAGGGATCAAACCTAGATCTCCCCCACTGCAGGAAGATTCTTTACCATCTGAGCCACCAGAAGCTCAAACTTAAAGCTTAAAACTTACAGTTTAAAAGTTATGCCTAATATATAACTTAATTTCTCTTTCTGAAATCTAAACTTTTAAAAAAATCTTGAAGAGATTTTAAAAGTCACTAAGCCCAAGTTCTAAATTTGTTACAAGGAAAACCCAAGAAACATAAAAAGTTATAGGTTAATTTTTCCATGGACTGTAGCCAACCAGGCTTCCCTGTCCATGGGATTCTTCAGGCAAGAATACTGGAGTGGGTTGCCATTCCCTTCTCCAGGAGATCTTCCCAATACAGGGATCAAACCTAGATTTCCCCCACTGCAGGAAGATTCTTTACTATCTGAGCCACCAGAAGCTCAAACTTAAAACTTACAGTTTAAAAGTTATGCCTAATATATAACTTAATTCCTCTTTCTGAAATCTAAACTTTAAAAAAAATATTGAAGAGATTTTAAAAATCACTAAGCCCAAGTTCTAAATTTGTTACAAGGAAAACCCAAGAAACATAAAAAGTTATAGGTTAATTTTTTCTCCAGGAGATCTTCCCAATACAGGGATCAAACCTAGATCTCCCCCACTGCAGGAAGATTCTTTACCATCTGAGCCACCAGAAGCTCAAACTTAAAGCTTAAAACTTACAGTTTAAAAGTTATGCCTAATATATAACTTAATTTCTCTTTCTGAAATCTAAACTTTTAAAAAAATCTTGAAGAGATTTTAAAAGTCACTAAGCCCAAGTTCTAAATTTGTTACAAGGAAAACCCAAGAAACATAAAAAGTTATAGGTTAATTTTTTATGGTTGATCCACATTGATATATGGCAGAAACCAACACAATATTATAATTATCCTTCAATTAGAAATAAATGTTTGAAAAGATATAGGTTAGTTTTAAAAAGTTATAAAGTGAATTAGAAGGTGGGTGGTTTTCTGTTACATTCTCTTAGGAGATACCGAAGAAATGGCTAGCCCTATAATGCCTTTGGTAGTTTTATGTGAAGTGCTTTCTTTATTTCTTTTGAAAGCACCTCTGCTCTCTCACTCCAGTGGCCTGAGAGGCAAAGCAGAGTGGCTGACACCATGCAGTGCTGAAAACGGCCTTCTCCTTCAGAAGCCTGAGACTTGGTTACTGGGTCAAGTTCATCATACCTCCCTTTGTTACAGGGTCTCCCAGAAGGCTTCACAACCCCACAAGCAAATCGATGCCAGCTTGGTTCAAAGCTCTACTCATGGACGTGATCAAACACGTCTAAATACCAGAGACAGGTCTGGTTTAAGCTCAGGCTGGAACCTCCCTCCACGCTGCCACTGATGCCCCGAGTGTCATGGATCACTTTGTAGGAGAAAGTGGAAAGGAAAGACAACTGAAAAATGGATGGCGTCCCGGTGGTGTCTTTACCCAGCTGGGTGACAGGTCCCTTCATTTTTGTCTATACGATGAAGATATTGAGCAAGATGTTCCTTTGAGGGGTCCACAGCATCTTATTTCCCCAACCAGAGATCAAACCTACACCCTTTGCACTGGAAGTGTGAAGTCTTGCCACAGGGCCACCGGAGAAGTCCCTGAACAGTTACATGCCTTTTCAACACTAACACTTTCTGATTCTGAAGAATACCCCTGAGAGAGGACAGCTCATATATCCTTGAGAAAAACATATCTTCTGTATTGACAGGATACATTTTGAGGACCATAATTGTGCTTTTCCATTGTTGAAGATATTCTGCATTCCTTTCTCCATCTACCGGTGTTGAGAAATCTCAAGACATTCTGATTCTTGATGCTTTGCATGGAAATGTTCTTCCTTGAGAAACTTTTCTTTGCAGCTTATGAGAAGTGCGTTACTGTCTCTTTTTGCTTTGGTTCATTTTCAGTCTGCGTGCTTGGCATTCTGTGGACAGTTTCAACCTAAAATCTCATATCACAGAATTCTAGAAGATTTTCTCATATTAGTTGTTGGAAAATCTCTTCTTCTTCAATTTTTGGTCTCTTTTTATGAAACTACCATTATTTGGATACTGCCTTTCCTAGACCCGTCATCAAATTATCTGCTTTTTTTTCCCATACTAGTTTCTGTATCTCTAAGTCCTTATCATCATCCTTCAAGTGTTCCAGAAGCTAATTGTAAAGACAAGCAGATAGAAAATAGAAGATAAAAACGAAAAACCCAACAACATTGTAAAGCAATTATTCTCCAGTTAAAAATCTTAAAAGAGGTGAATGAACCTAGAGCCTATTATACAGAGTGAAGTAAGTCAGGAAGAGAAAAGTAAATATAATATGTTGATGCATACATATGGAATCTAGAAAGATGGTACTGTTAAACCTATTTGCAGGGCAGCAATGGAGATGCAGGCACAGAGAACAGGCTTATGGACACAGTGAGGGAAGGAGAGGGTGGGATGAACTGAGAGAATAATATGGAAATATATACATTACCATATGTAAAATAGATACCAGTGGGAATTTGCTGTATGATGACAGGGAACTCAAACCAGGGCTCTGTGACCACCAAGAGGGGTGGGATGGGGTGGGAGGGAAGTTCACGAGGGAGGGGACACATGTA
>SJXQ01003728.1:30549-48617 GCA_006408695.1 Aepyceros melampus | reverse complement strand
TGGGGTGGGAGGTGGGAGGGAGGGGACACATGTATACCTATGGTTGATTCATGTTGATGTATGGCAGAAACCAACACAATATTGTACATCATTTATCCTCCAATTTAAAACAAACTAGTTAAAAAATAAAGGAAAAACCCATATATTCATATAGAAGTCCCTGTTTTTGTAAATGTTCCATGTGTTTTGGAGAAGGATGCATATCATGCACTGGGATATTGCTTTTAAAATATAAAAATGCTTCTTCCTTCTGCCCGTCTTCTCCCCCAGAACCTTCTCCAATTCTGCTGTGGGTATGCCACCACTAAGCAGTAACACTAGATGGCAGTGATTTCATGACTTACAAGGTTTCAAATTGGACTGAATGACAGCTTCATCCTTCTGGGAGATCCAAGGCTAAAGTAAAAAACCTGTGAGTCCCAGAGACACGTCCCCATTCCTGTATCCAGCACCACTGTGCCTCTGAGTGCTGTGTTCACGTCCCTCTACTTGAGGACCGATAAGCCAGTTCCAGATTTCCGCCATCAGAACTGTAAGGAAATGCAGTAGAGGATATCACTGATCAGGCACCTCCTGTGCCCCTACCCTGATTTATGCATGATTCTCAGAGTGATACTTACAATATATACTCTGTAAACACACACACACACACACACACACACTCTAATTACTCCCATTTGAGAACCAATCATAATGCCAGAGAGTCATGATAAGAACAACCACAAGGACCTACTGTCTAGTACAGAGAACTATATTCAATATCTTGTAAAAATCTATAATGGATTTTCCGCCATCGGAACTGTAAGGAAATGCAGTAGAGGATATCACTGATCAGGCACCTCCTGTGCCCCTACCCTGATTTATGCATGATTCTCAGAGTGATACTTACAATACATACTCTGTAAACACACACACACACACATTCTAATTACTCCCGTTTGAGAACCAGTCATAATGCCAGAGAGTCATGATAAGAACAACCACAAGGACCTACTGTCTAGTACAGGGAACTATATTCAATATCTTGTAAAAATCTATAATGGAAAAGAATCTGAAAATGAAGATAGATAGATAGATAGATGATAGATGTATAGAACTGAACCACTTTGTTGCACCCCTGAAACTAACAGCATAAATCAACTCTGCTTCCAAAGAGTGACCACAAATTCACTTTAATTTTGTAAATAAAAATCATCGTAAACCATTCCCCAGTACTAAGAATTTGATAATCATTTACAAATGACTAGCAACACACCATACACAGGTGATCTTGAAATGCCAGGAGGAGCCTGGACTCCATCTCACCCACCTGCAGGGGTGACGGCAGGCATTCAGGATGCTCTGAGCGTGGTCTAACAGGAGAGGTCTACAGAGATGAGCCACTGGAAGAATTGGCTAATAAGAGCAGAGCATCGGTATCGAACATGAGGTACCAAGTAAAGCCATATCTGGGGAGCATGAATGAGACCCAGACACTGAAAAACATACCATATGGGACTTGCTCACAACAGCTAGGTCTGATTTCTAAAGCTAGAGGATAAGATTAAGCTGAGCTGTTCTGCAGCTGAATCCCCAGTCTAAGCATTCATCAAATTCTCTTCCAATTTAGCCAGACTAACCCCAAAGTCTGGGGCAGAGAGGACCACATGGGTGATGATTAAGTTACCCTGGGCCGTAAGATGGGTGGAGGAGGAGGCTGTCCACGTAGGACAATACAGTGACACAGGCTAGACATTTCCTAGAGGCTCTGCCTTGGTCAAATGGGTGGTCAATTCACATAGCTCAAATTCCCCCAATTCCTGGTAGTCCCCGTGGTTAAGAATCTGCCTGCCAACACTGAAGACATGGATTTGATCCCTGGTCTGAGAACTAAGATTCCACATCCACAAGGTAACTAATCCCATGTGCCACAGCCACTGAAGCCTGGGTGCCCTAAAGCTGGTTCTCTGCAATGACAGAAGCCATCTCAGTGAGAAGTCGGAGAGCCACAGCTAGAAAGCAGCGCCTGCTCAATGCAACTAGAGAAAGCCCACACATAGCAATAAAGATCCAGTACAACAACAGCAAAAAAAAAAAAAAAAAAAAAACTTGGTCCTCTCTGATAATAAAGTACAATAGAAGCGAAACAATAAATGTTTGCAAACTTTGATATATTTTGCAAAAATGAAATGCTATTTATTAAAGTATTACCCTAAATATTATTATTTAGGATACAAACACAAAGATATAGCTATGATCATGCCTTGCCTGAAAGAATTAATAGGAGAAATAAATTTGGTAGCTGTAAAACAGTCTTAAGTATATGCTATGTGCTTCCACATTGCTCATTAAATGTCACGGAAGTCATATAATAAATCAGTTATTTCATTAACATCCCAGATTCTTAGATGATTTATATAGACACTACTGCAATCTGTCACTCATGCATTAAATAAACTGCCACCATTCTCTCTTTGAAGCTGTAAAAAGGCCCTCTCAGTTGGGTTCCTTGGCAAGGAGAAAGAAGGCTTTTTCATTCTACTGTACAGCAGTCCACACAGCTCCAATGCACCGAGGAAGGAACACCAGGTGTATGGGCTTTGGATCTTACAACTGTGGGATTTCTTCTCCTCTGCTGCCCAGATACTCAACAAGAAGAACTCGCCTCCGCCACACTTCTCTTCCCTTTGATTGCCTCCAAAAAATCTGAGGGCAACGATTTCTCTGGTCATCGTGGGGACCCAAAGCACAGTGTAGTTTGTTTCAAAGACTTAAGGGAGGAAAGAAAAAGATCCTAGAACTTCAAACAAGCAGAATCTGGAAGTTGATTTCCTTCCTACACAGACAAGCCAAGAAAAAATGGGAAGTACTTTAAGGTTAAAAAAGACGTTCTGGAGAAGACAGCAACCTCAGGCACATACAGAGGAGTTTCGGGGAGAACACATTTGCAAAAAGCATCCATTCATATATGTCTTCTCCCAGTTTCTATTTCTAGTGTCTCTAGAAGGAAAATTGATCGGAGGTGGTTTCAGAAGGGCTTGTTAAGCCTGCTCACCAGTCCCCTTGAGACAGGCTGGGACCTGGGTCCCTCAGCTGCAGTGCTGCAAAGTTTGCACCTGATACACCTCTCCTCCAGCAACAAAATACAAAGAGACTACATGGGACTAAAAGTAACCCTGTGCATGCGCAGCTGGGGCAAATTCAGGACCAAAAGATACAAAGACAAAAAATCATCCAACTGCCATTTCTGAAGAGCGGGGAGCAAAAACCTGGGTGTTGGGAGCAAAAGTCCCCCTCTACTGAACCCCACAAAGGCTGGGCAAGCCACCTGAGCCACCCCTCTAGCAGGACCCCTGACACAGCTGTCCCCTCATCCCGTGTAAGCAATGAGGGCTCCCCCACCTTGGGAAGTGAGCGAGGCAACCTGTTTCTTGTTTTTGTTCCCTCCTGAAGCCAACATTGGAGCCCCAATAAAGCTTTGCCTGAATTCCTTGCCTTGTGTGCAGTCAATTTCTATTGATTGGGAAAAGCCAAAAACCCTGGTTGGTATCACTCTATGTTGAGGGTGATCAGCATCTCAGATTGTCCTGTCTAGGATGGCTGCTCTGAACAGGATTCAATCCCCCAGAGTTGAAGCCCTTCACGCCCAGTGCATCTGTATTTGGAGTAAGCTGCCCTGGAGTCTCTGTCGTCCAGAAACGGCTGGAGCAACGGTCAGTGATGACTGAGGTGATATCTTCACATGTGAGAGCATGAGTGTGGGGTGTGCAGCAGTGACCCAGTAACACTGGCTCGCATAGAACAGACGTTTCTTTGTTTTTCCTTCAAAATCCTGGCTGACGCCACCGGCTGCTCTGAGAAGGGCTCCAAAGCCCCTGATCCCTCCCCCTTCAATTGCTCATTCATCTGTGTCTTCACCACCCACACGGCCACACTCCCATGTCAGCCCCTAGGGAGAAGAAAAAGATAAAGTGGGCGGGGGATAAACTAGGAGCTTGGGATTACTCATACGCACAAAACAGATCATCAGCAAGGACCTGCTGTCTAGCCCAGGGAACTCTACTCAATATTGTGTGATCAGCTACAATGGAAAGAATCTGAAAAAGAATAGACACACATATGTATATAACGGATTCACTTTTCAACTATCAGTTCAGTCCAGTTCAGTCACTCAGTCGTGTCCGACTCTTTGTGACCCCATGAATCGCAGCACGCCAGGCCTCCCTGTCCATCACCAACTCCCGGAGTTCACTCAGACTTATATCCATTGAGTCCGTGATGCCATCCAGCCATCTCATCCTCTGTCGTCCCCTTCTCCTCCTGCTCCCAATCCCTCCCAGCATCAGGGTCTTTTCAGATGAGTCAACTCTTTGCATGAGATGGCCAAAGTATTGGAGTTTCAGCTTCAGCATCAGTCTTTCCAATGAACACTCAGGACTGATCTCCTTTAGGATGGACTGGTTGGATCTCCTTGCAGTCCAAGGGACTCTCAAGAGTCTTCTCCAACACCACAGTTCAAAAGCATCAATTCTTCAGCACTCAGCTTTCTTCACAGTCCAACTCTCACATCCATACATGACCACTGGAAAAACCATAGCCTTGACTAGATGGACCTTTGTTGGCGAAGTAATATCTCTGCTTTTTAATATGCTATCTAGGTTGGTCATAACTTTCCTTCCAAGCAGTAAGCATCTTTTAATTTCATCACCATCTGCAGTGATTTTGGAGCCCCCAAAAATAAAGTCTGACACTGTTTCCACTGTTTCCCTGTTTATTTCCCATGAAGTGATGGGACCAGATGCCATAATCTTTGTTTTCTGAATGTTGAGCTTTAAGCCAACTTTTTCACTTTCCTCTTTCACTTTCATCAAGAGGCTTTTTAGTTCCTCTTCACTTTCTGCCATAAGGGTGGTGTCATCTGCATATCTGAGGTGATTGATATTTCTCCTGGCTTAATTTCATCACCATCTGCAGTGATTTTGGAGCCCCCAAAAATAAAGTCTGACACTGTTTCCACTGTTTCCCTGTTTATTTCCCATGAAGTGATGGGACCAGATGCCATAATCTTTGTTTTCTGAATGTTGAGCTTTAAGCCAACTTTTTCACTTTCCTCTTTCACTTTCATCAAGAGGCTTTTTAGTTCCTCTTCACTTTCTGCCATAAGGGTGGTGTCATCTGCATATCTGAGGTGATTGATATTTCTCCTGGCAATCTTGATTCCAGCTTGTGCTTCTTCCAGTCCAGCGTTTCTCATTATATACTCTGCATAGATGTTAAATAAGCAGGGTGACAATAAACAACCTTGATGTACTCCTTTTCCTATTTGGAATCAGTCTGTTGTTCCACATCCAGTTCTAACTGTTGCTTCCTGACCTGCATAGAGATTTCTCAAGAGGCAAGTCAGGTGGTCTAGTATTCCCATCTCTTTCAGAATTTTTCACACTTTATTGTGATCCACACAGTCAAAGGCTTTGGCATAGTCAATAAAGCAGAAATAGATATTTTTCTTAAACTCTCTTGCTTTTTCCATGATCCAGCGGATGTTGGCAATTTGATCTCTGGTTCCTCTGCCTTTTCTAAATTTGGTATTGCCATCTCTTTCAGAATTTTCCACAGTTTGTTGTGATCCACACAGTCAAAGGCACTGGCATAGTCAATAAAGCAGAAGTGGATGTTAAATGTACTCAAATATTTTGTATTTTGCATTAAAGCCTTTTTAATTGTCTCATTCATTTCTTATGTCTCATCATCCCCTTTTTAATGTCCCTCTCTTTTTAATCATTTTATCTTTTACAGCAAAATTGCCTTAGGGTCAATTAGTTATGAGCAAAAATGTTTGTGGCAAAGTCATCTATAGTAAAGAGGCTTAGGAGAGAAGAACCTAGAACCACTAAAAATAAAGTGAAGTCCTTATTTCCCATCACAGCACACATGAACATACCTCACTGGGTTAATAGTTTATAATGAGCACAGTGATATTTTTACAGTTAACCTGCTGAGAACTTCTATGTTCTCTTGACTGACAGGGGTAGCTCTAGATATAGCATATTGTCCAGCAACACTGACCTCGTGAAAACATTAGTTTAAGAAAAGACTTAAAATGGGGAGCTGAATAGAGTTTGAGTGCTGGACTGAAATGTCTGAGTGCCAAACTGGTTGCTCCACTTGCCAGCTGTGTGGTATCAGGCAAGTTCCTTCTTTTTGTGCTTCAATCTGTCATCTATAATATGGGAACAAAGTAGCCTGGCTCTCATACAGGCAGTTATGAGGATAAAGAGCTACCTAAGTGTTTAGAAGAGCCATACCTGCCATGTGGTTGAGGCTCAATATTTACTTAATATTTTCACTCTTACCATAATTCTAGAAAGACAGCACACACTTTATTAAAAAAAAAGGCAATCTGAATTCATAAGACAGCAGAGCACTGACCCTCCGTATCTGTAGATTCTACATCCAAGATTACAGAAGGACTGACTGTACTGAATATTCATTGGAAGGACTGATGCTGAAGCTGAAACTCCAATTCTTTGGCCACCTGATATGAAGAACTGACTCATTGGAAAAGACATTGATGCTGGGAAAAATTGAAGGCAGGAGGAGAAGGGGACAACAGAGGATGAGATGGTTGGATGGCATCACCGACTTGATGGACATGGGAGCTTGAGTAAACTCCGGGAGCTGGTGATGGACAGGGAGACCTGGTGTGCTGCAGTCCATGGGGTCACAAAGAGTTGGACACGACTGAGTGACTGAACTGAACTGAACTGACTGTACTCTGCCATTTTATAGAAGGCAACCATGATTTGGCAGGTCTTGGAACCAAACCCTACGGATAACCAAACAGCTTACATAAACAGCAAACCTCCCAATTTTTCTCCTTTCCCTTTGCAGTGAAATTCCTTGAAAACATTGTATGTTTCCATCGTCTTCACTTTTGCTCCTTGCACATTCTCTCAAACCCATTCTGCCCAGGCTTCCCTGACTATCTCCACTCAAACTGCTCTTATCAGAGTCACCACGGTCTGCACAGTGTTGGTGTCAATGGACAATGCAGAGAGCTCATCTTATTGACATACCAATGTACCTGACCCCATGATCACCACTCTCCTTAAAATCACTTCCACTGCTTGCTCAGAGGGCACCACACTCCTGGTTTTCTCTGCTCTTTCCTTTCTCCACCTCCTTTTTGGGGCTGTTCCGTCTAACAGTGGAGTGTCATCTTAGGGCTTCATTCTCGGACCTTGTCTCCTTTCTATACATACTCAGCCTAGGTCATCTGTTCCATCTCCTTCCTGCCTTTAAATTCCTTATATGCTTATGTCTCCCAGTCACGCCCCTGAACCACGAGCCGGACATCCCGAGTGCAGTATGTCCCAAACTGAACTCCTGCTACTCCTCAGGAAATGGCAACTCTCCCCTTGCAGTTGTTTGGGCGACACAGCTTAGGGTGTCCTTTATTTCTATTTGACTCTACTTTCAGAAAGCAGTCAGAATGCAAGCACCGCCACCCCCACTCCACTTCACTGGACCACAGCTCCTCCATTTCTTGCTCAGGTTATTGCAAGTATCCCCTTACTGTTCTTCCTACTTCTATTCTTGCCCCCATTTTAGTCTCTTCTTCACACCTCAACCAGAGAGATGCTTTAACAATTCCAGTCTGACAATCTCCTGCCTCAGTTGAAACTCCTCCAATATCTCACCATCTCATGTAAAGTGAAAGCCCAGTCCTATCTCCTACAAGACTCCTTGCTGACTGCCTATATGTCTCTCCCTCTTATTCACTGGCTCCAGCCACACCAGTTTCCTTGCTATTCCTGGAACACACCACACAAAGGAGCTCTCAGAGACTCTGTCCCTGCTGTTGCCCTGCGTCCACTTGGTTCACAATTTCATTCCCTTTAGATCTTGACTCCAGCTCACCTTCTCTGTAAGTCCTCCCCTGGCCCTTCTGTCTAAAATTGTAACCCCTTCCTGATAGTGGTTTTTTTCTCCCTATTTTTTATTTCTTAGTACTTATCACTACCCCAAAGATAATATATTTTATCATACAGGCCTTCTTCATTTTATGGCACTTTGCCTAGCTATAATTTGCAGATTTGCATTTTTTACAAATTGAAGGTTTGTGGCAACCCTGTATTGTCAGATAATGGTTAACATATTCTAGAAATAAAGTATTTTTTTAATGATGGCATGTACACTGCTTTTTTTTTTTTAATATGATGCTATTGCACTCTTAATAGCCTACAGTACCGTGTTACCAGGGCTTCCCTGGTGGCTCAGTCGGTAAAGAGCCTGCCTGCAATGCAGCAGACTCAGGTTCAATCCCCAGATCAGGAAGATCGACTGGAGAAGATACCCACTCCAGTATTCTTGCCTGGAGAATTCCATGGACAGAGAAGCTTGGTGGGCTATATAGTCTCCGGGGTCACAAAGAGTCGAACATGACTGAGTTATGCCTTTGGGCCATAATGTTAACTTTTGTATGCTCTGGAAAACCAGAAAATTCCTGTGCCTCACTTCATTGCAATGGTTTGGAACTGAATCTATAGTATCTCCAATGTACGCCGATGTTTATTCCTTGTCTCCTAACTAGATTTCAAGATCTATACAGAGAGAAATTTTGTTTGTTTTGTTCAACATTGACTCTCCACTGTCTAGAACAGTTGCTGGCACATAGTGAACAATCAATAAATAAGTGTGTGAGATGAATGAGTTCTTTCACCGAGGCACTTTTAATATTTTGTAAGGTCAGACCTGTTGTGGTGGTGGCTTAGTCGCTAAGTCCTGTCTGACTCTTGCGATCCCATGGACTTTAGCCTGCCAGGCTCCTCTGTCCATGAGATTCTCTAGGCAAGAATACTGGAGTGGTTGCCATTTCCTTCTCTAGGGGACTTCTCGACCCAGGAATCAAACCCAGGTCTCTTGCATTGCAGGCAGATTCTTTCCCAACTGAGCTATAACAGAAGTGGTGGATAGTATTAAAAATAGTTAAGGGAAACACAGGCCTTGCAAAATCATTTTTAAGAACACTTTTTTTCATATTTATTATAAAATAAAACAGATACAGAAAACCTCCCAAAACAAATATATCATTTAATAAATTTATTATGAAGCAAATATCCTATAACCACCACCCAGTGAAAGAAACGGAAATTTGTCAGCCACTCCAATCTTCTCAATCTTGTCCATATCTCAATCCCCTTCCCTACAAAAACCATCACAATCTTGACTTTCATAGAAACCACTTCCTTGTATTTCTTTATGTTTCCATCACCAAAGCAATAGAAATCCTAGACACTTTGGTTTCAGTTCAGTTCAGTTCAGTCACTTAGTTGTGTCCGACTCTTTGCGACCCCATGAATCACAGCATGCAAGGCCTCCCTGTCCATCACCATCTCCCGGAGTTCACTCAGACTCATGTCCATCGAGTCAGTGATGCCATCCAGTCATCTCATCCTCTGTTGTCCCCTTCTCCTCCCACCCCCAATCCCTCCCAGCATCAGAGTCTTTTCCAATGAGTCAACTTGGTTTAGACGTGCCTATTTGAAAACCTTCACGTGTTCATGTCTCCTTTAATCCACAGCCCCTCACCTCACTGCCCCACTCCATCCACCTCATCCTTCTTTTCATTGCAATTTCTACTGAAGAAGCGAGGTCATTGGTCCTGAAGGCTTCCCACAGCTTGCACACAGGTGGGGCAAGTCAAGGTGCCTCTGCATTTGCTGCAAAGGGGAAGTGTGATCCCAAGTCTTGATCAGAATCAGGTTTAATCCCTTTAGGTAGAACACAGGTTGCATCTTATTTATTATTTATTTTCCCTTGGGAGGCACATGACAACTGCTTGTCTCTCTTTTAGTGACATTTAAGCACTCTTGATACTCAAAACCCAGATCTACTAACTCATTAGGGATGCGAATGGTGATACCCTAATTCTATAATTTAATGTTCCTTTGCTGATGGGAATACTTTCATAAAAAGGCAATCCCCTCCTTTATGGTTGATTACCCACTTGTATAGTTCACAGAGAAAAGGCAGGTAAAATGCTAGATTGTTTCCCTCTACCAGTTTTCAAAATAATGAGAGGGTCCCCTATCACATTTTGAATGTGATCATTTAGTGTTTTAAAAAATATCCTTATTAATTATGCTGGGATGAAAAGGGGGTATCTTTTCAAGTTCTTTGTCTTTGTCTGATGCTTTGGGGTGCAAATACAAAGCCCTGCCTTTATTAGTGGAGGTAGCAAATGCAGGATGTTTATTCACACGGGAGCTCTGATGACTCTTCAGTGGACAGATATGAAAAAAAAAAAAAAAAAAAAAGTCCAGGTGCTAATGTGTCTGTTATCCTACTGTTGAAAAATTATCCTGGGAATAACGTGTTCCCAAGTAAGATTATAAATATGTACCGGCAAATCAGATTTACTTTCCACATTCATGTACGAATAACTTACTGAGTGCCTACCTTGTTCTGAATGGATGGAGTCAAGAGAAACTCTATAGGACTTTCCCGGTGGTCCTGTGTCTTCCAGTGCAGGGGACACAGGTTTAATCCCTGGTTGGGGAACTGAGATACCATATGCCGTGGGGCAACTAAGCCCATGTGCCACAACTAGAGAGAAGTTTCTGTGCCACAACTAAGACCCTGTGCAGCCAAAAATAAGTAATTTAAAAAAAGATTCAGAGCTCTGGACCTGGAAGGCAGAAAGGTCTCATATGAAGGCTTGCTCTGAACCCTCATCCAAAATAGAGTGTTACTTAATCTTACTGAGTCTTGGTTTAAACTATAAAGTCTCAAAATATCTTAAAATTGGATTTTTGCAGATTAACACAAATAACTATGTCAACTGGATGCACAATGTCTAGCATAAAGAAAGCATATGTGTAAAACTGTGTTATTATGTGAATATTCAATAATATTCTCTATATTGTCCATGGAGTGATATTCATTAAAGTAGAAAAAAACTGTGTGGACAGGTGGGAGATGTGGGAGTGGACCATATTTAGGAGACAGAAGTGATAATTTCAGGATATTTTTCATTTGGGAAAAGCATTTTCAAGGTAGGAACTAGATTTTACTTCTTTTATTTCTGGCTGCTGCTGCTAAGTCACTTCAGTCGTGTCCGACTCTGTGTGACCCCATAGAGGCAGCCCACCAGGCTCCCCCGTCCCTGGGATTCTCCAGGCAAGAACACTGGAGTGGGTTGCCATTTCCTTCTCCAATGCATGAAAGTGAAAAGTGAAAGTGAAGTCGCTCAGTCGTGTCTGACTCCTAGCGACCCCATGGACTGCAGCCCACCAGGCTCCTCCGTCCATGGGATTTTCCAGGCAAGAGTACTGGAGTGGGGTGCCATTGCCTTCTCTGTTATTTCTGGCAGTTTCTAGCAAATAATAGTTTCTCAAGAATGTGTAGTGGGATTATAAATTTAATTCATAATACAATACTAATGTGTAGGAGAAATGAATTCCTTTATTTTATCTATAGCTGATCTGTTTTCTTTACAAGCATCCCCTCCACAGGTAAAAAGTAGCAAGCACACTCTTATTCAGTGTAAAGCTTAGTCGGATCCAATAGTTTAATTAGTCCTTTCAGGTAATGCTGAGTCTTTTTTTAAAAAAAATAATCTCAGCCTTTCACATGGTTTCCTTTTTCCTCCTGCCTCTCTTCTTCCTCTCCCTAAAATAGCATCCAGGTGTATGCTTCAAATCAGGATAAACCCACTCAACAAAAACTATCAGGAAGCAGGTGATGAGGCAACAGACTCTTCAGATTTTCTGAAGTTCTCCTTCTAAAGTAGGTCTACTCAGGTCCTGTGCAGCTGCTGTTTCTTCCCTATCTTCTTCATCCATGTCTACTTTGTATGTTGGTTTATCAACCATCACATTGGTTAGCCTTCAAGTCAGAAGAGAACTAAAGATCTTCCCAACTGATTAAACGTGTTCCTTATTAAAGTTGGGCTTCCTTGTGGCTCAGCGGATAAAGAATCAGCCTGCAATATGGGATACTTGGGTTTGATCCCTGGATTGGGATGATCCCCTAGAGAAGGAAATGGCTACCCACTCCAGTATTCTGGCCTGGAAAATTCCATGGACTGTATAGGGGTCACAAAGAGTCAGACACAACTAAGCGACATTCACTTCACTTTATTAAATTTTAGAAAATAACTATGGATATTATACACTGCAGAAGCTGCCTTTAAAGGCCTGTCCAACCAAGTTATATATAATTCATCATAAATGTGTGAAAATAATTTATAGGACAAAGAAGAATAAAACATTAGAATGGAAAATAAATGGAAAAAGACCTGGGATCCAGTGATACCTATGAATAAAAAAGGTGATTGATTTTGAGAATTCTGACATTAGTTGTATGCATGTAGCAAAATGTTCTGCCAGAAAATTAGCTGTAACTAGTTCTTTTCTTGAGGCAAAGCTATATGCATGTTTGTTTGAAATTAGCAATAAACTTTAAATCACCAAACTCTTAGGTTTGGGTCTGACATTTATAGGATATGGGAAGTCTTTAAGAAACACTTTATTTCTAAGTCAATATCTGGCTTGGTAGTTTCATCTTTTTGAAGATGAAAATTGATTTTTCTCAACACTGCAAACAGGCTGCTTCCCTCCCCCATCAGTACAAGGTACCAGAAGTACAGGCAAAGCCCAGATGCCTGGTCTTGAGCAGCCTTGTAGCTTGCCATTTTCAGCATGATCTATACAGAGGACCAGGATAAGGTGACTTTTCCAACGTGGCACATTTTCAAAGAACTTTCTTTTTTTTTATTATTGACAAAAAAGACAGTCAAAGAGCACTTTTGTTACAAGCTGTCATAGTTATTTCACCTGAATTTTTATTTCAGGCAGCAAGTGAAAAGGATTGGCTCAGATTGGACTTAAAAATAACCCAATGTATTTATTCATGACAAGCGCATCTCTCTATGAGGACTGAAGGATTAACAGACATTGGGTAAAGCTTGAAATCTTTGCTATTTAATTTATGAGCTTTCCCAAAAAAGTCAAGCTTAAAAGAATAAAAACCATTTTCCTGCACTATTTCACTTTCATCAACATAACTGAGGAAAAATGTTAAGGAGAAATGTTGAGCTATCTCCCACAACATGATATGTGGATTTTTTGAATGAGAAAAAAATGTCCATACAGTTTAAGGAATGTTTCCTCTGTCACAATGTTTTGCTGGCTGTTGGGGTACTTATGTGATTATACCAGGGAAGCTCCATTTCCATTTGGGATATAGAAAGCCATAAAAATTACTCTTACCTTAACAATGAAAAAAAGGTAGAAAATCTACAAAATCATAACTTTTCTGAAGCCCACCAGAGAGGTGAAGTCACAAGGCAAAGAATGACAAATTCCTCCAAGGAAAGATGGGACACACAAACTGTTCAGCCCCAAGGTATGGGAAAATCTGATAAGAAGAGAAAGTTTAATTTTGCAAATTTTCAAAGATAGTGTGTGTGTTAACATGACAGTTTAGAATAACTGGAGACCCAAGATACGAGAAGGACTCATAGCATCTCATGAGTCACAGTAGTGTGCTCATGAACAAGACCAAGGGCAGGGAAGAATGAAAGCAGTGGTACAAGTGTCAGGAAGTGAATGGCTGCCACTCAGGACAAGAAAAATGTCCATCCACTTACCCAGAGACCATCTCTTATGTAAAGCTGTGGGGGATGGGAGCAGGAACTCCTCTTGTCCCATGGTGAATCAAAGATCCAATGCTTTATGCGACAGATGGAAACAGAAGTCTTGCTGATTCCAAGGGAGGACAGATAAGGAAGTCACTTAGGCCTCAAATCCTGTACTGATACCAAGCAGACAACTGTAACTGCTAGAAACAGGGCAGAAAGCTCTCCTACTCAAAGTCTGGCTGCTGTGATGAAGGGAGGGGATGGAGGGACAGTAATGCCGAGAAAGTTCTATAGCCAAGATTCAGGCTCACAAGACCTCCCTAAAATCGGGGCTGAATCATGAAAACTAAGGAATCTCCCACTATGCATCCAACTCTCATCCCCCACCCCCAGCTCTACTGGCCTCACCACAAGCCTAACATTTAGTAACAAGCAATCACATGGCAACCCACCCCAGTACTCTTGCCTGGAAAATCCTAGGGACAGAGGAGCCTGGTAGGTTACAGTCCATAGGGTCTCAAAGAGTCACACACGAGTGAGCTACTTCACTCAATCACAGTTTATTGCTGGGGGAAGGATAAGAATGGCCTAGAAGTGCATGGGTTGCTGCAATCTGAGGATGGAGCAGGGACATTAAGAAAAAGCCTTCGGCACCACAAGATCTACGCTAAGCACAAGATAAAAGTAGCCCACCACTGATGGAATTTGAAGTCCATGGTGCACTCAAGGATAACTGTGAGTTCAGTTCCGTTCGGTCGCTCAGTCGTGTCTGACTCTTTGAGACCCCATGAATCGCAGCACTCCAGGCCTCCCTGTCCATCTCCAACTCCCGGAGTTCACTCAGACTCACGTCCATAGAGTCCATGATGCCATCCAGCCATCTCATCCTCGGTCGTCCCTTTCTCCTCCTGCCCCCAATCCCTCCCAGCATCAGGGTCTTTTCCAATGAGTCAACTCTTCGCATGAGGTGGCCAAAGTACTGGAGCTTCAGTTTTAGCATCATTCCTTCCAAAGAAATCTCAGGGTTTATCTCCTTCAGAATGGACTGGTTGGCTCTCCTTGCAGTCCAAGGGACTCTCAAGAGTCTTTTCCAGCACCACAGTTCAAAAGCATCAATTCTTCGGTGCTCAGCTTTCTTCACAGTCCAACTCTCACATCCATACATGACTATTGGAAAAACCATAGCCTTGACTAGACAGACCTTTGTTGGCAAAGTAATGTCTCTGCTTTTGAATATGCTATCTAGGTTGGTCATAACTTTCCTTCCAAGAAGTAAGCGTCTTTTAATTTCATGGCTGCAATCACCATCTGCAGTGATAACTGTAGCAACCACAAAGCCCACATCCAACCCAACCTCAGACTAGGCTGGCCCACAACCCTCACTCGGTGTTCATTTCTGGATCTTAACACTATTTACTTCAGTCTCTTCTGTTCTTCGGGTTTACCTGGTGGCCCAGATGGTAAAGAATCTGCCTGCAATGCGAGAGACCTCAGATTGATCCCTGGGTTGGGAAGATCCCCTGGAAGAGGGCATGGCAAACACTCCAGTACTCCTGCCTGGAGAATCCCCCTGGACAGAGGAGAGTGGTGAGCTACAGTCCACGGGGTTGCAGAGAGTCAGATACAACTGCGTGACTAAGCACTTCAGTTCTTCAACTCACAATGTCTGAAATTCAATCAAAAATAACAAGGCACATAAAAAAGCAAGAGAAGAGATGACTAAACAAGTCTTTGTCTTTATTTAGTTCCTGCTTGAGGGAGAGGTCTATTAGCCAACACCTAAAATGGATTATAACATAAAACTAGAACTATTTCAAAGTGTATTAGTAGTATTACATATATAGAGAAATGAGTAATTATTTCTGCCTAGAGGAGGTGCCAGGGAAATCAAATAAGAGACATTAAGTGAGTTTGCCATGAGGAGAAATAGAACAAAGCATTTCAGTAGAGGAAATTGCTGTGCAAAGGCATGGATAGATGAAGAGGACATGAAATATTGGCAAGTTCACAGGGGAACTTGAATCTTGGGGGAAAATAGTTCTCTCATTGTTTGGTGCTTTTTTCATGGTGTTTGTGAATGTGCATGAGCATACAATGCTAATTGTTCCCGAAATTGACTATATGCAGGGAGTGAAGTGATTCCTTAATACCATGGCTTCTGGAAGAAAGATTCTTGAATACCTTGAACTGTTATTGACAAGGTTAGGCTTTCTGGCTACTGGTGCTAGCTGATATTTAATTTTAAAAATACTCAAATGAAAATAAAAACATATATAATCATTGTGCCTATTGAGCATCACAAAGAATCATTTTTTTAAAAAAGGAATATTGCCATAAATTTGAATGAATTTCCTGCATTTCTCTAGTCACAGGAAATAATACTAAATGTTTTTCAGCTTTTTATTGAAAAGTTGAATTAAGTAAGAGAAATGTATAACTTGTAACATTTCTCATTAATGGTAATTAGTTTTTGCATTTGAACAGCATCATAAACACTCAAATGTGTGTCTTAGTGAGATATAAAAATTATAACCTTTTGAAAATCACCCAAACAAAGATAAACTATGAGAGCTTTTAAATATAAAGTATACCGAGGAAATGGTGCAATTACACGGAACTTTCAATACAATTGGTTTAAACTGATTTCATTATAAAATTTAAACTCTCATATATAGTTAGTACAGTTTATTTATAGGCTGCCTCTGAATAGTTTGGGAAGCTGCACAAATGCTTTGTCATTAATCTTCACTTCCTTCTTCACCTTCTCTGTGTGGAAATTGATCCTTTCAGTCTTGGTGTAGCTCTACACAGGGATGGAGGGACTGTGTGGGCTCCATGGGTCAGGGTGCGATGGAACATTTAAATCTCCATTGGAATCACTGATCTTTTTCTCCTGCTCTTTCATCTAGATGGGGAGGGCCTAGGCGCTCCAGATTCTGTATTCTTATCACTCATTTATTTAAACATTCACTGCAACCCTGTACTTCTTTATCTAAATCTGGGCAGGACAAAATGGAATTGCAACTCAGGGCAACAAGGACTATCCACATACCCTTCCTTCTCAGACAGTCAGGTGAATTCCCAAGGGGTGTGCAAAATGCGCTGAGAGTTCAGACAATAGGACAGGGGTGGAACATCTTCCTGGAACATTCATTTCCCTCCAATATTTTTGTATTAAACCTTACTTTTTTCATAAATAAATTCCACTATGTCATGAATTAGAATGCACAGTAGAATTAGAATATACTTAAACTAAAACAAACAAATTTAATAACTGTTTTCACTCTTGCCCCAAGATACTTCCCTAGATCCACCAGGCTCTTCTGTTCATACTCTTCTCTTATGATAGGACCATAGCGGATATTATAAGAAACTGTGGGGAATTCCATGCTGGTCCAATGGTTAGGACTTCACTGGTGCTTTACTCCAGGGGGTATAGGTTTGATCCCTGGTTGGGGAACTAACACCCAGCAAGCGTGCTGAGCAGCCAAAAAAAGAAACTCTGGCATTTGCTACGGTGATGTTTGCTATGGTGAATTATTAATAATATGTGAAGTATAGGAATTTAGGGGGTCATAGGAGAAGGCAATGGCACCCCACTCCAGTATGTTTGCCTGGAAAATCCCATGGATGGAGGAGCCTGGAGGGCTGCAGTCCATGGGGTCGCTGAGGGTCGGACATGACTGAGTGACTTCACTTTCACTTTTCACTTTCATGCATTAGAGAAGGAAATGGCAACTCACTCCACTGTTCTTGCCTGGAGAATCCCAGGGATGGGGAAGCCTGGTGGGCTGCCATCTATGGGGTCACACAGAGTCGGACATGACTAAAGTGACTTAGCGGCAGCAGCAGTAGCTAATAGGAGGCAGCTCAATGAGTCATGATGTAACTCTTCAAGAGGTCCCAAGTGTTAAAAAATGCATGAAACAGAAACACAGCTACCACGAACTGCCCGAGAAAAAAGTTCATGAGGTTAGAATTTCTGCTGAGCCTACGGTGTCTCCTGAGTCTAAGAGCCACGGTCTTCAACAGAATGAATCCAGCTCTCATTTTCTCAATGTTCCAGGCTCAGCACGACCAGCTATAAGATGGGCACTCTAGGGGAAAAGTCACAGCTCAATAAAAACAGCTCCAACAGCAAGAAACATGTATTCTTGAGATTTGAGTGGCCTTGGTACTCAGATATTTGGATCCCTGTCCTTCCCACTCTGGGCTATGATACAGATTTTCCATGGGAAACATGCTTTCTGACTCTCAGGAATAGCTTTGAGAGCATCCTCTCAACAGCACCAGCCACTCCCTACAGCTAGTACATGGTGCTGGCTCTCTCCCCAGCGCACGAGCCATCTGAACATCTGCTGACCAGATACAGTTCACCGGGCTTCAGCTCGCAGTTTCCACAAGAGAATTTACAGCGTGAGGAACAACTGCTGGCTCTATAAAC
>SJXQ01003728.1:8749-30217 GCA_006408695.1 Aepyceros melampus | reverse complement strand
GTTCTCTACGATACAGGTAATCTAACGATCTGTCCTCCTTGTAATTAAAACAAGAGAAAGGGCCACTTCTATGAACTCTGCATCAAAGCCACACCTTTTGGGACTTCTCGGGCAGTCCAGTGGTGCAGACTCCACCTTCCAGTGCAGGGGGTGTGAGTTCAATCCCTGGTTGGCAGCGAAGATTCCTCATGGAAAAAAACCCAAAACACAAACAACAGAAGCAATACTATAACAAATTCAATGTGCCTATATGTTCCATTGCTTCAGTCATGTGCAACTCTTTGCAACCCTATGGACTAGAGCCTGCCAGGCTCCTCAGTCCATGGGATTCTCCGAGCAAGAATACTGGAGTGGGTTGCCATGCCCTCCCTCCAGGGGATCTTTCTGACCCAGGGATGGAAGACACATCTCCTGCATTAGCAGACAGATTCTTTACCACTGAGCCACTGGGGAAGCCCCAACAAATTTCATCAAGACTATAAAAGTAGTCCATCTTAAAAAACAACACACCTTTAGCAACAATGCTGCTTCTACACCTGGTTCAACCGCTGAGCCCTTGAAGTCTCTCCATATCTCTAGGCCACTCTGCCTTCTTTCAGTCTACCAGAACTCTAATATCTGTATGTTGTGGGACTGCCTTGCCCTTGAAACAAAAATTCACGAGGTGCTAAAGACAACCATTCAGAGGTGTCTGCAAAAGACACGTATTAGTTGTCTTTTGCAGCCTTTCTATTTCTTTTTGTACCCTTCTTGCACTTAGTTCAGCAGGCTATAAAACCATGGGAAGAATTGCTTTTACTGTAAAGCTGCCTTCAGAGACAGACTTCACGCACAAGGCTTGATTTAGGGTTTCCCCACACATACTCAGGCTTCCCTGGTGGCTCAGCTGGTAAAGAATCCACCTGCAATGTGGGAGACCTGGGTTCAATCCCTGGGTTGGGAAGATCCCCTGAAGAAAGGAACTGCTACCCACTCCAGCAATCTGGCCTGGAGTATTCCACAGACTGTATAGTCCATGGGGTTGGAAAGAGTAGGACATGACTAAGAGACTTTCACTTTCATGCAGGCAACCTGGGTTCAATTCCTGGTTTGGCAAGACCCCCTGGAGAAGGGAATGGCTACCCACTCCAGTATTCTTGCCTGGAGAATCCCATGGACAGAGGAGCCTGGAGGGTTACAGTCCATGGGGGTCACAAAAAGTTGGGCACGAATGAGCAACTAACACTTTCACTTTTATGCTCTCCCTTCATACTTTATCACTGGAGAAGGAAATGGCTACCCACTCCAGTATTCTTGCCTGGAGAATCCCGTGGCCAGAGGAGCCTGCCGGGCCATGGTCCATGTGGTCGCAGAGTCGGACACAACTGAGCAACTGAGCACGCACAGCCTGCGGGGGAGGAGGAGGTCTGCACCATCATTGGTGTCTTCCTTTCAATGCTCAGCTAAGTAGACAATATAGGGTTACAGTCCATGGGGGTCACAAAAAGTTGGGCACGAATGAGCAACTAACACTTTCACTTTTATGCTCTCCCTTCATACTTTATCACTGGAGAAGGAAATGGCTACCCACTCCAGTATTCTTGCCTGGAGAATCCCGTGGCCAGAGGAGCCTGCCGGGCCATGGTCCATGTGGTCGCAGAGTCGGACACAACTGAGCAACTGAGCACGCACAGCCTGCGGGGGAGGAGGAGGTCTGCACCATCATTGGTGTCTTCCTTTCAATGCTCAGCTAAGTAGACAATAAACAAACCACTTTTCAGAAAATATTACCTCTTCCAACGTACTAAATGATACCCTGGTGGTATGTGCTAACTTCCGTCACTGTAAAAATGAATTTACCTCATACTGTAAGCAATCTACTTTCTGAGAGTAATTCAGTTACATGATTAAAGCCAATACTTTTCAAAAGGTGGGGCTTTCTCTCATGGACTGCACTACAAATGGAATCTTAAAGCTGGGACATTTTTTTTTTTAAACTCCAGATACTGTTTAGAAGATGACAGCTATGATTTCCTATTATCAAGTAGTTAATAAAAAGGAAATGATGCTGATATCTTGGTGGTCTCTCAAAAGACTTTTGCTGGTTACTATTCATTGCGAGAAAAATGAGTTTACTGAGGTATAAACCAGGATGGCCTGGAGGGGAAGGAGAATGGACATTCTGACAGTGATTCTTGAGCAAGCAAACACTGGGAAACCATCGAGCCAGTTCTAATAGAAAGGCAGATCATCTGAGTCCTGGCCAAAAGCCATTCATCACTGCTCCATCTTATATAAGCGCAGCCACTTGACCTCAATGTCAGAGGAGAACTTGGCTGGACTTCAGGGACCCATAAGAGATTGTAACTGTCCAACTAGGAAGGCATAAAACCTGGGAAATGAATATGCTCCCTGGGGTGTCATCAGCACCAATGGGAAAGACCAGATGTAGCTTTTGGAAGGAAATCCAATCAAGGATACACTTCAGGTTCTCTGGAAGAGGAATGTCATTCCTCATTCATTCATTCTATAATTCACCAATATTTGTCAAGCATTTATTTTGTGATTGGTACTGTACTAGGCCATAAGACTACAGAGATGAGTGAGATAAAGACATTTAGCAGGGCTGTGTCATAAAAGCACCTTACTGGTTGAATGAGAAATTTGGATTTTAGTCTAAGTGAAGAGGAAATCATAAAGTGTAGTGGAAATCACTCCAGTGGCTAAGACTTCACACTCCTGACGCAGTGCCCTGAGTTCGATCCCTGGTCAGGGAACTAGAGCCCACAGGCTGAAACTAAAAATGTCACATGCCACAACTACACATCAAAGATCTGCACAGCCAAATAAGCAAATAGACATTAAAAAAATAATTCATAAGAGGGAAGGAGTGAAGAAAAGAGGAAAGGAGAGGAAGAAAGAGAAAGAGATGAACTCCTTTATTACCTAGCTTACCATTATGGTTCATTCCTTTGTCATAATTATTTCTTAAGCTAGGAAGGATACAGAATTAGCCCTGAATTTTGGGGGCAACTCCGTTCAGCCATTACCTAACACTCAATGGAACCTTGAGCAAGTCACCTAACATTCAAACACCCTTGGATCACAGACAATCTGTGATCTCTTCCACTGGTTAACTTCTTCCTGTTTCTGTTGGCTTGTGCATGAATCTTTACTGATTATTTTTCTTTGAACACATAAGAAAAAAATTTTAAACATTAAAGCTTTCTCATATCAAGAAAGCTTGCAACTTCTCCAAAAGATCAAGACCAGCAAACACAGAGTCTGAAAAATGCAGTCAATGAACAGATGTTGTGAAAAAAATTAAAATATTATCGAACACAAATATGTTACCCATAAAAATGCAACATCCTGGAGGAGGTGGGCACCACACTGGACCCAGTACTGATTTGGCAAGATTAAAACTACAGGAGAAAGGACAGTGAGGTACAGAGAGATGGAAGGCTCCTGGATTTGACTGACAATACTTGGTGAGAAGACAAGCTGCCTTTTGAGAATGTGCAATACCACTGAATGAGCTTCCTGAACCTGAACAGGAGAACAGCAGCACCACAGAATTTGTTAAAGGACAAGAAATGAAGTGGACCAACTTGGCCTTACAGAGTCTCCATGAGAATGTTCCCCCATAGGAAAACTGATGTTTGGCTCTTTGTTCATGAACAGATTTCTTTCTTAAAGGCAACATCCTCGGTGTTACAAGTTCTGGATTGTGATTCAGAAGGTCTGAACACTGGTTTCATTTCTGTTACCAATTTATGATTTTTGAGAAAGGTGCTTAGTATTCCTGATGGTCTGAAAAACAGTTTATAAAAATGAGTTATGATTATTTATAGGGACCAACAAACTGTTCCAACCCTACCCTTCTGGGAAGGGTGGAATAGAAATGACAGTGAGCTGGGAGATCTCAGGTGAATCACTTTCAGTCTCTGGGCTTAGTTTCTCATGTGTAGAATGAGGAAAGCTTGCTATGAGTCCCATTCATGCCCCGTGTTTAAAAGCCTAGGACACTGGGCTATTGAATGAGCATAGCATATTTTCTCTCCTTTGGATCCACAGTGACGGTAGTTTTGAAATCTTCCACACATAGATTCCAATGTTGCCAAGGCACTAGGAGAAAGACAGAGAGGACCACTCGTGGTCATTCTGTAAATGATAGATTTGGAGTGGCACAGGTCACTTCTGCTTACATTCCATTGGTGAGAATGTCGTTTCTGTAAATGTAAGGAAGGCTGTTTTTGCTGCTCTTCAGTTGCTGAGTCACGTCCATCTCTTTGTGATACAATGGACTGCAGCATGCCAGGCATCCCTGTCCTTCACTGTCTCCCGGAGTTTGCTCAAACTCATGTCCATTGAGTCGGTGATGTAATCAAACCATCTCATCCTCTGTCACCCCCTTCTCCTCTTGCCCTCAATCTTTCCCAGAATCAGCGTCTTTTCCAATGAGTCAGCTTTTCAAATCAGGTGGCCAAAGGACTGAAGTTTCAACTTTAGCATCAGTCCTTCCAATAGATATTCAGGGTTGGTGTCCTTTAGGATTGACTGGTTTGATCTCCTTGCTGTCCAAGGGACTCTCAAGAGTTTTCTCCAGCACCACAGTTTGAAAGCATCAACTCTTCATTGGAAAGTTGGGATGTGTATAGTAGGAGGAGAAAAGCTTTTAGTAGTTACTTGTTGGTTTCTGCCACAAGACAGTGGGACAGACTTTAAGTGTGCCAACAATATATGTAAGCAAAAAAAATTGACTACCTGAATGACAACTGGACTTAATGACTAGATGATAAAGGACACAAAGGTAATAAAAGGAACTGTTAATGATTACTATCATGTGATATTCTGAAAGACATAATTATTCTGGTTTTTTTTTAATCTAGCAAAGAAATGAATACTTAATAAAAGTCTCTCTGGTTGTATGATTAAAAAAAAAGTCTAAGACACAAGTAATATGTCCAGATAAAATTGATCAGTCATTTTCCTTCATCTCCTTGATGCTAGTCTGTTTGGGGGTTAGAGCAGAAGTGAGTGGTTGACTCTGTAAAATTTAAAATACCAGAAGTGTTTTCAAAATATAATTAAGCTGCTTGGTGGAAATCTTCCATTCAGAATCAAGGTACACTTAGAAGACACAAGATGTAGAAGATAGCATTGTGCTTTAGTTCAATAAAATGACCATGAAATGTGATTGTGCACTTTAATAAACAGTATTCAAAAATTCTTACAATTTGCACTTTCTGATTAGATAAAAAAAACTTTTCTAAAAATTGTCCTCGTTGCTCCACTGATGTCTCTTGGATTTCTGTATGAAAATGCCTATTGCTTTGCTGCTGCGTACCAGAAATATGTCATGTCAGCTTAAACTACAGTTGGTACAGAACTCAGAGTGAGCCCCCCTGGTGTTTGTTTAAATAGGGCTTTTGATTCACAAGCAATTAGCCATTCATGACACATGACACTGTAACTGATGTCATCAGAGCAGCTAATTAAGTGTACTTATGCTCATGACATTCCGTGATGCAAGAGACTCAGAGCACAAACACATTTCCTCATATTGGATTCCACAGACTTAATCACTGGGCTGGAATTCAGCACAATCTGATTATGAATTTGGCCAAGACCCCTTCAAAGAACCCAAACGGCTTATTTCCAAGGAAATTTAATTCAGCATTCCTAACAGTTTTTTTAACTTTCTGCAATATTTCCTGCACCCTCAATTAAATGAATCAGCTCTGCTACAACCACTAGTTTAGACTGATGAACAATAATAAGCCAGTGAGTTTGTTTTGAGCTTACTTCTATTTCAGCATAAAACACAGGAAGTCGGGTAATGAGCAGCAGCTGAGAATAAGACCTGCCCGAGTTGATCAAAACTGGGGTGAGGACGCTCGGTGATCACGTGACAACGCCTCTGTTTGCTCCTTCTGGGAAATCCAGAAGGGAGTATAGGGTCAGAGAAGCCCAGGTGTGGGGACCGAGCAGAGGCGCATTCAAATCCCCGGCCTACAACTCAGGAGCTTCGAGAACTCTGACAGTAGGCTGCACCCTATGAGGCCCACCTTCCTCATCTGAAATGACAGATAAGTCCCACTTCAAAAATGCTATCAGGAAGATTTAATGAAAAACTGGTACAATAAATAGTAAGCTCGCTACTATTGCCAGCCCCTTTCTCCTCATGATCCATTCCCACTTCTAGGATCTTCCACTGCTGTCAGCCTCCCTGCCTCCCTTCCTTTATTCACACTTGTTCTTATGCATTTTGGAGACTAGGTGAACACCATATATATGACAGGCACAAGACACTGCTTCCACCCTCAAACAGTTTCTAGTAGGGTAGACAAGTAATGAGTACAGTTACTTTATCTTAAATGTCATCTGGGATCAATGATGGCATTTCTGTGGACCTTTATTTTCTTATTTATTAGCTGTGCCTCACGGCATGTTGGATCTCAGTTCCACAACCACAGATGGAACCCTCACCCTCCGCACTGGAAGCATAGAGTCTTAACGTCTGGACTCTCAGGGAAGTCCCAGTAATAAGTACTTTTAATATGAATACAAGGATAAGTACATGGCTGGGGTGTGGGTCAAGCACATGAAAGGAACATGTAATCCAGTTCCAGAGCAACAAAGCTTTGTTGTTATTCTGTCACTCAGTTGTGTCTGACTCTGCAACCCCACAGACTACAGCACGCCAGGCTTCCCTGTCCTTCACTATCTCCCACAGTTTGCTCAAACTCATGTCCAAGAGTCAGTGATGCCATCCTATCATCTCATCCCCTCTCGCCCCCTTCTGCTCATGCCTCAGTCTTTCCCAGCATCAGGGTCTTTTCCCAACGCATTGGTTCTTGACATCGGGTGGGCAAAGTATTGAAGCTTCAGCTTCAGCATCAATACTTTCCATATATATTGGGGGTTGATTTCCTTTAGGATTGACTGGTTGAGTTTATGGCGAGCAGTAGGGTATGAATGACAGGGGCTGGTGCACAACAGGAACATTACACACAAAATCCAGAGGTGAGAGAAAGCCTGGACCTGTAGGTAGTTCTATCTGGCAGGAGGCAGGGCACAAAAAAGCAATTGAGGGACATGAACTTGGAAGTAGGCAGAAGCCAGAGTTTGAAGTACTTTATAGACCTTGTGGAGAAATTTAAACTTTATCTAGAGGCCAATTAGGAATGACTGCAGGGTTTTAAGTGGAGAAGAGGCAGAATACAATTTATGCTTTAGAAAGACAGAGCAGGCAATGTAGGAATTAGTCAAGATAGTGAGGCCAGATACAAAGTTGTTGACGTTCTCCACGGAAAGGGATTGACAGGCAGAATCAGAGTAGGTAGGATTTTTAATTACCCCTTCTTGATACTGGGATTAGCCTGAGAACTTCTGTGAAGTTTCTACTTGGTCAAATAGTTTGACCATTTTTCCCACCTATCTGGGTATTAACTATAACCACAAGTGCTTGCTATTCTCACTTGCGTATGCCCTCTGTGAGCCATGGTACATAAGCTAGAGCTAGAGTCCAGCTTGATTTGATGATCACTGTGGACTTCGTCCCCTTCCTCACTGGTGACTAGTATCTTCTCTCTGTGCCAGTAGACCTTTCTTGACAAAATTACCTTCAAACCAAACAGAACAAAACAAAAAACCTGACTAGCCTTCTAGAGAATCTATTTGACTACAGTTAAGTTTGTACATGTACATATAGAGGGAAAGACTGTTTCATGAAATATAATCTTGCCACTGAAATGACCTTCCTTAACTACTGCTGCTATAATTTGGGAAGACCCATTAGTGTTTAATAAAACATGACACATGAATGCAGCTGAAGGGCAAAGTAGTTGAAGAATTCTAATATCTTAAGGAATGTGCCAACTCTGACAGTCTTATGAGAAACTAAGGCATTTTAGAAGCAATTACTCTAACTTACAATTTTACTAAACTTCAGATTAGAAGGAATTACACTTTGGGAGCACAAAATAAGAAAAAAAGAATCATACTATTCATCTTGAAGAACTTGTAAATAAAAGAACTTTTTAAAAAGTTAGCAAGGGAAAGGCTTGCAGAAGTGATGTTTGGCATGTAGAATGGATGTTTAAAATGTTTAACGGATGCTTAAAAATGTTCTGTAGATCCACATAAATACCGTAACTGCTGGTTCTTCGGAGAGGAGCATGAATGAATAGCAGGAAGCATCATTTTAAGCAGGGAGCATCATTTTAACACTGGCCATTTTTAAAATTATTTGGGTTCACAATATTTCTTTGCCAGAAAGCAATGAAGTGTGAAACCAATCCAATGAAACCAGATAGATTGGGATACCACTACTTCCATATTTTTACCAAGCATTCAACATGCAGACACCATCTGAAGCCTATAGTTCAAGATCATAAACCTCCTGTGAGGCTCATTTGTTAGTATTTGAGCTCATTTATCATCCCAAAGGGACAACTGCAAAGGAAAACACAATTGAATACTGTCGATCCATAAAACCTCACATGTTTGCATGTGACCTAATTTAAACAGAAAGAAACTCCTCTGTATTTTCTTCCAAATCTACCTGTGTGCCCACAAAGGCCTTGATACAAATGCATTTCTAAAAATGTTTCCAGTTTTGATCTCTTTTCTCATCTCTGATCATTTCCTGAAAACTACCATTGTTGATTGTATACTACACAACATTCATTATGGCAAGCACTTTATAAACGGGATCTTATCTAATTGCAACAATATCATGAAGGATGCTGTATTAGCTTGCTAGGGCTGCAATAACAAAGCAGTACAGACTGGATGGCTTGAAAAACAGATACTGTCTTATCATTTATCTTTCAGTCTGTTAATACTGGTGTTGTACAGCCTTAGCTGCCTTGCAGTTGTGGAGGCCAGACATCTGGCGTCAAGCGTTGGTTCCTCCTGCAGGCTGTGAGAGAAGGATCTAACTGTTCCAGACTTCTCTTCTTGACTTGTCGATGGGCATTTTCTCCCTGTGTCTTCTCTCTGTCCATGTCTGTGTCCAAATTTCCCTTCCTGGCAGCCCTGTGGTTAAGACTTCACCTTCCAATGCAGAGTGTGTGGGTTTGATCCCTGGTTTGGGAGCTAAGATCGTACATCCTTCATGGCCAAAAAAAAAAAAAAAACCCAACCAAAAAACAGGAGCAATCTTGTAACACAATAAATAAAGACTTAAATAATGGTCCACATCAAAAAAATTGATTTTTATTTCCCTCTTCTATTTGTGTGCCTAGATTTAACTTAAGTATCTCTATAAACAGCCTGTCCCAAATACAGTCACGTTCAGAGGTACTAGGGTTAGGACTTCAACATATGAATTTTGTGGGGGACATAGAACATCAATAATATATTCCCATTTTACAGATGAAGAATTTGACCTTGGAAGTTCCAAGGCCAGAAAGAGGCTAAGATGTGAAGTGACTATTCCTCTGGGTCTATCTGATTCCAGAAGCAAGCTCTTATTTGATACCCTGTGGGGCTTCCCTGGTGGCTCAAATGGTAGAGAATCTGCCTGCAATGCAGGAGATCCAGGTTCAATCACTGGGTCAGGAAGATTCCCTGGAGAAGGAAATGGAAACCCATTCCAGTATTCTTAGCTAGAGAATTCCATGGACAGAGGAGCCTGGCAGGCTACAGTGCATGGGGTCACAAAGAGTCAGACAGGACTGAAGGACTAACACTTTCAAACTCTCTTCAACTCAGATCCTACACCATATCTTGTCCTATCCCCCACCATCCCTAGTCTTACCATAGGTATGAAAGATAGAGAATCTGCCTGCAATGCAGGAGATCCAGGTTCAATCACTGGGTCAGGAAGATTCCCTGGAGAAGGAAATGGAAACCCATTCCAGTATTCTTAGCTAGAGAATTCCATGGACAGAGGAGCCTGGCAGGCTACAGTGCATGGGGTCACAAAGAGTCAGACAGGACTGAAGGACTAACACTTTCAAACTCTCTTCAACTCAGATCCTACACCATATCTTGTCCTATCCCCCACCATCCCTAGTCTTACCATAGGTATGAAAGAGCATCAAGCTGATGAGCAATAGAGGAAAATATTTTTCTGACAGGGGTAATGGGTAGTGTAAACAAAGGCACTTTGAAAGCTTCCATTTATTATCTGCTTAGCATGGGATGGTAATAAGCATCTTAGAAATAGAATGAAAGAGAACGTGACCCTGCAATCTCGGATCTTTCAACTAATGATGGACAACACCAGTGCAAACAAGTTCAAAAGATAAATGGTAAAAGCTGAATAAATGTCTATTATTAACTAGATAATGAAAGGATTTCCACTAAACAAGAGCAAAGAGATAAAGTGGAACCAAAAGGAAGTGAAGGGTGTTTCATATTTAGATTAGGCTGGTCTGAAGGAAATCTGCATCTTTCTTCCTGTTATTTGAGCACAACTGAGGGAGGGTTTCAGAAGCCTCCGAAATAAACAGTTCAGTGTTTCCTCAATTTATTTTGTGAAGCACACTGCATTTTACATATTTTGCTCAGTGCCTCAGCGATGTGTTACCATTACAGATTTTATAAACATTTTTTAATAAACAAAGTGACATTCACAAAAAATTTTAATTATTTAAGTCATAAATATGAAATCTAATACCGAATCTTACGAAAGTTTGATGGTATAGTAAAAGATCAAAATTAGCTGAAGAGACATCTTGCTAAGTTTCTCCGTCACTTAAAAGCATGTCAGAGGGCTTCCCTGGTGGCTCAGTGGTAAAGAATCTGTCTGCCAAGGCAGGGGATGCTCGTTCGATCCCTGGTCTAAGAATATCCCACATGCTGCAGAGCAACTATGCCCACGCCCCACAACTATTTAGTCTGTGCTTTCCAGCTTGGGAGTCACAACCAGTGAACCCAACCACCCTAAAGCTCGTGTTCTACAAGGAAAAGTAGTGTCCTAGTTTTTGCCTAGTAGTTGCCTCGCCACAACTAGAGAAAAGCCTGCACAGCAACAAAGATCCAGTGCAGCCAAAAATCAATATACAGATATTTTTTAAAAAGCAAGGATGCAGGATGCTTGGGACTGATGCACGGGGATAATCCAGAGAGAGGGTGTGGGGCAGGAGGAGGGAGGTGGGGGTAGGGATTGGGAGTTCATGTACACTCGTGGCTGATTCATGTCAATGTATAGCAAAACGAATACAGCATTGTAAAGCAAAACAAACTAAAAAATAAAAATTAATTAAAATTTTAAAAAAAGCAAGTCAGAGTGAAGTAAGCCAGAAAGATAAACACCAATACAGTATACACATATATCTGGAATTTAGAAAGATGGTAATGATAACCCTGTATGCGAGACAGCAAAAGAAACACAGATGTAAAGAACAGACTTTTGGACTCTGTGGGAGAGGGAGAGGGTGGGATGATTTGGGAGAATGGCATTGAAACATGTATACTATCATGTAAGAAATGAATTGCTAGTCTAGGTTTGATACAGGATACAGGATGCTTGGGGCTGGTGCACTGGGATGACCCAGAGAGATGATATGGGGAGGGTGGTGGGAGGGGGGTTCAGGGTTGGGAACTCATGTACACCTGTGGCAGATTCATGTCAATGTATGGCAAAACCAATACAGTATTGTAAAGTAAAAAATAAATAAATTAATTAATTAAATTAAATAAAAACTCTAAGATCATGACAAAAAAAGTCAGAAAAAATCTGCAATATCTTTACTACTATATAAACAATACAAAATAATCATTCTGAGCACCATACATATGTGGAAACACCTCTCAAATGAGTAAGCTTCAGTTAAAATCAGGTGATACCAACTTGATCACAAATTTCTGGCTGAAATAGGCTTTAAATGAAATTTATGAATAGTGAAATGTTAGTCCATTTCATGTGGGAAATTAATTTGGACAAAATTTAAAAAAAAAAAGCCTGCTTGATCACACATCTTAATATCAAGGCTAAATAGTGTTGACCCCTAAAGAGCAGTCTCACCCATGGAGTTGTCCAGAGGACTATGAAGAAGCAGAAGAAAGCATCTTTTTAGCATCATCCCCAAGAGTTACTTACATTGGATACTCTGATGTTAGCCTGTAGATTTAGGAAAAATCAATTTGAATACTGTTTCTTCCCCTTTCTTTCATAAAACTTGGTCAAAAAGTAAACATTTTGGGTCCAAGTGACAATCTTTACCATATAGTAAAATTTCTTATTATAAAAAATTTGTCAAGAGAGTGTGGCTACACACACACATTTAAATGCATTTAAGCTTAAGAAATGGCTTCAAGCTCAGATGTGTAAAGGAATATGATACACAACTAAGGACTGAAGAAAAAAATCTAGAAATAGATGTCCAGAAGCCTGGTTTCCTTGGGTGGGACTATGTCCAGTGAAAAATTCAGCCCCACTGAAAAGCCTCACAATGGATTCTTATCTTTGGAAGCTATAGTGATGCCCTGAAACAGTAATGGACTGTCACTATTTCTTCGAATTCCACTGAAAAGCACAGTGACACAATTCCAATGCATATGTAAATAATTACTAAGCAGCAGATAATTATGCTCAGATCAATAGCTGGACAGCTGGGTTACTCTATGTCAAAACCCAGGCAATTCAATGAAAGCTCCCCTGAGGAATATTCTTGGTTGTTACTGTGAATTGTGCTGTTACTTTTGCATTTTGATGGATTAATACACAATGCAGCTTGGCATATTTTCTATTTGGCATGCAAAATGCTGGTAACACATGAGAAGACATAGTTGACTTCTCTTACTATTTCTTAATGAAATTTTTCTTTAATCTTTCAGAAACACAGCAAAATATTAGGTTTTGTGCTTTTAAAAAATCTTCACCTCAAAAATCTAAAAATAATATGCTGGCCTAACGTAGGATGACTATGGAAATTGACAGATGCATCAAAAGAGTTCTAACAAAGTATTCTTTTTTATAATATCAAAGAAAGAAGTTGATAGTAATTCTTGAAGAGGTAAAAATCTGACACTATAACATATACAGTTCATTTTAGAGATTTCTCTACTAGTTCTATATGCAACCACAATGGATATTTATGTATCCTCAATGGGGAGAGTACATAAAATGTTTGTTCACCCTCAAAAGGAATGCATTTTATACAGAAGAAGAAAAATGAGGACATTCAGAACATTAAAACATACTTCATTGGGTAGTAGTGGAATCTAGTTTCTACTCGAGTTTCCTTACTCTGTCTTATGAGGTTTGCCTCAACCTTACTAGTCCAGTGGGGAGAATCCTAACATCTTTTATATACAAGTATTCCAATCTTCCTCTCCTAAATCATTGCTCACGATCCCCATCTTATTCTCTCAGTGCCGATAGCCATACTTACTGGTGACAAAATGTGGTGTCTTGTGCTGGGTGCCCTGTGGGGATGACAATTTCATTTAACTGATGTGCTATCTCAACAAGACTGCTAATGTGATTCAGGGAGGTGACCTGAGCTCTACCAGTGCGTCCCCAAAGAAGAACAGGGCAGATTCAACCAAGTACTTTGGCTTCTTGTCCATGAACAATTACACTGATTTTCAGTCCTATGATAATGTGAATGACCATACTCCTTAGGCACTACTGATGACTGGATTTTATTATTTCATTCTGTCTCTCTTTTAAAAAAAATTAATTTATTTACTTTAATTGCAGGCTAATTCGGAGAAGGCAATGGCACCCCACTCCAGTACTCTTGCCTGGAAAATCCCATGGACGGAGGAGCCTGATAGGCTGCAGTCCATGGGGTCGCTGAGGGTCGGACATGACTGAGCGACTTCACTTTCACTTTTCACTTTCATGCACTGGAGAAGGAAATGGCAACCCACTTCCAAACCCCCTCCCACCTCCCTCCCCATCCCACCCCTCTGGGTTGTCCCAGTGCATCGGCTTTGAGTGCCCTGTTTCATGCATGGAACTTGGACTGGTCATCTATTTCACATAACACAAAGCTTTCTTCCCTCTCCGTTGGCTTCCTCATGGGCCCCATGTCTTTTAATTCTTATTATTGTCAAACTTGAAGGGAATCTGGTTATCTTTTTCCCAAGGCCATCATCACACAGGAAAACAATGTATTTTCCAACCTTCCCCACCCTACATCCCCTTAACTTGTCACAGCCCATTGTTCTGATTTGCATTGGAAATATAATTTGTAATTGCCTACAAATTAACTATAGAATTTAAATTTCTCTTCCGGGATTACTAGAGTAATCCAATCTATTTTGCTTCAGTTTCTACTTGACACGAGTATTTCAATGTAATTTTTTTCATTAAAGAGATGATGAGTGAAGAATATAAATTAATGAAGTCATGCCTAATAAAATGAGAAGGGTTTGGACAATAATTAGTAGCAGAAATTTTTTTCCCCAGAAAATTAGATGTGCAGAGTTTCTATGTGCTTCTTTTTGTAAGCCTCTATCTGGTGATCCCTCTGGCAAAATATTAAAACTAAGCTCTTCCTCAAGAGTTGACTAAAAGGTAGAAAAGCCATAAACACATAGGTATGTTTTCAGGTATTAAAATTTCAGAGGGGATTTACATTGATGAGTGAAGAATATAAATTAATGAAGTCATGCCTAATAAAATGAGAAGGGTTTGGACAATAATTAGTAGCAGAAATTTTTTTCCCCAGAAAATTAGATGTGCAGAGTTTCTATGTGCTTCTTTTTGTAAGCCTCTATCTGGTGATCCCTCTGGCAAAATATTAAAACTAAGCTCTTCCTCAAGAGTTGACTAAAAGGTAGAAAAGCCATAAACACATAGGTATGTTTTCAGGTATTAAAATTTCAGAGGGGATTTACATCTTCTTACACCAGCACTGCCCACGTGATGCTTTCTCTCAGCCTCATCATAATGAAGGCCGGAATGTTCCCTTGGAATGTGTTTACCATCTTCGTCTCTGCATGCGAAAAGTTTTCAACTCCTCTGAGCTACTGTAAAAGCACCACTTTTTTTTTTTTAAGAGATTGTGAAAGACTAAAAATATCACTTGGAAATAAAGGGGGCGGGGTTTGCACACAGAAATGGGTCAGAGAACACAGTGGTTGGAGAAGGCGGAGCTATAAATACAGCCACCTACATGCCACTTATCTCAGAGGGCAGGCTCCTGCACACATGGGCTTCATAATACCAGACAATCTATTTGTTCACAATATTAAAGGCCATCTAGAATTAGCTATAGTAAGGGATCAAACTTGACTGAAGAATGGGCACAGAAAGGGTGCGTCTGAAGATGGCCTGTCACTCAGGAGTGTGGCTCTCCTAGGCCTTCCTGTTGACCACTGTCTTACAGAAGCATCACTCCAAATCTTTGTTGTGAGGAGACAAAAACCTAGGACAGAAGGAAGCACATCCTTTATCCTTCCGCAGTGTCGCTAGATTGTACCGCTTAAGGCATTTCCTTGGCGATGCTGTATGGTCTCCAGCTGAGAAAAGGAGTTTCTGACTCGGATTTTGTGGCTCACATCTCTTGCCTATCACATCTCTCAAATAAAACAAATAGAAGGAGGTCAGAATAACCAGGCAATATGTAAACCAAGGTCTCCCGTGCTCTGAGGTTCTACTTGACTAAAGTGTGTTTGTGTGTGGAAATGTGCTCCATCTTTAACTAACATATTTAACAGGAGGGTATTGTTTTAGCTAGGCAGACAATTCAAAGAATTGAAATGTAGTCTTTCAAAGCCAAATCTGAGATTAAATATTCAAAGTATGAACCAACAGACAAGCCACTGTAACACACTATGGGTAGAAACACAAAACTCAAAGGACCAGAGTTTCCTTAAGATCCTTTCTGAGTTCCTTATAATTAATTTCTGGTTACTTGGCCCATGGAAGCAGGCTTGCTAGAATCCAAGATGGGAAAGAAAGAGGTCTGTATATAGACATAGATTTTATGAAACACACATAACACACACACAGATAGACTATAAGATAGACTTCTAACCCTTAAAATATCGGAGGTCAGAAGATCCAGTGGTCCATCATTAATGAGGCCAAGTGAAATTAAGAGCACTCACCACATCAACAGCAAGAGAGCTTGCATCCAACGGAATCTGTGATGTTGAATATTAAACATCTGGCCACAAAGTGATGGATTTTCCTCTGTCATCTGTCCATAAACTCCTAAATTCTCCAGCTTCCCAATTCATTGTTTTTTAAACTCATCTCTCAGCAATAACCTTCACACACCATAATTTTCATTAGCATGCTTCATCCCTCACTCTGTAGAAAATCTTTTATCACCAAACATCTCTATTGCCTCTCCTCTATAAATCAGCTCAAACATATGTCACTTCTTATCTAGTATTCCAATCATGCTCATATGCTCACCAATCTCCCCAAATGCTCCATAGCTTCTCATCTACAGTTTCAAATTTCACAAAACTCAGTCTTACCTGGGGGTTCCTCCCCAGTCCCATTCTTTAGACAGATTCCTCAAGTCAGTCATCATTTAGAATTAAACAGAAAAACAAATTTCTCTATAGATTTCTCCCTTTTAATCCTATATGTACTTTCTCCCTATCCATCCTATACATCATTTTCTATTCTTGACCTCTCAAGCTCTGCTTTGTTCAAAATCAGCATACAGTTGAGATCAACTGGCTTTTGATCAGCATTCCCAACGACATCTTGATTTTTATTATCTAAAAATATAGGCTAGAAACGTGGGATCAAAACCAAAATAAAATGAATCCTATTTTAATGCATATATTTCAATTGTAAAGTATTTTATATCTTTCATATAATTATGTGTTTCATCTGATGCTATATACATGCTCACATAAAATTTGAAACTATTATATATTATGGTTTTTCAGCACTAACAAATGTGCAAAGCACTTATTAGTGTATAATTACTGTTATCTTGGGCTTTCCAGGTGATGCAATGATAAAGAATCCGCCTGCCAATGCAGGAGACACAGGTTAAATCCCTAGGTCAGGACAATCCCCTAGAGGAGGAAATGGTAACCCACTCCAGTATGCCTGCCTGGAGAATCGCGTGGGCAGAGGAGCCAGACAGGCTACAGTGCATGGATGGCAAAGAGTCAGAGGTGACTTAGCATGCATGCACAACTTTTTCTTACTCTGTAGTGAGGTATCTTACTCTGTAGTAGAGATCAATGTCCAAGACTCCTTGAATACTGGTTTAATGTTTATTATAGCAGTAAATGCTATTATTATTCCATTTCTGCCTTCCCATGCAGGGGCCCTGGAAACAAATTTCAGTCAAGTTTACTAAAACGAACCAGCTCATTTTATTTAACTGAACACGTAAGATTCAGGAATCCTTTTTCTACCAGCTAGAAACAATTAGAACCGGGCACATTCACAAGACTCTTGCTCCCACTCTGATTTATCTTCCTTTTCAATCAAATAATCTTTATTTAATGTCTTGGGCTGGGTTCTGCTGGCATTTGCTTTGGTCTAGTCTCCTAGTGAATTTATTAGAAAGAAATGTAATTTAATCTGTGATTTCAATTTTCCACCAGCAGATCACACTTGCCATTACCCTTCCTAATAATGTTGTTAAAAATATGCCAACTGTTCTCTTTGTGAGATCATAAAATTAAAACAAAGTCCTTTTTCTAAAAGAATTTGATACATGCTTCTAACAAAGTGGTAATTTGGTAACAAAGTGACCCAGATGTTTGCTGCCATACAAGTAAAACATATGTGCACAAGGCCTGAGACGCAGAGGGAAATTCACATCTATGATACCAGCTCATGTGGGGAGACGTTCCCAACACAGTGGTTTTAGGACATTTCAGGATAAGGACAGGAGGAGAGCTTCCCAGGTGACACTAGTGGTAAAGAATCCACCTGCCAATGCAGGAGACTCAAGAGACCCGGGTCAGGAAGACCCACTTGAGTGGGAAATGGCAACCCACTCCAGAACTCTTGCCTGGAAAATCCCATGGACAGAGGGGCCTGGCAGGATGCAGTCCATGGGGTCACAAAGAGTCAGACACAACTGAACACACATCCACGTTGCACAAGGATAGGAGGAATGCCTGAATATCTGAAAAACCTGAATTTGAATGTCTAGCTTCCTCGAGCATTTATATAAGACACATGAGGAAGGAATCCCAACCTGACTCCTGTTTTACCTGAAAAAAGTCCATGTTGCTGCTGCTGCTGCTGCTGTCACTTTAGTCGTGTCTGACTCTGTGTGACCCCATAGACGGCAGCCCACCAGGCTCCCTCGTCCCTGGGATTCTCCAGGCAAGAACACTGGAGTAGATTGCCATTTCCTTCTCCAATGCATGAAAGTGAAAGGTGAAAGTGAAGTCGCTCAGTCGTGTCCCACTCTTCACAACCCCACGGACTGCAGCCTACCAGGCTCCTCCATCCATGGGATTTTCCAGGCAAGAGTACTGGAGTGGGGTGCCATTGCCTTCTCCAGAAAAAAGTCCATATCAAGCTTAATCTCAAGACCTATTTACCCAAAGCCTCAGTTTTCTTCTCTCTTAAGAACACAGTGGTTCTCAGCCAGGTTAAGGCAGGATTGGATATAGCAAATGCATAGTTTGAAAAATTATATTTATCATTATAATACAATTTCATCTTTGGAAAATTTCTGATTTAATAATACAAACTAAAGAAAATGAAGGTTGAAGAAAATAAAGGCAAGGGATTTTTTAAAAAGGAAATTTAAGTTGAAAACAGCTGAAACACAGTGAACTAAATTCACTTCCAGATCTAAAACCTATGATTTCCCCTTCCACCATCAGCATTTGGCACTGAACATGGAAGGGCTGGTTCTTTCCTGTAATTAGTGCTGCATATCAGCAGTAATAATGAATTTCAATCTTGCTTTGATTAAATATAAAACATTTAATTCAAATATTAGTCAAACACACAGATAACACAAACATCCGTTCAGACTCGTGTATGACTTGGCTTCTGCTAACCTCAAACAGCCCCAGAGTTCCCCAGACTTGCTAGTCTTGAATCATGTAAATCACATCCTGAAATCTTTGAAAGAACTCACAACTTGCTAGTTAATAACCAGCTAACAATATGCATCCTGTTTATCTTAACATCACTCCTAATAGAGAAATGAGCTTCAGACCAGCTTCACTGTGGACTATCTCCCCAGTGAATAAAACGTTTCACACTATAACATTTAATGCTTAAAGATCAGGACTCTTAGTTAAATGAATTAATCTGGTGTGAAAACTATTTGCATTTTTAACATCATCAGAATTTCTTTCACCCCCAACTGTTTAGTTCACTGCTTGTTTGATTATAATTAGCAAGAGAGGAGGGGGGAAGACAGTTTATTCAATGCTAAATGGCATTCAAGAATTTTCAAAAGAAACACAGAATGAGTAGGTGGGGCGAAGGAGCCGCAGGGCTCTTTTTAGAGAGGAAGTAATCTTTCTGCATGAAGAAGTGTAGTCTGCTCTTAAACCAACAGTTCATTTTCCCATGTGTACCTGGATTCAACTCATTCATGTGAATATTTTGGTGATATATATCAAGCCATTACTTTGTGCCAGAATTGCACTAGATGGTGAAGGATGCAAAGTCACAAACAACAGGAAGCTGTGGCTGAAGGATGGGGTGGGAAAGTTAGTTTACTTCTGACTTCAGATAAATGAGATTCTGAGATTCTACCAGGAGGGTTGTAGTAATGTTTCCAAGGCTTGTGTTCTCCAACATTTAGAGGCCAGGGAGGACCAGGTAATCTTTTACAAGGCTCTGGCCAAATCTCCAGCCTTTAATATCACCTTTCCTGTGCTTCTCCAGTTCCAGCAGCAAGAGCCTCTTTTCTGTGCCCAAAATATGCTCGAATTAATTCTCCCTCTGACCCGCACATGAGAATCCCTCTGCTGAAGACCCTGCTGGTGGACACCTTCCCCTCCTTCAGTTCTCCCCCAGTGAGTTACCTCCTAGGAATCCCACACAGCATTCTTCATAAACACCATCACAGTTCTCAATAATCTGATTTATTTGTTTACCTGTTTATTGCCTGCCTGCCTCCACTAAAAAGTAAACGGAGTAAGGGTAGGGACTTTCTTGAGAGGACATCACATCTGAACTAAGTTGAAAGCACAAAGAGGAGTTAACTGGGGAACAAAGGAGAAAGTAGAGCCGTGGTTTCCAAGTACAGAAAACACTATATAGAGCTGGCCCTCAGTATCCATGGGCTCTGCATCCCAGGGATTCAACCAATTGTGAACTGAATATTCAGGGAGAAAAAAAATCCCAGAAAATTCCAAAAAGCAAAACTTGCCAATTTGCCACACTCTGGCAACTATTCCCATAGTATTTACATTGTATTTACAGCTATTTACATAGCATTTGAATTAGGTATTGAATTAGGTATTCTAAGTAATCTAGGGGCTTCCCTGGTGGCTCAGATGGTAAAGAATCTGCCTGCCAATGCAGGAGATGTGAGTAGAATCCCTGGGTTGGGAAGATCCCCTGGAGGAGGACAAGGAAACCCACTCCAGTTTCTTGCCTGGAGAATCCCATGGACAGAGGAGCCTGACAGGATACAGTCCATGGGTGCAAAGAATTGCACACAGCTGAGTGAGTAATCTAGAGATGATTTAAAGTATACAGGAGGATGTGTGTAGGTTGTATGCAGATACTACATAATTTTATGTAAGACTTGAGCATCTGAGGATTTGGGGAGTCCTGGAAACAAACCCCTGTGGATGCCAAGGGACAACTGTGTGTGTGTGTGTATGCATTCATTTATGCATACATGTATGAAAGCACATAGGTTATTTGTTTTGAGCTAAAAGATGTAAATAGTTCTCTCATTCAATCTCTGCTCCAGAAGCCTTGTTACTGTCTAAAATAGCCCCCAACAATGGCAGGACTGCTTTAAAGGAACACACACACACACTGCCTGGAAATTCCACACTGTTTTATGTACCTTAACTCACAGAACCCAATCCACCTTACAACCCCGCAAGGAAGCCGCTGAGATACAAAAAAAGTGAAACAGCCCAAAGTCAGTCTGCTCAAAGAACAGAGCCAGATTTTCAGCATAGGCTAGTCAAACTCCAGAGTTCAGAACTACCAAGCCAAACACCACTCCTTTTATATTTGTGCATTGGAGGTTCCTAACTAAATGATAGAATGTTACAGGGAGGAATGAAAACCAGAAGTCCATTTCGTATACTGGACTCAGACACGGTGCAAATGGTAATCCATGTATCTGACGCATCATCCCCGCACATTCCTGGTGGCCAGTGGGGTGGCTGGAGTCCAGGTGACAGTCTCAGGCCCTAAACACTTGTGTGCTCACCCCAAGATGCCTGACAAATGCCGTCACTTCCTGTATCTGTGATCTTGGAAAGAAGGTTGAAACAGAATGGCTGAGCCATCACTCCACATTCAAAGTTTACTGGAAGCTGACTTGCTGAATTGGGTACATACCCAGAGCAGCAGAGAAGAGAAGGGAACACAAGCCCACAGTGGGGTGTGAAGGAGGAGCAGACAAGATGAGGTGGAAGGGGCAGATA
>SJXQ01003727.1:218990-249607 GCA_006408695.1 Aepyceros melampus | reverse complement strand
GAGGCCTGGTGTGCTGCGATTCATGGGGTCACAAACAGTCGGACATAATTGAGTGACTGAACTGAACTGAACTGAGCTGTTATAGATACAAACAATTGCTTGGAATTGAATTATATATTTTTGAGTAGTTCCAATTTCCTCATGTCTGTTCCTATATACTTGAGAAGTTCTGAGACAAAAAGTCTTGTCTGTTTGAAGCTCAATATCTAGATAAAAGCATCATCTCAGAGGCTCAGCTATTTTTCATACTAAATAGTTCAAACCCATCCCCCTCTTTATGTGACCCTAAAATTTATTTTCATTGTTCTCTAAATATCTTCTGAGAGCCCTTTTCAGCCAATGAAAGTTCAGCGTAGGCTTCTAGCATTGTTTCCAGTGTTGTAATGTTAGGCTTCCCTGGTGGCTCAGAAGGTAAAGAATCCACCTGCAATGCAAGAGACCCAGGTTCAATCCCTGGATCTGGAAGATCCCTTGGAGAAGAGAATGGACACTCCCACTCCAGTAGTCTTGCCTGGAGAATTCCACAGCCAGAGGAGCTCCAGTTCACGGGATCAGAACGAGTTGAACACGACTGAGCAACCAACACTTCACTTTATGTTTACTAATGTAATGTCACTCGATCTAAGTCCCCAAAGCCTACCCTTTTCTGCCTATCTCGTTCTTTCCTCTCTCTTTCCCTCCCTCCTTCTCCCTCTGTCATAAAGATTTTACTCTTCAATTTTTTGTTAGATATGGACCAATGTCCTTTGGACATATACATATGCAGGATTGGGGACAAAACCAGGTTAGAAGAGATCTCAAATCAGAAAACCCCAAAACAAGAACCCTAATATGTTCTCACACTATGCTCCATGACCTTTCTTTATTTTGTACTAGTTCCAACTTAAGTAAATTCCATGGCATTTAGTTGGTAAGACACTAACTCTTTTATGGCAAAATGAATTAGTGTGTTATTTATATATTTTAAACTTAGTTAGACACTCCCTTAAGGCTCTCAGCCAAGTCAATAAAGTTATGTTTGAAGATGGAGTTTGAAATTCTATTTTCATTCATTTTAATGGTTTACAAGTAAATTGCATTTTCTACTTCATTCTGTGACATAAGTCAATAGGTATCCAATGTAAATGCAGTTCATTTATATCTGAATTGATGTTCTGTCCGCCATTACCTTATGTTTCTAATGCATTCTGATACATTAGTAAATAGGCTTGTCTGATTAATCATTAGCACATGAAAAGAATTAGCTGTTGCCTGCCAAATGGAATTATTGACACTGATAAGAGGGCCGCCGATGATGGTATCACCTGGAAATGGAGTGTGCAAGTGATTCAAGAAAAAAAATGCCTCCATAAATATGGAGAATTCAGAAAGTATTTCATCAGTTCTTCATATGATGGCATCGTATAGGTTTATTTAAAGAATAAAAAACAGGGTCTTCTCTGGTGGCCTGGTGGTTAAGACTCCAGATTTCCAATGCAGGGAGTGTGGGTTCCATCTCTGGTCAGGGAAATAAGAGCCCAGATGCTATATGGCACAGCCAAAAAGTACAATTTTTAAAATAAACCATCAGCAGCAGAAACAAAAACACAATTTTCTAACACTCTAACTGTTAAAAAAAAAGTGTCTTGACTTACTTTATAAACTTTGTTGCCTAAAATCTAAATACATGTTTAGCCTAGGAAAGAAACTTCTTGACCACTACCAATGGAGAATATCAGAGGTTTAGAACCTGGTGGCTCAGATGGCAAAGAATCTGCCTGCAATGCAGGAGACCTGGGTTTGATCCCTGGGTTGGGAAGATCTCCTGGAGGAGGGCATGGCAACCCAATCCGGTATTCTTGCCTGGAGAATCCCCATGGACAGAGGAACCTGGGAGGTTACAGTCCATGGGGTTGCAAAGAGTCAGATAGGACTGAACAACTAAGTGCAGAGAACCTTCAAGAAGAAAAAAGAGCCCAATGAAAGTCCTTAGAAGCTGTGGTGCACAACCCGAAGCTCAGCCCTGTTAACCTGAATGCCAGTGCTCCAGGGAGCCCGTCTTAACCCAATTTTGCCAGAAAAGTTGATGGAGGCCAGAGAATATACATGCATGTCACCCACCCACACCCCCCCGCACATGCCTGCAGGAACACACATCCGCCCAGGGGCAGATTTCCATGCTCTTTGGAGAAACCTCATGCTACACGTACACAGGCGACCAGATTGGAAATCTGTGTGGTACACTGCAGCTCTGCCCGTCCCTGGAATAAGGCGGCACAGCATACCTAAAAGGGTCAGAGTCCCATCCTTTTGAAAATGCTCGTGTAACTCTGCTTTGTTATTGTCTGACCCATTCGATTTAAAAGCTCTTCTGTGTGATTGCCAAGTACATTAATGTGAAGTAACGATAAGCCTAGCTGCCTGAGCTGCCAAAAACTGTGCAGTGTCTTCCGGCAGCGCTGCAGTGCGGAGGCAGGTTACAGGGTCGCTATTGCTGGGGTCTGTCTTCCAGAGGATGGGGGCCAAAGAAGTGCTGTCGTCGGTGCCTTTTCTTCCGCTCCGATCTGAAGCCCAGGTGCGAGGTGCTTTAGAAATGTGGCTAATGCAGGGGCGTATTCCCCTGGGAGATTCCTTAATGAGCAAGGACCCATATGAAACATGCGTCAGGAGCCTAATGTCTAGCATGTGTTTAGTGATCCACTCACTCTTCCCTTTCCTCAGTTTCCACCTATGTGTCCAGTTTTGAAAATGATTGCTGTCCTTTCTACTTCCCAAGGTGTTTGAAATTCAAACAAAATGATGCTCATGGAGACATTAAGGAAGGACTTATTAAATGCAAGATGGTGAAAGTCCTGTGTTTATTGTATGTCTTCTCACTATAAAATTGAAAGCTACTTGACGACCTGTACAACGGATTCCCCAGGCAGCATGAACTGAACAATTATTTAAATTTAACTCAAATGAAAAGCTGCATATTGCATTTTCTCATTTCCAGTTGAAAGCAGAATGTTCTCTCACTTTTAATGTGGCCTTCAGACCTATTATATTCCTTCATAGACGACACACAGGAGATAGTGCATGGATTCCTTTTGAGGTTTGTGTTGAATCAGATGGAACATGACCAGAGGACTCGTGTGCATCCCCAGTCCCACATATGTCCTTTGATCTTGGCTTCAGGGGGAGGTTTTCTCAGTTGTCCTGATGGGAAAAGTTTTCCAGGGCTTGGCAAACAGCATGGACCACCACACAGGGACAGGGAAACTCATGATTCATGGGCGACTGATCTGTTGTGCACATTGGATAGAAAGAGTGGCTATCATATGGGTTCTGGAGCCCAGTTGCCTATGTTCTCATCTTGGGCTTCTCACTTATAAGTTGTGTGACTTTGGGCAAAGTTACTGTTAATATACATCTGCCTTGGTTTTCTCATTTGTGCAATGGGGATTATTATACTACCTAATCATGGGATTGAAGAGTAAAGTTATAAAATGTGTATTAGCCTTGAGTTCAATGTTTGGCTCGTAATCAAAAAACCTCACTATCATGTTTATTACTGAAGACAACAATGATGGTGATGGTGATGGACATAGTGCAGGATTAGTGGGAGGTGGGCTTGGCCGTCTGCCAGCCAGTAATGTGAGAAGTTCCGAACATTATTCTTAGATTTCCCTGAGTGTTAACAAAGTGATTGGGGTCCTCAGAGTAACTCATACCTGGGATGCTTAAAGATCTCTTTCCACAAACTGTGTTTGCCTCTTTTTTTTTTTTTTTTTTTGGTAGGACTTGTCTGTCTGGTTCCCAGCCATATCACCCATGCCAAGAATAGTGCCTGGAGTCTGGTCAGCACTCAATAAATATTTGTGAAGTGTATGAATGACTCTTCTACTCCTGAAAGGGAATCCTTTGCTTTTTGTATTTAGTTTAAGACACATTTGCCAGATTCATTGCAACTAAGTGAGTTCCTTTCCCTTACACCTAAAATAAGAGTAATAGAGGACTATTTTTCTCATAATAAAATAGACAGAGTTGGTTTAAGCATGTCAACACCTGGAGCTATAAATACCAGTCTCCGGCTCTACCACACTACACATTTGGGGATCCACTGGAGTCACCCTTCAGTGAAACTGTCACTGAGAAAGCACTCAATGGAACACAAGGACCTCCTTATGCTTTCCTTCCCAAGCTGGATCCTCATGTAACATCGCTTCATTTCCTACGACAGCACCCAGAAACGTGGCAGCAAGCCATTCTCTGGGCAGAGGCAAGGAAGCCAGGAAGTGTGAAATTTTATTAATTATTACAAAAATAAACTGCGGGGCTGAGACTTGCTACCACTAAGTGCAAGTGTGAAAATCCCACTTCCCTGGTGAAGAAAAAACTCCTCGTTAACTACAAAGATCTTCCCTCAGCAACACGTAAGGCAGGAGGAAAGAATAGAATGTAGACATTATCAGCATTTTAAACAAATGGCAAGTTTACCTTAAAGGTGATGCTGTAAATCATATTTCCTTCCATGCTAGTCGTAGATGCTGCCGTGTTGCGCTTTTTCCTTTCAAATATTTTTTTCCCCTAGAAAGGATCTAGGAGACAGGTTGTCCATTGATTCATGCCTTGCAATATGTTAGCTATTAATAATATTCTCATTTCATAATTTTTCCCTCTTTTGAATGTGTTCCAGATGTTCACCTTGCAAATGTGAATTTTAAATGCTCACTGTTTCCATCATCTTGTGTGCCAGGAACTTTAAGCCAGTTGGTAGCCTTCTTTTTAAAATGAAAAGGTGACTGTGAAAAGTTGAGGAGGGGGAGACAGCACATTCCTGTGATAGAATAGGGGGGTGGATATGAAAATAGATGCATGATTTTGACTTTTTGGAATTTTGTGACTCTCTTTATTCATATATTTCAAAGAAATTGATTTTATGTTTTTGATAAATAATATTTTTAAAACATTGATTGACAAAATAGGTTTATTACAGAGTAACATTAGGATAAAACTTGGGTTTGATTTGCAGTTCAGACTGCTATTTTGAGGAAAAAATGGCAACTAATGAAGTTCTCAAGTCAGCATGCCAGCAAGGTATCTAATAAATCAGGTTGTCTAATTGCCTTTACTAGAAAGTGACCTGAGTAGTTGTTGTTCAGTTGATGAGTCCTGTCCAACTCTTTGCAACCCCATGGACACCAGGCTCGTTTGTCTTTAGCTATTTCCCAGAATTTGCTCAAACTCATGTCCATTGAGTATGATGCTGTCTAACCATCCCACCCATCCTCTGTCACCATCTTCTCCTTTTGCCTTCAATCTAACCCAGCATTGAGTTCTTTTCCAATGGGTCAGCTCTTTGCATCAGGTGGCCCAAGTATTGGAGCTTCAGCTTCAGCATCAATCCTTTCAATGAATATTCAGGGTTGGGTTCCTTCAGGATTGACTGATTTGATCTTACAGTCCACAGGACTCTCAAGAGTCTTCTCCTGCACCACAAATCAAAAGCATCAATTCTTTGGACTCAACCTTCTTTATGGTCCAACTCACATCCATACATGATTACTGGAGAAACCATAGCTTTGACTATAGAGACCTTGGTTGGCAAAGTGATATCTTTGCTTTTAATATGCTGTCTAGGTTTGTTATATCTTTTCATCCGAAGAACAAGTGTCTTTTAATTTTGTGGCTTCAGTCACTGTCCACAGTGATTTTTGAGTTCAAGAAAATAAAATCTGTCACTGTTTCCACTTTTTCCCCTTCTATTTGACATGAAAAGATGGGGCTGGATGCCATGATTTTAGTTTTTTGAATGTTGAGTTTTAAGTCAGGTTTTTCACTCTCCTCCTTCTCCTCATCAAGAGGCTCTTTAGTTCCTCTTGGTTTTCTGCCATTAGAGTGGTATCATCTGTGTATCTGAGGTTGTTGATATTTCTACTGGCAATCTTGATTCCAGCTTGTGATTCATCTAGCCCAGCATTTCACACAATTACCAAAACAAAATATACTTCTTAAAAAAAAAAAATAGGACATACTACTCACTGCATGACTGTTAGGTCAAAGTGAAGTTGCTCAGTCGTGTCCGACTCTTTGCGACCCCATGGACTATAGCCTATCAGGCTCCTCTGTCCATGGGATTTTCCAGGCAAGAGTGCTGTCAAAAGCAGTAAGGAATTTTTTGATCAAGAAGTGATCTTAGGTTCCTGTGACTTGATTCATGAGAGTTACTTTCTCTTTTAGCAAATTCTGTGATTTGTGGTATTGTTTATGGGTTTCCTGTCCATTTGTAGGAAGAAACTTGGATGCTTAAGATGAGTCCTAGAAGGCTATTTTGTGCTATCAGTTTACTATATTATTTAGGGTCAGCGTTTTGTCCTATAACACAGAGACTCAAGGAAATAAGAGGCATAAAGAACAAAGAGGTTTACCTCTCCCTCGTGTACTAGGCCCTGTGTTTGGCAGGACAGCCCTGTTCCCCATATTCATTTGTGGGCTTCGGCTCCTGCCACATCACTGTTGCTTCAAGCCCAGGTCATTTCCGTCACTCATGGTTGAAGCTGGGTTGCTACCCTACCCAGCTTCCAACCAGTAGGAAGAAGAAAATGTAGAGGAAGCATATCTAATACCATAGGAACCAGACATGTGACTTCCTGTCACATTCCATGGGTGAGAACTTTGTTACCTGGACCCTTGACTCTGGGGGGCAGGGTCTGGAAAATTAGTCTGGCTGAGCAGATGGGAGCCTTGTTGCAATTCTAATCCTGGAATGATGGAAGAAGAAGACAGATTAGATGGACTTCTAGCATTGTCCATCACAACCTGCTCCCTGCCCCCAACACACACAAAACTTCTGGCCTTTGTACCCATGGGCCATCCCCTACCCCAGTGCCCAGGGTTGTAGAAATTTTCCAAACCCTGGGCCTCGATTTGGTAGCCCCATATTTTCCTCCTGTTAAACTCTCCTCTTGCACTCTCCACAGAAATACAATCTCAAGGTTTTTACATCAACTTTCTTTATCTTCCCCAAGCTTGCAGGGCCAAAACCAGCCAACAAACACTGTACCAGCTCTATAGTATCCATTTGCATTTCCCTTCCACCTTAACCTGAAGTTTCTCTTTTCTAGCCCTTTCTATTACACAAAACCAAGAGACCACCTTGAAATAAATAAACCTAATCACAATAATTGCTGACTAGGTAGAAGTCCTATGTCTTTTTTTTCCTGTGTTACCTTTATAGTGACATTTATGCTTTGGTCCTTGTGGTTTAATTTGCAGGACCAGTATGGTGGTGTGGAAATATCTATTGCTCATTTTTCCATGTCAGCTTCTAAAATCAATATGAGTGTACTCTCTTGTGGGAGCCAGTGTCATGTAAAAAGTACAGACTCTGAAGTTAGCCTGGTCTGGATTTGAGATTCATTTGCTGGGTGGCTGTGGCTGCATTCCTTCGTTAATTCAGTTCAGCCTCAGTTTACCCATGCTTACTCTGAGGATAATAAACTTTCTCTCATGTGGCTGTTGTGGGCATTGAAGGAGTTCATATTGTAGGATATATCATAGGGGCCAGTGGGAGTAGCTCAGAATATTATAAAAGCAGTGAGATCAGTAACCTGAGTTCCTGAGTCTCCTTGGCTGTTGACTTATCTTTCTCATTTAGATTAGCCATTTAATCTCTCTGTGCACCAGCCTCCTCATCTACAAATCAGGAATTAGACTTACCTTACCTACAAAATGGTGCTGAAGAAAAGAATGATTAAGACAATGATTAAAAGAATAATTAAGATGTGAATGCACTTAGGGAGAAAAAAGCAATGAACCAGAAAAAGCGCTGTGCAAATATGAATCATTGTTTCTTATCAATGCCCCCAATTTGACATGCTGACAACTTTTGGTTTCAAATTGAAGGTTGGTATTCTTCCAAAATATATGGCTAGATCCAGTGCCTCCTATAGAATTCGCAGAACATGAAAGATCCTCCAGGCAACTATTATTACATTAATTTAACCCCAAGCCTTGTCACTTGAAGAAGTAAGTAAAAATAACTTGTGCTATCGCTGGGGTCAGGATGGCCTAATATTTTCAGATTTTAATCTTTCCCAGTGGAAACACCATTAAATGGACATGCTGGAGAGAGTTAAGGGAAATTAACAGAATGTTGACAGTAGCTCAAGACTGTTAAAAAATGTTGCAAGCTTGTTCTCTGGTATCCTGTTATGACATGAACTTATAGGCAATTGGGAGGATCATGGGCAAGAATCTGGCTATTTCTTACTATGTGTGGTTTATGCTGTTGCTGTAGTTGATTTTATATCCTAAGGTTGGCCTTGGCAATGGAATATGGACAAGTCAGTTTATATATATATATTTTATAAATGGGTGATATTTGTTTTTGGTTTGGGATTATGAAAGTGTTAATTACCGAAAATTTGGAAAATGTAGAAAGTCACAAATGAGAGTTTTTTTTTTTTTAAAAAGCAACAACCCTGTAACTCTTAATGCATTAGCTTATTTCTCTCAAAATCTGTGGATTTTATAATGAAGGATGTGAGATTAATTGCAGAAGCAGGGTGGAAGGGCATAAGGGTTTGGGTTACAGAAGCATTTTTGGACCCTCAGTTTGTGGGGATGGGGATTGGGGTGGATATTTTTACGGTTACTGTGGCCAAAGTAAAGGAAGAAGAGGGACACAAGCAAGCTGTGAAGCGTGTGTGTGTGTGTGTGTGCACGCGCACGCACGTGTGTATTTTGATGGCTCTCTCATCTTTCATTTTCTATCCATCAATAAGCCTTTGGCCCATCCTGCCCTTGTACTAGTCCACAATCTACCCTGAGGCAGAATTCTAGAACTAACCCACTATATTCAGTGATGCCTGTGAATGAGTCCCCAGATCCATTCTGTATGTCTCCTTTCAGGAGGTTTCTCATCTTCCTCTCATTCTCATTCCAGTCCCTTCAACCTGTCCTTCTGGTTTGAGCCACCACTTCCCTGATGGCTCAGACGGTAAAGCGTCTGTCTACAATGCGGGAGACCCGGCTTCGATCCATGGGTCGGGAAGATCCCCTGGAGAAGGAAATGGCAACCCACTCCAGTACTCTTGCCTGGAAAATCCCATGGCCAGAGGAGCCTCGTAGGCTGCAGTCCATGGGGTCACTAAGAGTCGGACATGACTGAGCGACTTCACTTTCTGATTTGAGCAGTCATGTGGGCAGGACTGATGGGGTATATCACCCAACCTCCTCTGGGGCCCCAAATCTCAGTGGTGTAACACAACAAAGGCTCATTTTTGTAATCAGTAGGAGTCCACCACCAATCGGCAGGAGGACTCTGCTCATCGTAGTGACTCAGGGACTTCGCTAGACAGAGGTACCATATGCGTCCATGATAGTCAAAATAAGAATCATGTTCTGGTTCTTTAAACTTCCACCAGACATAAATATTGGGCTGGCCAAAAAGTTCGTTCGAGTTTTCATACATGCTTATGGAAAATCCAAATGAACATTTTGGCCAACCCATTACGTCTTCAGCTTGCATTTTGTTATCCAAAGGAAGCTGTATGCTCACATCTAATTGCATGTGCCCAAGAGAAGGGAACAGAATGTTTGTAACAAGCCTAATGGCATTTTCACTGGACAATATGAATTCTACATGCTCTCTAGAAGTTCCTACCACACACAGCCAAACTTCTCGCAGGTATGGGCCAGAGGTATACTCATAGGTAAACTGCTTCCATGACTCCTAAATCCTTTCAGTATGATGGTCACACTGGAAAGTACTAGAAAACAGGGCCTGTCTGCTCATTTTTCTTTATTAAGCCTTCAACTCAGATCTGTCGAAGACAATAAGCAATGTCCTGACCAGAATCCATTACTTTTTGATAGAATTACCTTGGAATGATATTGACCATGGTTGGTTGTTTTTCTTCTGTATACAGTTTGTTGCTTTGGTTAAGGCAACCTGCTTTTATAGTCCTTATTCTTACAGAGCTCATACTGGGTTAGAAGAGGCACACACAAAGGAAATAAGGGCAACATGAATGTAAAAGGCTACAGAGGGGACTTTGACCTGGTCTTGATGGGGAGTAAATGTTGATTAAGTCTGGTGGTGTGAGCAGGAAGGGCATTGGAAGCAGCTTGGAAGCAGCTCCCCAAGGCCCCACCACTGTTGCCATTTGACTGTTCTACCTGGCTCAGTGAAGAATTTATAATTGCTCTTTATGATATAGAACTAAGCCCTGAAAGTGAACTCTGGGAATAGACATCTGGCCCATACTCTTAAAGCAGACCATATGCTTAAAGTAAAAATTTCTGCATGATTCATGAGATAAGGTAACAAGGTGTCGTCAGTGGGTGACCGGATGTTAACTCTTCACTGATCCCCTCCCGAAAAGCAAAAACTTTGCTTCCAAGTGACTCTAGTCCTGTGTATATTTTCTTTACTTCCATAGTTCATTTTGCACACTGCAGTGATTTGTTGACAGTACAAGGCAAATCCATGATAAAACCAGAGAACTTCTCCAAAGTAAATATTTGGTGCTACAAAACAGGGGCTTTTTGCACATTAATCCAATAATAAAATATAGTCTGCGGGAGGAACAAGGAGCATTTGCTAATTTCCTAAATTGCTGTAGGTCAAAAGGCTTCTAATTGATTTGAAAAATATTTTCTTTATGGAGAAGTAATATTTCCAGTCAGGAGGTCTAGCTCCTTAATGCTGTGGGTAGCCGAGGAGGCCCCCAGATGCTATGAGCCAGTGGGGTGAGGGGAGGAGCTGAGGAACTGGCTTGCTCTAATCTACCTCGTGGTTTTGAAGGCAATATAGGAGGCACAGCTAAGAGAACATATGTGAATGGGCTCTGAGAAGACAAAACTCTGCCAAGTGTGTGTCTGGAGCAAGCAAGAGGCTTGCCACTTCTTTGAGAACTTACTGGGCCCATCCCTGTCTACTTTACAACATTTCTAGAACTTGACTTTGTCCTGGAAACAGCTCGGGGAACAAAAGCAAAAGACAGAGGGATATATGAGCTCAGGGTAGAGGAGGAGAGATGCATGTATACACTCATAATTGCAAGAGGGTGAAAAACTCCCCTTGGAGAATGCTGGCATGGGGAAGCACGGATGCATCATATGTTTACTTTGTCATGGTGACCCAGAGGAAGTGATGGACTCGGGGAGGTGGAGGAATTCAGGAGAGGGCAACACTTTGAGTTCAAAAGCAGGAGTAGGAATTTGCTAAAAGAAAAAAAATTATAAAAAAGACTGAACTTGATAAATCAGCCGTGTGAGCAAGTTTACAGCTACAATTCGATCATAGCTGATGAATAGAAGGAGATGGGATTCAAAATAGTGGATGTATACATTTTGTGCCAAGCACTATGCCAAGTGCCTTCTACACGTTGTTTCAATGAGATAGTCCCTGGTGTTGACCTAAACTTTAGAGAGGCTGAACAATTCTCCCAACACAACTTGGCAGAAAATTTGAACTCAAGATTCCTCTATGTGTTAACCCAAATACTGTATTGCTACCCAAGCTGACTGCCGAAACACCATGAGACTGGGGATAAAGGAAGTTTCATAGGTTTCCCAACTGAAAAGGTTTTTCAAAACTTGGTATCATGAAAGCAAAATAAACACTGGAGATTAGGAAGCTTGTGACTTCGGCAACTGCCTCCATAAAGCTGCTGTGTTGATGTAGAAGCTCTGTGAATCTGTGGCAGCATCCATAACCCCTCACAGTGGCAGTTTGAAAACTCCAAATCAAGGAAGGATAGTTCCAAGGGGCCCATTTAGAATGAGGTGAAGGTATATTTGGGTCAGATCTAACTCTTGTTAATGGCATATATTTCCTTACATCCTGTGACTTCCTGCTCGGTTCTATAGAGCACCACCTCAGTGGGGGAAAGTCCATTAACCTGCTTGACTAGCATCACGTAGACCCAGGAAAAATAGACTTTGGCTTTCTCAATAGCTCTAAGAGACTCACAGAGCCCAGCTTTGCAATGTAGACAAATAAAACTCAGCCCATTTAGCTCTATGGGAACTCTAGGTCACCCTTCTTTCTAATTCCTGGGCTCTCTCTTTTTCAGAGAGGTTTATAGTGAACTCTCTTACTGGCATTGCCAGAGCCCCTTCGTATCAGGAGAAAATGATCTGCAAGAAAAAATTGAGTTTGGACAATAGAAGGCCAGATGCCACACTCTGTAAATAAATTTTTTAAAAGCATGCAATGCAGCCAGCTGCACCATATAAACTCAGGTTTTTATACCACATTGTTGTATTTTGTGTATCCTCATTTGGTTCCAACATCTGTTCATCCCTGTCCATTCCTCCCATATATTAGTTATAATTACATACACAGGAGCTTGTTTATGAAGCTGAGGAACTGACCCAGCAGCAGTGCTTTGGTGGTTCTCTCACACACTTTGATAAAGACACCGATGATTCTTTTCAAGAATTAAGCTTAGGCTGATCTGTTCTGGAGAGCAAGACCACACTCAGATTTGTGTGTTACCCTCCTAAAGTGAAGAAATGCTTCTTTTTAAATATGATTTTATTTATTTATTTATTCTAGCTGCACTGGCTCTTCGCTGCTCCTTGGGCTTTCTTCTCTGGTTGCAGCGAGTGAGGGCTACTCCTTAGCTGCTGTGCACAAGCTTCTCATTGCGGTGGCTTCTCCTCTCTGGACGTGGGCCCTGGGCGCACAGGCTTCAGCAGCTGCAGCACATGGGCTCAGCACTTGAGGCTCCCAGGCTCTAGGGCACGGGTTCAATGGCTTAGCTGCTCTGTGGTCTGTGGAATCTTCCTGGATCAGAGATCAAACCTGTGTCTCTTGCATTGGCATGCAGATTTCTCACCACTGACCCACCAAGGAAGCCCAAGAAGTGCTCCTTCCATTTCTTTTATTCATTTCCCAAAGCAGCTTGCTATCTGTTGGACTCTCTACCTTTGCCCAATTAATTCCTTTTCAATGTTCTATCAGAATGTTATTTGGTTCCACTCTCATCCTAGCTCTCCAGCTAGAAGAGATCTTTTTATTCTGCAAATTTCATTGAACGTCATACCTGTGATTGCCTACTGAGTACTTAGCTATCTTTTTCTTGAATTAAGTCACTTCTTCTTGATGAATTCCAAAAAGTAACAAACTGTTAATTATATGTTTCCTGCTAAAATCAGCACTGATTTTTATGAATAATAAATGCTTAAAATTGTCTTTGAATAGATTCAAATGGGGATGTAGCTCAGTAAATTACAGATTTTAAAAAAAAGTTGAAAGATCTTATCAACTATTAGCCTGTGGTTAGATAAAGTCTGAACTCAGGTTTGATTCCTGGATTGGGAAGATCCCTTGGAGAAGGAAAATGGCAAACCACTCTAATATTCTTGCCTGGAGAATCCCATGGACAGAGGAGCCTGACAGGCTACTGTCCATGGGGTTGAAAGAGTCAGACATGACTTAGTGACTAAACAAAACCAAAGTCTGGAGATAAATTCCAGGCTCAGGTTCAAAAAAATTTTTTTAAGTTGACAATATTTAGAATGCAGAAGATTACACATAAATCTCTGCATTTCTGGCTTCAACTCTTAAATCGAAAGCTAGATAATACACAGCACTTCTCTATTTAAACAGGAAATATATGTGGTTTGCACTTTGAGTCTTATCTGGCATACTTTCCCAATTTATTTTACCTGCTCAATCTCTGTGAAATTTGAGTTTTTAATACTTGCAATAAGATTGTGGATTTTTATGATAAATGATTATTATTATAACCAGCTTCCCTTTGGACTAACTTATATCACACCCACCCATCCACTAAGAGCAATTAGAAAAGTTAGACACGTGTTTTAGACATCCATTTGAAAACATTGGAGGGCTAATAAGGCAACCAAGATTTATATAAGAGTGATCCTGGAGAAAAGGGGACTGCATGAAGTTAAACTGAAAAGTCATCAGTACTTTTTTACTTGAGGCACTTGCTGATTTATAAGCAACAAAAGGTAAGAGAATAAGATCAACTATGAAAAGAATCTGAGCAAAATTTTTTGCTAAGGGAGATAAAAATTGGTCGGAATTTAGAATTCTTTTCAAGGTAGTTCATAAGAAGGCAAAATCCTAGAGAGGAAAATGTAGACAAATCACTTGAGATTTCCACATGTCTTTTTCAACTGAGGCATTTGACAATTTGTAATCAGCACAGAGGCTAACATGCTGGGCAGAGCTTTTGACAGTCTCCTGGCACCAGGGAGACAAAATTAGAGTTTGGAACTCTCCAGGGAGAGAAAGAGTTTTGACAAACATACGTGGATTTCAGGGGGTACCACTGAATGGCCGCATCCTGAGGGTAAGTGTAATTCTGAAATGGCTCAGTTGCAAATGCCTTCATTCTAGACTGGATTAATGTGATATGCCTCTACTCTAACTACATGATAGTGTGAAGTAGAACTTCTCTGGATGTATAAAAGATAATCCAGAGCCTCTAGAGATTTCATACACAATAAGCAGCACTTAATAAAATATTAATAGGCAGTAAGGAAACAGTACTACATAAGAAAATTCAAAAGAAAAAAAAAGCCTGCTAATAACACAAATCCACAGACAATCCAGATAATGGTGTACTAAGACATAGACTTTAGAATTATTGTGACCTCACCAGATGGTCAACACCGAAATCAGATTGATTATATTCTTTGCAGCCAAAGATGAGAGAAGCTCTATACAGTCAGCATATATGCAGCTGACACCACCCTTATGGCAGAAAGTGAAGAGGAACTAAAAAGCCTCTTGTTGAAAGTGAAAGAGGAGAGTAAAACAGTTGGCTTAAAGCTCAATATTCAAAAAACAAAGATCATGGCATCCGGTCCCATCACTTCATGGGTAATAGACGGGGAAACAGTGGAAACAGTGTCAGACTTTATTTTGGGGCGCTCCAAAATCACTGCAGATGGTGACTGCAGCCACAAAATTAAAAGACGCTTACTCCTTGAAAGAAAAACTATGTCCAACCTAGACAGCATACTGTAAAGCAGAGAGATTACCTTGCCAACAAAGGTCCGTCTAGTCAAAGCTATGGTTTTTCCAGTAGTCATGTTTGGATGTGAGAATTGGACTGTGAAGAAGGCTGAGCACAGAAGAATTGATGCTTTTGAACTGTGGTGTTGGAGAAGACTCATGAGAGTCCCTTGGACTGCAAGGAGATCCAACCAGTCCATTCTGAAGGAGATCAGCCCTGGGTATTCTGTGGAAGGAATGATGCTAAAGCTGAAACTCCAGTACTTTGGCCATCTCATGCGAAGAGTTGACTCACTGGAAAAGACTCTGATGCTGGGAATGATTGGGGGCAGGAGGAAAAGGGCACAGCAGAGGATGAGATGGCAGGATGGCATCACTGACTCGATGGATGTGAGTCTGAGTGAACTCCGGGAGTTGGTGATGGACAGGGAGGCCTGGCATGCTGCCATTCATGGGGTCGCAAAGAGTTGGACATGACTGAGTGATGGAACTGAACTGAACTGAACTGATATTTATTTTCTCCCTGGTGTTGATCATTACAGACAAAAGTGCAGAGTTTTGTGTTCAATGTTAGTAGCTCACAGTTCCTGGACATATACTATGTGTACTGATAGGTACATTATCACACTATGTAATGTTCACCATATTCAATGAGATGAGTGCTACCATCCCCACTCTACAGATGAGAAAACTGAAGGGCTGAAAGTTTACGTAACACCCAGCATTAAGAGCCTCAATTAAATTTGGCCTTTTTGATGCCAAAGTCAGCATTCTAAACCAGTGTTTTTCAAATTCTGGGTTGAGAAGTCAGTTTAGTAGGTTGCAACTAGCATTAAAAGAAAAAAAAACAAGGGAGGAGGGGAGAGAAATCATTGAATAGTATGCAAAATGCCAGAGTGTGTCATTTGTAGTAATGGTAAATCTTGATGCATGAAGTGTTTGTTTCGATTGTAAAGACGTTTTTATATAAACACAAATCCAAGCACATTTGTGTACCCTGGGCAACAATGTAAATGACATGTCTTAATCTTTCAAAGTCAATCTTGAAAGGAAATATTCTTTCCTGAAAGTGGGGCATGGGGGACAGAGAAACAGAGGGAGAAAACATGAGTGAGTCAGTGAATGAAAAACTGTAAAAGGGAGACAGCCTCATGGAGAGGACATGGGAGGAAGTGGGGTGACAGAGAATGGACATCTCTGTGGAAGAGACACAGAGACCCAAGGAGAGGCCAAGGGTGTTGGGGAAGAGAGGCAGGAAGTCCACTCAGCAAGTGCGTGCCCCTGCTTGAAGGCAAAACTGGAGACCTGAATTGTCTTCTTGGTAGATTTTGATTTTCATATACTTCTCTTGCTGTGATCCTTTTGTCATTCTGAGTGTGAGTCAAATAAAGATTTTTATAAAAAATGGCCCCATGTACAAATACTCTTGTTTCATTTGCTGCTCAACTGATAATAGGTAATCGGAGGGGAAAACAGACTGTGTTGGAGTTACTGAGAGAAACTGTGAGTTTCCTAAAGAATTGGCAAAAGCATTTTTGAATATGTGTATTAATAGTTCTTGTTTTTGAGCTGGCCAGTTTTAGTTCTATGATACTGCCTCTTGTGTTCTATGCAAAATCATAGGTAGCAAAGATTTTTAAACATTCAATTGTCAGGGCTTTCTACATCCACTAAGTATTTTACTTTCAAGGGATTCTGGAATCAGTTAATCAAAAGTTCAGTTTTACAGATGTGGAAATTGATGGAACACTTGATAAAGTTCCCTATACACAGATGCTTTCATAAGATTCATATTATTGAATCTTCATAGCTACCCTGTTAGATTACCTTTTGTCCACTTCACTAGAAAAAAAATAAAGCTCAGTAAATTCAAATCTCTCATTCAAGTTTCTTATTTAAGAGGTGGCAGAGCTAGATTCAAACCTTGATTCTCTAACACCAAATTCCATATTTTCCCCACTAGACATAAAATAATAGGCTCAAGTGGCACCAGTGGTAAAGAATTCATCTGCCAATGCAGGAGACGCAAGAGATACTGGTTCGATCACTGGGCCGGGAAGATCCCCTGGAGTAGGAAACGGCAGTGCACTCCAGTACTCTTACTGGGAAAATTTCATGGACAGAGACTGGCAGGCTGCAGTCCATGGGGTCTCAAAGAGTTGGACACGACTGAGCACACATGCACTAGACATAAAACAGCAACAATGGGATGGAAACCAGTTCTCTGTGTTACAGTTTAGGATAATTTTGTTTATCAGTCAGTTCAGTCACACAGTCATGTCCACCTCTCTGCAACCCCATGAACTGCAGCACGACAGGGTTCTCTGTCCATCACCAACTCCCAGAGCTTGCTCAAACTCATTTCCATCAAGTTGGTGATGCCACCCAACCATCTCATCCTCTGTCATCCCCTTCTCCTCCTGCCTTCAATCTTTCCCAACATCAGGGTCTTTTCCAATGAGTCAGTTCTTCACATCAGGTGGCCAAAATATTGGAGTTTCAGCTTCAGCATCAGTCCTTCCAGTGAATATTCAGGACTGATTTCCTTTAGGATGGACTAGTTGGATCTCCTTGCAGTCCAAGGGATTCTCAAGAGTCTTCTCCAACACCACAGTTCAAAAGCACCAGTTCTCTGGCACTCAGCTTTCCTGATAGTCCAACTCTCATATCCATACTTGACTACTGGAAAAACCATAGCTTTGACTAAGTGGACTTTTGTTGGCAAAGTAATGTCTCTGCTTTTTAATGTGCTGTCTAGGTTGGTCATAACTTTCTTCCAAGGATAAATATCTTTTAATTTTATGGCTGTAGTCACCACCTGCAGTGATTTTGGAGCCCCCTCAAATAAAGTATTTGTTTCCACTGTTTCCCTATCTGTTTGTCATGAAGTGCTGGGACCAGATGCCATGATCTTCGTTTTCTGAATGTTGAGTTTTAAGCCATCTTTTTTCACTCTCCTCCTTATGGTAGAAAATGAAGAGGAGCTAAAGAACCTCTTGATGAAGGTGAAATAGGAAAGTGAAAAAGCTGGCCTAAAACTCAACATTCTAAAACCTAAGATCATGGTATCTGGTCCCATCCCTTCATAGCAAATAGATGGGGAAACAATGGAAACAGTGACAGACTTTATTTTCCTGGGCTCCAGAATCATTGAAGATGGTGAGCAGTCATGGAATTCAAAGATTCTTGCTCCTTGGAAGAAAAGTTATGACCAACCTAGACAGCATATTAAATAGCAGAGACATTACATTACCAACAAACATCTGTCTGGTCGAAACTATAGTTTTTCCAGTAGTCATGTATGGATGTGAGAGTTGGACTGTGAAGAAGGCTGAGCATCAAAGAATTGATGCTTTTGAACTGTGATGTTGGAGAAGACCCTTGAGAGTCCCTTGGACTGCAAGGAGATCAAACCAGTCCATCCTAAAGGAAATCAGTCCTGAATATTCACTGGAAGGACTGATGCTGAAGCTGAAACTCCAATATTTTGGCCACCTGATGTGAAGAACTGACCCATTGGGAAAGACCCTGATGTTGGCAAAGATTGAAGGCAGGAGGAGAAGGGGACCACAGAGGATGAGATGGTTGGATGGCATCACCGACTCGATTGACATGAGTTTTAGCAAGGTCCGGGAGTTGATGATGGACAGAGAAGCCTGTTGTGCTGCAGTCCAAGGGGTCACAAAGAGGCAGACGCAGCTGAGCGACTGAACAACAACAACTACTAATGTGTGAGGTGAAGAGGTGAGGTGAGGTGAAGTCGCTCAGTCGTGTCCGACTCTTTGCAACCCCGTGGACTGTAACCACTAGGCTTCTCAGTCCATGGGATTCTCCAGGCAAGAATACTAGAGTGGATTGCCATTTCCTTGTGTACGAAGCCTAAATGCCCATGGTTTTAATAAGGTAGAGAGAGTACCATTATTTAACTTCCTCCCTTCCTCAAGGATATTTCTTATCTAGTCTCCCATTAGCAAACTGGAATTGATATCACTGTGCTTTTTTGGGATCTTGGATTTTGAATGGACCGACAGATCCATTCTTAGCCTTTCTTGGTTGAAGACCATTATAAGCACCAACCAGACTTTCCTGGTGGCTCAGTGGTAAAGAATCCACCTGCCAGTGCAGGAGACACAGGTCAATCCTTGGATCAGGAAGATGCCCTGGAGAAGGAAATGGCAACCCACTCCAGCTTTTTTTGCCTGGGAAATCCCATAGGCAGAGGCACTAGGTGGACTGCAGTCCATGGGGTTACAAAGAGACAAACAGGACTTAGCAATTGAACAGCAACAACAATATTTCTAGTTGGTATTAATATTTCATCAAGTAACGTAGGTAGGAGTTCCTGGCAGCGGCTTAACTGGGTGGCCTTTCCTTGTTTTTTTTTTTTTTTTTTTAATTAAGAAATGCTTCATATTCATGTGAGTAAGTAGAACCTTAGTGTGATCTACAGCTCAAAAACATTCATAACCTTAGAATTTTAACATTTCCCTCAGCTTGCCAATAATGCCATTTCTATATATTTTATCTCTCTTGCCTGATCTCCCTACTAGTATTTTCTGTAAAAGAAGAAATTCCCAGGAAGAACACTTATATTTGCCCCCTCCACTGTGTCCACAAAAACTTTATGTGGATAGTAGAGTCTGGTGGCCAAGGCATCTTACTTTGCTTTTGGTCCTAAATCCCCTTTTTTGTAATAATGATTCATGCCTCTGAATGTAAAGACTTTAGAAGAGGTCATTTCTTTTTGTTTCATGGTTTTATTCTTACAGTTTCAAAAAGTGGTGCAAATAGAGCCATCCCTCCTTTCCTCCACTGGTTTAACTGCTGGTATTTATTTCATTCTACTAGGTGCACTTGGGAAGCTAAGATTCCACTCTGCACTCTATGAAAGCTTTGTTAGTGTTAACAGAATACATATCTCTGGGATATGGGGGTCCTAGACTCATTATAATTTTAATGACCAACAGGACCTGACTTTTGCTTATTCTTTATTTCAGAGATCCCAGAAGACCCACTTGTGGCTGAAGAGTATTATGCTGATGTATTTGATTCCTGTTCTGAAGAAAGTGAGGAAGAAAAAACAATATTCTCAGTCAAGGATGAAGAGGTTGAGGATGAAGGACCCCAGCCTGTTTACAGGACAAACCAACAGGTAAATGTTGCTTCCAGCAGAAGCAGTGGAGCTGTCCAAGGTGCTGACCAGGCTGTGCCTTCCCAGGAAGAGTCAAGGGAGTCTTAGAAACCAAGTAGGAGAACTAAGGTTTGTTATACAGGCGGCTCTCCATGATGTGTCTTGATTTCCAAGGCCCAGGGGCAGACAGGGCCCCATGGGATTGTGTGAATCTGGATATGCTGATGAGGAAAGGGCTGGAGCACTCAGTACTGATTCAGGTGAGAGGATGAAACATACTACACTGTTTATACACTGAGGAGCACCCCACATATAGCTGCCGAATAAACATTCCATGTGTCTCTTTAGAAGAGAGAAGAGGATACTTAAAATTATACTATTCTGCCTGGTAATCAGATTTGTGAGTCATGTCCAAGTACATTAATTAGTTCTGGGGTTGAGGTCCAGAGATCTTGGGCTTAGGAGATGGTCTTCCTGGCCACTCTAGCCCTTAAAGTTCCCCCTTTACATACAGTGCTGGAATCTCTGAGTCCACGAACTTACCATAGATTCTGTAACAATAACAATACTAGCTCCATCTGGCTCATACACCAAGAAACAGCCCTGCATGTGATTTCACTATTGGTTGCCTGCAGGAGAAAGGAAAAGCAAGAGCTGTGTGAAAAAAAGCAGATGACTCTGGGCTATTTATTCAATTTATACTTGATTTTCTTCTTAGCCATTAACTGATAATCTTTCTAGCCCTAAGCTTTCATAAGGTACAGAAGCTTTTTACTAACTGGAAACATTAAGCTAGTAAGATAACAGTCAATCAAAGGGCATCTGTGTTAATGGAGACTTAATTCAAGAGGATTAACTGAAGGTTGTCCACAATCCATTCAATAATTTTTAATGAAGACTAGGCAATTCATCAAGATTGCTGGGTGAAATATTAATAACCTCAAATATGCAGATGACACCACCTTTATGGCAGAAAGTGAAGAGGAACTAAAAAGCCTCTTGATGAAAGTGAAAGAGGAGGGTGAAAATGTTGGCTTAAAGCTCAACATTCATAAAATGAAGATCATGGCATCTGGTCCCATCAGTTCATGGGAAATAGATGGGGAAACAGTGGAAACAGTGTCAGACTTTATTTTGGAGGGCTCCAAAATCACTGCAGATGGTGACTGCAGCCACGAAATTAAAAGACACTTACTCCTTGGAAGAAAAGTTGTGACCAACCTAGATAGCATATTCAAAAGCAGAGACATTATTTTGCCAACAAAAGTCCATCTAGTCAAACCTATGGTTTTTCCTGTGGTCATGTATGGATGTGAGAGTTGGACTGTGAAGAGAGCTGAGCACCAAAGAATTGATGCTTTTGAACTGTGGTGTTGGAGAAGACTCTTGAGAGTCCCTTGGACTGCAAGGAGATCCAACCAGTCCATTCTGAAGGAGATCAGCCCTGGGTGTTCTTTGGAGGGAATGATGCTAAAGCTGAAGCTCCAATACTTTGGCCACCTCATGGGAAGAGTTGACTCATTGGAAAAGACCCTGATGCTGGGAGGGATTGAGGACAGGATGAAAAGGGGATGACCGAGGATGAGATGGCTGGATGGAATCACTGACTCCATGGACGTGAGTTTGAGTGAACTCCAGGAGTTGGTGATGGACAGGGAGGCCTGCCGTTCTGCGATTCATGGGGTCACAAAGAGTCAGACACGACTGAGCAACTGAACTGAACTGAGACAATTCATCATATACTCAATGAATAAATCCAGTAAGAAATGTTGTCAAGTTCTCCATAAGAAAAAGAAAGAGGCAGGGAGAAGGGGATAAAGGGAGTGATATAGAGCTGAGCAGAGAAAGGGAAGAGAAGGATAGAAAGGATGAGAGAGAGAAATTGAGAGATAAATACATGAAGAGAGAAACAAATAAATATTGAGAAAAGCAGAGTCCAGACAGCGAGGATTCAGCATACCAAAACTTCTCTTACACCATTTCCCTATTTTCTCCATGAACTTGTAAACAGAAACACCTCCTACCACAAATTGAAAATATAATCTCTACTTCTGTACCTCTGTCCTAAACAGCAGAGACTAATATTGTTACATTATTACAGAAACTTCATTCTGTGACTGGTTGCAAAGCACACAATATGCAAAACACATCTGTTTCTGTCCAAAGCATCAAGTGGTAAAATTTTAGCTACTAACATTATTACTTTAAAATATTTTCAATAAAATAAAACCGATTTCAGAAAACCAGAGGGATCACTTGCAGATCATGCGACCTTGTGTGAGTCACTAAACCCCACTGTGCCTTGGTTTCCCAATCTAATGAAGTAATTAATAATGAGATATTAGCTATTATTAAGATGAAGCTATATAGCCATTTTGTGGCTTTTTCATGGTACTTCCAAAACTCCTTAATTCTAAAGTGAAAGTTTATGGTGCGTCCCTCATGGTCCAGTGGTTAAAAATCTGCTTTCCAGAGTCCAGTTAAAGATGGTGGAATAGAAGGATGTGCACTCATCTCCTCCTGAGAGAGCATCAAATTTGCAACTAGTTGTTGAACCACCATCAATGGGAGGATACTGGAATCCAACAAAAAAAGATACCCCATGTCCAAAGACAAAGAAGAAGCTGCAGGAAGACAGCCAGACAGGAAGGGCTCTATCATGATAAAATCAAATGCCATACCCATTTGTTGAGTGACCCACAAACTGGAGAACAATAATACCAAAGAAGTTCTCCCACTCTTGTGAAAGTTTTGAACCCCATTCAGGCTTCCCAGCCTGGGGATAATACAAAGGGACTGGGAATCCCTAGGGAATCTGGCCTTGAGGGCCAGCGGGATTTGGTTATAGGCCTTCCAGAGGACTGAGGGAAACAGAGACTCCAGTCTTGGAAGGTGCAAACAAAATTTTGCATGCACCAAGACCCAGAGGAGAGGAGCAGTGACCCCACAGGAGCCTGAGCCAAAACTACCTGCTAGTGTTAGACGGCCTCCTGTGGACATGTGGGTTGGTATGGGCTCACCACAGGGATGGGGGCACTGGAAGGTCCCCCTTGGCATAAAACCTCTTGGAATTCACCATGAATCCTATCATACAGCCTGTAGACCCCAGGGCTGGGTCACCTCAGGCCAAACAACTACTAAGCAAGGAGTATAACCCCACCCATCAGCAGATAATTGGATTAAAGTTTAACTCAGCAAAGCCCTGCACACCAGAGCAAGACCCAGTCCATCCCATCAAGAAACATACACAAGCCTCTTAGCTTCACCCATCAAAGGGAAGATAGAAGAAGCAAGAAGCACAGCCTCACCGTGGTTAAAACAAAAACTATATCACAGAAAGTTAATCATGATGAAAAAGCAGAAAGTTATGTCTCAGATGAAGGAACAAGATAAAACCCCAGAAAAACAACTAAATGAAGTGCAGATAGGCAACTTTTCAGAAAAAGAATTCAGATAATGATAGTGAAGATGATCCAGGATCTCAGGAAAAGAATGGAAGCAAAGATTGAGAACATGCAAGAAATGTTTACCAAAGATCTAGAACTAAAGAACAAACAGAGGTGAATCATATACTAGACGGAATCCATAGCAGAATAACTGAGGCAGAAGAAAGGATAAATGGTCTGGAGGACAGAATGGTGGAAATCACTGCCACAGAACAGAGTGTAGAAAAAAGAATGAAAAAAAATGAAGACAGCCTAAGAGACATCTGGGACATTAAACACACCAACATTCGCATTATAGGAATCCTAGAAGGAGAAGGAAGAGAGCAAGGACCTGAGAAATATTTGAAGAGATAATAGCTGAAAAATTCCTGAATATGGGAAAGGAAATAGTCAACCAAGTCCAGGAAGCTCAGAGAATCTCAGGCAGGATAAACCCAAGGAGGAACACACCAAAACACAGTAATAAAACTGACAAAAAGACAGAGATAAAATAGTAAAAGCAACAAGGGGAAAATGACAACATACAAGGGAACTCCCACCAGGCTATCAGCTGATTTCTCAACAGAAACTCTACAAACCAGAAAGGAATGGCATGATACATTTAAAGTGATAAAAGGGAAGAACCTAACAACCAAGAATACGCTACCCAGTAAGACTGTCCTTCAGATCTGATGGAGACATCAAAAGCTTTAAAGACAAGCAAAAGTTAAGAGAATTCAGCACCACCAAATCAGCTGTACAACAAATGCTAAAGGAACTTCTCTAGGCAGGAAACACAAGAGAAGGGAAAGCCATACAGAAAATAAACTCAAAACAATTAAGATAATGGTAATAGGATAATACATATAGATAATTGCCTTAAATGTAAATGGATTAAATGCACCTACCAAAAGACATAGACTGGCTGGGTGGATGAAAACATGTGCATATATGCACTTCCACTTACCACATCACTCTGCTTGACACCCCCAAATTGAATGTAATTATTTTATATTGTTAAGTTAATCATGTTCCCATTATGACTTGCAATTGTAATTATCTTTTATTGTTTGTCTCCCTATTGATTGTGAAATCACAATCTGTGTGGATCACAGTCTGTGTGGATCACAACAGACTGTAGAAAAATCTCAGAGAGATGGGAATCCCGACCAACTTATCTGCCTCTTGAGAAATCTGTATGCAGGTCAAGAAGCAACAGTTAGAACTAGACATGGAACAACAGACTGGTTCCAAATCGGGAAAAGAGTATGTCAAAGCTGTAGACTGTCACTCTGCTTATATGCAGATTATATCAGGCAAAATGCCGGGCTGGATGAAGCACAAGCTGAAATCAAGGTTGCCAGGAGAAATATCAATAAACTAGATATGCAGATGATTCCACTCTTATGCCTGAAAGTAAAGAAGAACTAAAGAGACTCTTGATGAAAGTGAAAGAGGACATGGAAGCAACCTAGATGTCCATCAGCAGATAAATGGATAAGAAAGCTGTGGTACATACACACAATGGAGTATTACTCAGCCATTAAAAAGAATACATTTGAAAAAAAAAAGAATACATTTGAATCAATTCTAATGAGGTGGATGAAACTGGAGCCTATTACACAGAGTGAAGCAACTCAGAAAGAAAAACACCAATACAGTATACTAATGCATATATATGGAATTTAGGAAGATGGTAATGATAACCCTGTATGTGAGAGAGCAAAAGAGACACAGATCTATAGAACAGTCTTTGGGACTCTGTGGGAGAGGGAGAGAGTGGGATGATTTGGGAGAATGGCATTGAAACATGTATAATATCATATGTGAAATGAATTGCCAGTTCAGGTTCGATGCAGGATACTGCATGCTTGGGGCTGGTGCACTGGGATGACCCAGAGGGATGGTACAGGGAGGGAGGTGGGAGGGGGACTCAGGATGGGGAACAAATGTATACCCGTGGTGGATTCATGTTGATGTATGGCAAAACCAATACAATATTGTAAAGTAATTAACCTCCAATTAAAATAAATAAATTTTTAAAAAATTTCAAGTGAAAAAAAAAAGAAAGTGAAAAAGGAGAGTGATAAAGTTGGCTTAAAACTCAACATTCAGAAAACAAAGATCATGGCATCCAGTTCCATCACTTCATGGCAAATAGATGGAGAAACAATAAAAACAGTGACACACTTTATTTTTGGGGGGTCCAAAATCTGCAGATGGTGACTGCAGCCATGAAATTAAAAGATGCTTGCTCCCTGGAAGGAAAGTTATGACCAACCTAGACAGCATATTAAAACGCAGAGACATTACTTTGTCAACAAATTCCGTCTCATCAAGGCTATGGTTTTTCCAGTAGTCATGTATGGATGTGAGAGTTGGACCATAAAGAAAGCTGAATGCAAAGTATTGATGCTTTTGAACTGTGGTGTTGGAGAAGACTCTTGAGAGTACCTTGGACTGCAAGGAGATGCAAACATTCCATCCTAAAGGAATTCAGTCCTGTATATTCATTGGAAGGACTGATGCTGAAGCTGAAACTCCAATACTTTGGCCACCTGATGTGAAGAACTGACCGTTTGGAAAAGACCCTGATGCTGGGAAAGATTGAAGACAGGAGGAGAAAGTGCAACAGAGGATGAAATGATCCATCACTGACTCAACGGACGTGAGTTTGAGCAAGCTCTGGGAGTTGGTGATGGACAGAGAAACCTGGCGAGCTGCAGTCCATGGAGTTGCACAGAGTCAGACATGACTGAGGGATGGAACTGAACTTATTTTGAAAATTGATAAGCGTATTTTACTATTGTCATTATGTAACTATTACTCACTTAATATCATTGTACTTATCAGAATTGATAAAAGCATCAATTCTTCAATGCTCAGCTTTCTTTATAGTCGAACTCTGACATCCACACATGACCACTGGAAAAACCATAGCCTGGACTAGATGGACCTTTGTTGGCTAAGTAATGTCTCTGCTTTTTGATATGCTGTCTAGGTTGGCCATAGCTTTTCTTCCAAGGAGTAAGCATCTTTTAATTTCATGGCTACAGTCACCATCTGCAGTGATTTTGGAGCCTCCAAAAATAAATCCTGACAGTTTCCACTGTTTCCCCATCTATTTGCCATGAAGTGATGGGACTGGATGGAGTGATCTTAGTTTTCTGAATGTTGAGCTTTAAGCCAACTTTTTCACTCTCCTCTTTCACTTTCATCAAGAGGCTTTTTAGTTCCTCTTCACTTTCTGCCGTAAGGGTGGTGTCATCTGCATATCTGAGGTTATTGGTATTTCTCCCAGCAATCTTGATTCCAGCTTGTGTTTCATCCAGCCCAGTGTTTCTCATGATGTACTCTGCATATAACTTAAATAAGCAGGGTGAAAACATACAGCCTTGACGGACTCCTTTCCTGATTTCGAACCATCTGTTGTTCCATGTCCAGTTCTAACTGTTGCTTCCTGACCTGCATACAGGTTTCTCAAGAGGCAGGTCAGGTGGTCTGGTATTCCCATCTCTTTCAGAATTTTCCAGTTTATTGTGATCCACACAGTCAAAGGCTTTGGCATAGTCAAGAAAGCAGAAATAGATGTTTTTCTGGAACTCTCTTGCTTTTTTCCATGATCCAGAGGATGTTGACAATTTGATCTCTGGTTCCTCTGCCTTTTCTAAATCCAGCTTGAACATCTGGAAGTTCATGGTTCACATATTGCTGAAGCCTAGCTTGGAGAATTTTGAGCATTACTTTACCAGTGTGTGAGATGAGTGCAATTGTGCAGTAGTTTGAGCATTCTTTGGTATTGCCTTTCTTTGGGATTGGAATGAAAACGGACCTTTTGCAGTCCTGTGGCCACTGCTGAGTCTTCCAAATTTGCTGACATATTGAGTGCACCTTTGTCAGTTGTTTCTCTGCATCAATAAGCAGAGCATCAGTAACCCCTTTATCACAAACCCTCATCATGCTGTTGATGGCTCCTCTGTGAAGTCACTGAATTGGAACCAGCCTCTCAGATCTCAAGAGAATGGAGTTTATAGCTGTCCTCATAACAAGGTTCTCAACAGTATTTGTGGGGCCTGTCACTGAAAAGTGTTTCCTGTGCCCTGACGGACATGTTTTAGGGCTGCAGACTGATGGTGTTTCTGTAGACTCTTGTCTTCCCCTTACTGCCATGACCAGTGCTTCCCTCTCCACCACCAATCAACACTTTCATAGCATCATCTTTTAGGATTTATAATAGCTCACCTGGATTTCCATCACCTCTACTAGCTTTGTTTGTAGTGATGCTTCCTAAGGCCCACTTTACTTTGCATTCCAGGATGTCTGGCTCTAGGTGAGTGATTACATCATCGTGATTAACTGGGTCATGAAGATCTTTTTTGTACAGTTCTTCTGTGTATTTTTGCCACCTCTCCTTAATATCTTCTGCTTCTGTTAGGTCCATACCATTCTGTCCTTTATTGAGCCCATTAGGGCCAGTGATTAATTCTGGGCAGTAATTTTGCTCTCTAGGCTATGCCTCCATAGCATGTGGTATATAGACTGTGACTGATTGTAAATAATTATTGTCTTCTGTAAGGCTGCTCACATACATGTTGGTGTTTTGTCTTACAAAGCCCTGTTGGGTAGTTATTCTTACCCCAGTTTTCCAGATGAGGAAACTGAATTTCTAAGGCTATGCAGCTGGGGTAGGGTTGGAACCATGTTTCAGGCCCAAGTTCATCACATTTTCAAGCTGTTTTTTCTAGGACCAAAAGTATACCATCCTAGAATGGACTTGGAATAATAGAATAGAATGGACTTGGCAGGAAGAGACATGTTAACTGAGTAGTTTGTATTAGAGACAGGTAATTATAGCCCCATTTGTTCTTCAGTATAGTTTCCCCTTCCCCAAAGGTTCTGAGCATGGGATTGTGGTGAGTACTTACCCTTCTCTTTTTAGGTTATTTTATTAGTAACACACAATTTGAAGTTTTAGAACCCTGGGCTGAGACCCAGTCACTGTTGGCTTTGTGAATTGGATGATACCTCCAGCCACCTCTTCCCCTGCTCCCTAGTCTTGCCATTAGCCTGAGCACCCAGGGTCTGCTTAGGTGATCATCTTACTCATGTCTTTTACTTGAGTCATCAGGTCAGAGTTGATATTCTCTTCCTTCAGATGGAACAGAAGTCACATGGTTTCTATTTTGATGGAAGAAGTGCTTGAAAAAAGAAAGACAGCCACAGGCTTCACTGGGATTGATTGCAGGGTCCCTTGTGCCACCCATGACAATCTTTTCAGCAGCATTTTCTCCAGAGCAATTTTGTGAAGCACCTATTTGTCAGTTGTTTCTCTGCATCAATAAGCAGAGCATCAGTAACCTTTTTATCACAAGCCCTTATCATGCTGTTGATGGCTCCTCTGTGAAGTCTGTGGTCACTGAATTGGAACCAGCCTCTCAGATCTCAAGAGAATGGAGTTTATAGCTGTCACATAACAAGGTTCTCAACAGTATTTGTGGGACCTGTCACTGAAAAGTGTTTCCTGTGCCCTGATGGACATGTTATAGGGCTGTGGACTGAAGGTGTTTCTGTAGACTCTTGTCTTCCCCTTACTGCCATTACCAGTGTTTCCCTCTCCACCACTAATCAGTATCCTGAATCCCCCTGTAATGCATACATGAGGTGGGCCATGATGATGTGACACAGAGCTCCCTCAGGAAAGCCTTGCTGTTTAGTGGCTGACTTTCATTGACACTTGTTTGAGGAAAGCTCTTAGGACCATGATGTCTGTTTTTACTAAGATGGAAAGCTGTAGAGGCCCATTTCTCAGCTACTTCTGAAATTTTCAATACTTTTCCACCAAATCCTCCACTGATTTTGAAATGCTTTGCATAGTGAAACATTAGGAAAAGCAAGGTGCTGTCCTTCCATTAACCTTCAAATGACCTTGGAATGGTCCACTGAGGACTTCTGGAGCAGATCGTTATGGGAGAAGGTGCCTCTAAGAGTGTCTTCTGCTAGTGGAGTCATTTGTTTAATCAAGGCATAATTATTATAATAATAAGAGCTAATGTTCCCAGAACCTTTACTCTATGTCTAGTACTTGATGTGCTATGTCTGTTTAGGTCCTTTGGGAAGCATTTTGTCTATAATTGATTATTGCATGAAGCACTGACTTTAAGACTCAGGTCACTTGGAAGATGAGACTGTTGGGCTTTCCTCACTTTGCATAAGAGGAAACTGAGGCCTGATGAGGTGAAGGACCTTCTCCAGGGCCCCACACACAGCTAGGAAGTCGCAGAGGCGGACTCTCTGACCCTGTCTGTAGCCCTTCCTTAGACGGTCTCCTGCTTGGCAGTTACTGCTCCTCCACCGTGAGGAGAGGATAGCTAAGGGGCTGCTGCAGAGGATCCTCTGCAGAGAGCTGCTTTACTAAAGACAATTACTGATCTGTGTACAAGTTAAAGTCTGTCTCAGTTTGAGGAAAAGTGCTGAGTTATGAAAATTAAACCAAAATGAACCTGCTTCCCACATCTATTGTAGGATACAGACTTCTCTCCTCCTACTCTCTTTTAATTTTTTATAGAAGGTGCCAGAACTCTAGAGTCCAAATGGTAAGACTGATTTGCCTCCTGTTTTGCATAGTCAGAGCTCCTTAATCAAGCTGTTTGCATGGGAGCAGTCACTTTTTTGTCTTGCATTGCATCAGTTGGAGTCAGTTCTGAGAACCAGCCAGCACTGCTGCTGAATCATCTCTCCATCAATATCCCCTGGCCTGTGGCCGACGTGGTAGAGCAACCAGCCCTGCTGAAGGCTAGCAAAATCACAGTTTAGGTGTCATTCCTTCCAGGTAACAGGCCTCTGTAGACCCAGCTTCTGTTGCTGAAAGGAGTGACTTTGATTTTACAGTTTCCACCCCAACCCCATTCCAGCCCTCATCGACATAGTCATTCCCCCTTCCCTCTCTGCTGTTTCTGGTCCAGGGTAAAGCACAGCGCATTGCTGGTCAGATGAGGGCCAGCAAAACCTTGCTCTTGTCGGGACACAGCACAGCAGGCTTTGCAGAAGGCTGTAGTCCCTCCATCTTTTTAATTAGATCCATTCTTGTGTTCAAGGT
>SJXQ01003727.1:200459-217049 GCA_006408695.1 Aepyceros melampus | reverse complement strand
CCCGTGTTTCAGGAGCTGGGTGGGGTGGGTGGGGCTTGTTTGCAGTTTAAGCTTTGCAGATGTGGCTCTATACAAACTACAGTATTTGGGGTTGCCTCTAAGAACTAAAGATAAAAATGTAAGATGCTGTGTAGCTCTAGTTTAGTATAAACCTTATAACTATATTTTTACTATCGTGTTCTGTTAAGATCATCCAGATGAGAATATTTTTAAGAATTTGGTCCATTGTGCCTATCCAGGTATCAGATTCCAACAAAATATTGCTCAGAGGAAAACTTCCTGGATTGCTTTATGAGATTTTTATGTTTTCTAAGAAGCAAAATCCTCTCATTATATGTGTACATACATATGTAGTTGCGGCCAAGGTGCACAAATCTGTCATTCAGATAATAAGGGGTCAAGTTCCTGGGTCTATAGGAATCTATAGGATCACAGAATCTGTGAAAAAAATAACATGGGTTCTGTTAGAATGTGAAACTGGGAGGGTTAGTGAACCTGCTCCAGAGAGGACGAGCCACGAAGCCGGGAAAGCCTGGGAGACCAGCGAGCACAAGCCTCAATTGCACCGAGAAAGCAGCCTGCTGTTCATGTATCCCACGTGTGGCTTTCACCTCTTGAAAGCTGTGTGTCCCCCCAGTGCCTGAGGGTTGTACACCCCATGGTGGCCACAGGGGACAAAAGCTTGTAGCAATGGCTTCAACCTACAGAGGCGCCATCATCTGAAAGGTGATGTTCTTCATCTGGGGCCATTTGGGAGGCTTCAACAGAAATTTTCCCAGAAGGATCATGACAGGGATTTCACCAAAGGAAGTTCTAGTCTGTGGGGAGCCTGTGAGGTTATGTCTGTCTCTGGGGTTAACCTCAGAGGCAATAGAGAAAACAGCGAGAAAATAGCTAGAGAAAAGGCTAGAGAAAATAGCCTTATCATAGAACAGCTGGGAGCCAAGAAGAAAAGGCAGATGGAAGCAGAAGATACACAGTCCACTGGCCTGGAATGAAGCTTTGCAAATAAACACCTCTGAAGAATTCAGTGGGAGAAACGTGTCCAAAGTTTTGACAGAGTTGAGTAGCTATGAATTTAGGTAAAATCTGCTGGTGAGGTAGAAACAGAGGAATATTTTACTTGACTACATTGCCTTGATTGCTTTTCTTTCATTAGCATATTCACAAAGAGTTTATTGGTTGCCAACTCTGAGCTAATAATGACTCAACAGGCATGGTCCCGGCCCTTATGGAGCAAATACTAACAAACAAAGCTTTAATTGTATCCTTGGGTAAGTGTCTCAAAAGAAACAGGCACTGTGATATGTCGACTGGGTTGGTGGCAGAAACAAACTCAATTCAAACAGGGGGATCTCCGAGCAGGTGACCTACAGTTGAGATCTGAGGGATGAGAAGGACAAACATGTCATATGTGAGGCAAGAGCACTGTCAGCCAATGAGAAGTTCTCAAAGTGGGAAAGAGCTTACATGGCTGGGCACTGTTATCAGAGAAGTGGAAAGAGATGATATCGGAGAAAGGAGCAGGAGCTAAGTTATACAGGGTGTGGCCAGCTGTGATGGGATTTTATTCTGTACATAGTGACAAAGTCGTGGCTATTGTGAAGGAAAAGGATTAAAGCAACACCAGGGAGGAGGCAGAGAGTAAAGTAAGGAGGCCATGCAGGGTCCAGGCAAGAAGTGGACTTGAGCTCTGGTAGTTGTTGGGTTTTTATTTGTTTGATTTTAATGTGTTTCTCAACTTGGCTTGTGTAATCCATCCAGCATGGAGAAGATTGATCAAAGGGTTTGATGGGGGAATGTACTGCTGAAAGAGCAATGAGTCACTAGGGCACTGGCAGGAATGCCCCTGGGGTGTGGAATGGATGACCTATCTGAAATGGTGGCTTGAGGCCATATCTATCTCCCTCAACTCTGTACACATCAGAACATAATTGGAAAAAAAAAAAGAAGAACATAATTGGCATTTAGCACACATCACCTGAATTGAACAAAGCTCAATAATGAAATGGCTTTGTGTGAGTGTATGCGTTCATGTGTGTGTAACTAAATTACCACAACTCACGTGAAAGCTCTAAAGTGAGGAGATACTCTGGATTATTTAGTCAGACAGAACTGGCTGATAATTAAATGAGAAACTGTGCTTTTTCCAGCTCTGTGACAATATCACCTGATTTCCTCCTCTGGTATGCCTGCTAATAGAAATGAATTCCTCTGCTGAAGCACAAGTATCCTGAGATAATTTATAAGCCTTATCAATCATCTTTGTATTAATGAATCTATCATATCTTTTCTTGAAGGAAAGGACATTTTAATAGGAAGGAAGTTGAAAAAAGTATGAAGACATTAAAACTGATTATGGAGAAAATAAACTGCTTGGAATGGCTGGAATGTGAAGAAAAGGGCCAGAGCAGAGAAGGAGGGGGTTTCCTAATGTTCACACTCTTTGACTCAGTAATTTCATTTCTGAATAGTAACCTAAAGCAATAACAGGAAACATGGGGCAAAGATATACATTGCAATATTATTTATGAAAAAAAAATGAAAGCAATCTAGATGTATAATAATAGGGCATAGAGAAATAAATTCACATGGCTTTAGAGCAGTAGTGTGTAGCTATTAAAATTATGTTTCTGCAGAATTTTTAATAACATAGGATGAAAATCCAAACAAAGGTGTATGTGTGTCTGTGTATTCTATGTATACCATTCATATATAATATAATCTCAAATAACTAATAAATCTACCTAGAAAAGACCATGTATATATTTTTGTGGATGTGTATGTTTACATTATGGAATTTGAGGTGTTTATTTTTCTTTTTCCAAATTAAAAATAAATATGGATTATTAGAGAATATATTATAATAACTACCCTTTCCACTTAGAGGGTATCTTCCTAGAGAGTCAGCTGGTAAAAAATCTGCCTGCAATGCAGGAGACCTGGGTTTGATCCCTTGGTTGGGAAGATCCCCTGGAGAAGTGAATGGCTACCCACTCCAGTATTTTTGTCTGGAGAATTCCATGGACAGAAGAGCCTGGCGGGCTAGAGTCCATGGGATCACAAAGTTGGACACAACTAACTTTTACTTCTGCTTAGAAGAAATTTCTAATTTATTAACCAAATTACTGTGTCTGTTTCTGAAACAAATCTGGGTGTTTGACTGAACTTGAATCTGTGGGACAGTTTTTCAGAGCTGAATCTTAAAAGATGTTCCTCAAGCCTCTAAGGCATGATCTCATTAGAGAGGTTGATGGTGTAGGGAAGGAGACTTGAAAAGTATCTAAGGAACCATTGGTCAGCAAGGAGCAATTAGGTGTTTTTCAACAGCATTTGAAAATGAGATTCCTAGCACTTGGCTGGTGACACCATGATGTGGCTCCTAGGGAGACACAAGTGCTCCACAGGCCACTGAGCTCAGTAGGGAGAACTGTGAAGCAAGGAGAAGATGTAGAATTTCCAATCAGCAGCATAATTTCTGCATTGCACCAGCCATGATATATTCCCAAAAGATCTTTTTCATGACTGCAATTCTTGCTGAGTGCAAACAGAGTACAGACCCAAGAAACATGGAGTTCATTTCCATTTCCCCCTTTTTCTCATGGAATGAGTGTATTTCTATTGAGATCATTTGTATTCATTAAATGATAATTTTCAGAACACTAGGAACGAGCTGATTGCCACATTAAATCATACTACAGTAAAACAAACCCTTTAATGCCTTTCCTAAACTACTATGTGAAAAATGTAGAACCTGATATTTGTTATAAATTGTCTCTTTGTCAAAATAGACAAAATTTCATTCAAATGTTAAAAGGTGTAAGTGTTAGTCGCTCAGTCGTGTCCAGCTCTTTGCAATGCCATGGACTGTAGCCTGCCAGGCTTCTTTGTCCATAGGATTCTCTAGGCAAGAGTACTGGAGTGGGTTGCTGTTCCTTCACCTGGGGCTCTTTCTGACCTAGGAATTGAACCCAGGTCTCCTGCATTGCAGGCAGATTCTTTACCATATGAGCCACCAGGGAAGCCATTTATAACCACTAGTATTGTTTATGTTGATCCTTAGGCTTTTCCAGATTTGACCAGAAGAGAAATATGTATGTGGAGATAGAGATGAACATAGGTTGGTTTGTCTCAACCAGGGGAGATTTGCCCCTTGTAGGCATTTGGCAGTGTCCAGGGACATTTTTGGTTTTCCAATTTCAGAATCAAAGGAAGGGCTGATGGGAGTGTCTTACTGGCATCTGGTGGTCAAGGGGAGGGATGTTGCTAAAACTAAACATCTCTCAGTGCACTACCCAGAACTGTCCAGCTCAAATGTGCGTAGTGCCTGGTTAAGAAACTTTGATGTATGTGGATAGATGGAGTGATAACATAAATATGGTATAGCAGTGACATCAGGGAAAAAGGTAAGTGGGAGTTGTCACACTATTTTTCAAGTTTTCTGTAAGTCTGAAAATATTTCAAAATTTTACAAAGTTTTCAATAGGTATTGGCATCTTAAACTGTAATACCCTGTTCTGCAGCCTAGAGATAGGAAGTGATGTGTCCCTTGTTGAGAATGAAGGTTCAGCTTGGTCATTGATCATGACCTCTGGCATTGCAGTCTCCAGAGGCAGGAAGGGAAGTCTGTAAAATCCCAAGTGCCCACAGGGATCATGGCTGGATTTGCTTACTCCGCTATGAGACATCACGCCCCTCGGGTTAAGGCCATATTTAGATAAGCATTGTTGTTCTGCTTAAACTGCTCTTTCCATCTGGAGTCAGAGGCTGCTAATGAAGAGCCCACCCCTCCCACCTCTCCCTCTTTAGCTGCATCTCATTTCCAGGCTACACCCTATTATATATATATCCCAAGGAATTGTTCTTAGGTCTTCTCTTGAGTCAATACCCTAGTTTCTCTAACAACCTCATGAGCTGCTCTGGGTTAAGAACCCCAGTTTCTACTCTGTGCACATATAACAGAATGGCTAGGAGGTCAGGCCCTGGAAATACTGCCTGTTGAACATCTAACGAGTTGCATGAACTTGGTGCTATTATGGAACCAGGTTTGTGCCTCAGTTTTTCAACTGTTAAATGAGGAGAAAAATAGCAAACCTGGTAGAGTTTAAATAATTGATTTAATTAGAGTTTAATTAATTAAGCTCATACGACAATGGCAGATATTAATACCCTAATTAAAGTCAGTATTCGTTCATCCCTCTATAGTATTAGAGTTATTTCTTTCTGCCCTCCCCACCCCCATGAGCAGTGCTCCTAACTTCTGTGTTGGGAAGATGTGATTGATGTGTCCAGTCATTTGGGTGCTGCCTGAAGTCCTGTCTCTGGTTCTTGCTGTTTCCGTTGCATTGGTTCAACTGAGGTGCTTGCAAGACTTTTCACGCTGTGTGGCCAGCACAGTGAGTGTCTCTGTCCTGTGTCCATCCTGTCCTCTTCTACTGAACTCTCTTTCAGACTGTGTATTTCCAGTGAGTCATATACTACAGTAAAGGCTTTGTATTACTTCATGTATCTCATAAGAGCCCTGAGATGGAAACTGTAATTCTCAACACTTTAATTAAGGAAACTGAGTCTTGGAGTGGTTAATTTGACCAGGCCACAGGATTAAGAAATAGCATGCTTTCGAAAACCTCCATTCCTCCATGTCCCCAGGAATGAAATACTTTGAGTAGGGGAGAACCCAGAGTTCAGGCCATTCTTCTATTTTCCTTCCTTGCAAATCACAGAAGTTGAGGTGACCCAAACAGATGAGACTTAGTGTTTGTCATATGCCAGGGTCTGTGCTGGTGCTGGGATATAAATGTAGAAAATACAGTGTTTGGTCAGTGACCTCAAAGTCCTGCTTCAGTTACCTTTCACTGTACAACAAAATGCCCTGAAACTTAGTGGCTTAAAATAGGATTTCTTGTTTCTAATGACTCTGTTTCCCAGGCTGCATGTGACAGCTCTTCTGCTCCACATGATGCTGAGTCCCTGCTTAAGCTGCATGCAGCTGAGAAGTTGTCTTGGGGGTCCACAGTGGCCTTACTCGCATGGCCAACAGTGGTGCTGGCTGTTGGCTGGGGGGTCTCTGTTTTCCTCCTGTGGCTTTTCATGTTCCAAGGGCTCTCCCCAGGGGATCTCTCCAGGAAGACACCTGGACTTCTTTATGTGATTGGTGGCTGCCAAGAGTACAAAACAGAAGCTACATGCCTCATGAAGCCTAGTTGTAGAAGTCACAGCATTACTTCTACATCTTTCTGTGGCCCAAAAGCAAGCTACGGGCCCAGGCACAGGGGTGACAGAAGATCACCCCTTCTTGATGTGAGGAATGGCATAGAGGCACAGCAATGGGAGGGTGGTTGCAGCCACTTTGAAAGCAATCTACAACGCTTTTCTGTGCATATGGTTCAGATGCACAGGAAAATAGGGTTTGAGAGCTGGAAGGCTCCTTAACCATTATCTGATTTAGCCTCTAATATCACAAGCTGGAATCAAGATTGCCCAGAGAAATATCAGTACCTTCAGACATGCCACTCTAATGGCAGAAATTGAAGAAGAACTAAAGAGCTTCTTGATGAGGGCGAGAGAGGAGAGTGAAAAGCCTGGCTTAAAACTCAACATTCAAAAAACTAAGATCGTGGCATCCAGTCCCATCACTTCATGGCAAATAGATGGGGGAAAAGTGGAAACAATGGCAGATTTTATTTTCTTGGGCCCCAAAATCACTGTGGATGTTGACTGCAGTCATGAAATTCAAAGATGCTTGCTCCTTAGAAGGAAAGCTATGACAAATGTAGTTCAGTTCGGTTCAGTTCAGTTCAGTCGCTCAGTCGTGTCTGACTCTTTGTGACCCCATGAATCGCAGCACTCCAAGCCTCCCTGTCCATCACCAACTCCCGGAGTTCACTCAGACTCACGCCCATCGAGTCAGTGATGCCATCCAGCCATCTCATCCTCTGTCATCCCTTTCTCCTCCTGTCCCCAATCACTCCCAGCATCAGTCTTTTCCAATAAGTCAACTCTTCACATGAGGTGGCCAAAGTACTGGAGTTTCAGCTTTAGCATCATTCCTTCCAAAGAAATTTCAGGGCTGATCTCCTTCAGAATGGACTGGTTGGATCTCCTTGCAGTCCAAGGGACTCTCAAGAGTCTTCTCCAACACCACAATTCAAAAGATCAATTCTTTGGCGCTCAGCCTTCTTCACAGTCCAACCCTCACATCCATACATGACTACTGGAAAAACCATAGCCTTGACTAGACGGACCTCCATCAGCAAAATAATGTCTCACAATAAACAATAAACTGTGGCAAATGTAGACAGCATACTAAAAAGCAAAGACATCACTTTGCCAACAAAGATCTGTAGAGTCAAAATTGTAGTTTTTCCAGTAGTCATGTATGGATGTGAGAGTTGGTTCATAAAGAAGGCTGAGTGCTGAAGAATTGATGCTTTTGAACTGTGGTGTTGGAGAAGACTCTTGAGAGTCCCTGGGACACCAAGGAGATCAAACTAGTCAATCCTAAAGGAAATCAACCCTGAATATTCATTGGAAGGACTGATGCTGAAGCTGAAGCTCCAATACTTTTGGCTACCTGATGCAAAGAGTTGACTCATTAGAAAAGAGCCTCATGCTGGGAAAGTTTGAGGGCAAAAGGAGAAAGGAGAGGCAGAGGATGATGGTTAGATAATATCACCGACTCAATAGACATGAGTTTGAGCAAATTCTGGGAGATGGTGAAGGAGAGGGAAGCTTGGCATAGTGCAGTCAGTGGGGTCACAAAGACTCAGACACAACTTAGCACCTAAAAAACAAAAATAATCACAGATGCAGAAACTACAACCTGGGAAGTCAAGCTACTTGGCCTCGACCAGCACAGTCAGTGGAGCAGCCAGGCTTGGATCCAGCTTGTCTGGTTGGCACCATTACTTGCATATGCAGATGTGTGCTTTGCTTTGCTTTGCTTCCTGTAGAGAATGTCTCTGCCAAATTCCTGTCTCAAGACTGCCCCTGTTAAGTTTGGAGACCACAAGAGTATAGAAGAAGGGAGGGACCTGTTTTTCTTACTTCTGTTTCTATGCCTGATACCTGCCTCCCTGTTCCTGGGCTACACACTGGGGTGCCGACGGACCTCTGTCAGCAAAATAATGTCTCACAATAAACAATTAGTGCTTTGGCCTTGCTGACCAACACTCACAGGAATACCTTCTTCATCATTCTTCTTTCATTTGAGAAAATGAAGCAATGCAGGATTTTATCACATGCATAAAAAGTGGCTGCCCAACCCCCACCATATGTTATAAAATGAAACCCAACACATTTACATAATGTTTTAAGGTAATCTATTATACTACAGGGCTTCCCTGGTGGCTTAGATGGTAAAGTGTCTGCCCGCAATGCAGGAGACCTGGGTTTGATCCCAGGGTTGGAAAGATCCCCTGGAGAAGGAAATGGCAACCCATTCCAGTACTCTTGCTTGGAAAATTATACTACAGTGCATTTTTCTAAAATCCACAATTACTACAATATGAAATGTATAGCTTGTTTTGAAATAGAGTAGGTGAGCCATAAATTATTAATTTCTCTCAATACAACAAACCTGAAAATAATTAAGATCTTACATTCCCCTGATCATTATGATGCTGCTTTGGATATTTCTAGCCTTAGATGTTTATTTTGCACTAAAGATGATATTTGTTATCAAGTACAGCTCTGGGATTCTCCCTCTCGAAATCCTCATGGGGGTGCTTGACTCTTATTGAGAGTTAAATAAGAAGTACAGTTCTTAGACTTATGACTCCTTGAAGACCATGGATTTCCAAAGAAGAATGGTAGAGATGCTGTCTATAAAAAAATGTTCACTTGATTTCTGTGGTATTTAGTATAGATTGAATGAATCCTTTTTCTCTTCATTCTAAAGTATTTACCATTTTTGTAGTTTAAATAATATTTATTATAAAAATTTACAAAAGACAGAAGCACACAAAGGAGAAAATAAATATATCCCCTTGCTGCTGCTGCTGCTGCTGAGTCGCGTCAGTCATGTCCGACTCTGTGCGACCCCAGAGACGGCAGCCCTCCAGGCTCCCCCGTCCCTGGGATTCTTCAGGCAAGAACACTGGAGTGGGCTGCCATTTCCTTCTCCAATGCAGGAAAGTGAAAAGTGAAAGTGAAGTCACTCAGTCGTGTCCGACTCTTAGCCTTAACCACACCTTATAGCACACAGCTGTTAACATTTTTAGTGTATGCTCTTCCTATCAGAGAGATAGACAATAGACACTAATATATAGATTGCCATGAGCAAGAAGATGTGGCTACACATATAGAGTTTTCTTTTCAAAAAAATGCAGTCATACAATAAGTTTGCAACTAGATTTTCGTGTGTTTTCTCTTGCCTGCATGTAGCGAGAACATTTTTCCACATTTACCACCCAGAGAAATAAATCTCTCTTGTTCTGACAGGACAGTGATACTGAAGCTCTGGCCAGGTGTTTGGAGCACGTGCTGGGCTGCACCACTCTAGGTGAGTAAGTCTCTTCAGATTCCAAAATATACTGATACCTACTGAATCTACTGGAATATCCAACAAGTAGAAAGCTTAGATATTTTAGTCTAACCTCCTCATTTGACAGATGAGACAGGCCAACAGAGGTTGAATGTCTGGCCCACGGCCAGGAAATGCAAAGAATTGTTTATCCTTGTTCAGTGACCCTGGGTGTCCAAGGATGAAATCGTTAAATTCAGTGGTCCACTGTGATCCAGTGGTGGTCTAGGAGGATGCAATAATAAGTTTTACAGGTTTTCTGGGAGAGGAATCTTTCTACCTCACCGGTCCTGTAGAAACACTACGTTCATTCAAGCTGAAAGTATCATCATTCTGAAGGTCAGCCAATTACTGGAAGAGATTTGGTTGGAAAAACAGAGCTAAAATTTCTTTAGCATTGTTGGTCTGGATGAATGGGATTGCTGTGCTTCAAAGATAAAACCCTATTTCTTATTTTCTTCCTTTTTTAACCTGACAAACCCAGGCGGGATCCCTTCCAGCACTGATGATAATTGTCACCTGACAGAAATAGAATATCAGAGGATGTAGTCTGTCGTCTGCAGGTTTCTGCTTCCCCAGGTATAACCTGCCCTGGATGGACGCGCCTTCAGCCCTGAGGGCCGCCTGTATGCACTGTGCCAGGCCTTTGTGTGCAGGGGCTTGAGGGGCCCGAGGTTTTGGTATTCACGAGGGCTCATCCCTCAGGGGTGCCAAGGGATATTTTTTATAGGTCCTGGGTGAAAAGCGGTGAGATCTTTTTTCTTTGAAATTTGATGGTGAATTTTTATTTTAAAGTTTTTAATTGTGTGACCAAAAGCAGTCCCTTCAAAGGGAATCACAGGAATAAAGATGAAGTTTTCATGTGTGCCAGCATTAACAAATATTTTCTTAGGCTTGTATGCACAGTTTAAAGCCTTTTTCTAGCTTCTGTATGTGAGAAGCCTTACTCATAACACAGCTCCCTGGTTTTTTCTCCTGGTCATCATCCTGTGACCTGTTTAGTTGTCCAGCAGTAACACTGTGACGTGCAATTATCCCAGGTTTCAAATTAGCAGACCAGGCAGGCTGTCCTTTGGCAAAGCACTTTCTGTCTCTCTGGACCTCAGTTAGACTAGCTCGGTAATTTTCAAATTGGGTTCCTTGGTGATCTGCAGAAGCTAGCAAGGAGGGGGGTACCCTGAGAAACACAGGGACAGAAGCTGTATAACACAGACCTTGGTACAAAAGAGGCCCTTAACAAACATTTTTAAATATTTTAAGAGAAATTAGATGCAAACTCTGCTCTTTTCCCAGCTTTAACCAAAATAGTTTCACTCTTATCTGTTTTATAAATTAGATTTCAACATAAGATTGTGTTTTAAAAAAGATTCCACTGCAAAAAAAAAAAATGCTGGATTGGATAGATGATATCTAAATTCCCTTCAAGACTGTATGATTTTATAAGTGAGCATTAGAACTTGGAATAAAAATACACATTCATCTCTGCTAGGAGTGCCACCAAAGTGATAGCAATGGAATAAAGCTGATATAAACCTTCAGAAACAAAGGGAACCAGAGAAGAGGTGGGAGCAGATGAGGGCTATTAGTGACTTTGAGAAGACAGAAAGCAGATGAGTGAGTGGTGAGTGATTTAGGAACAGGGAAAGGTGAAAGCTAAACTCCTTAAGTGTGTGTAGGAAGGCAGACAGGGAGGAATGGCCTGCCAGACACAGATATGAGGGCAGCAAGCCTCAGAAACACCTGTCTGGGAAGGTGCTCATTGCAGATGAGAGTATGATGGCTTTCTGGATTCCAGGAGCTTTGCCATTACACAGGAGCCGTGAAGACATCCCCTCATGTGGTCTCACTGGGCATGAGATTGCTCAGGTAGACAGTAGTTGCTTTGCTCTAACTGCACTTTGGGAGATTTGTCAACCACAGTCACAGTTAGAGCTTATTAACAGTCATGGTTTTTGATATATGTCTGAATGTTAACAGGATCCAAGGGACAATAGAAGCTTCAGTATGTCAGAGTATAAGCCCTGTCACTTAAATGGGAACCCTCCATGACTGACACTGAATGCAATTGTGTGGTAGTTCTATAGTTTTCAAACTACTGCACAATTGTACTCATCTCACACACTAGCAAAGTAATGCTTAAAGTTCTCCAAGCCAGGCTTCAACAGTACATCAACTAAGAACTTCCAGACATTCAAGCTGGATTTAAAAAGGCAGAGGAACCAGAGATTAAGTTGCCAACATCCACTGGATCATAGAGACAGCAAGAGAGTTCCAGAAAACATCTACTTCTGCTTTATTGACTACGCCAAAGTCTTGTGAATCACAGCAAACTGTGGAAAATTCTTCAAGAGATGAGAATATCAGACTACCTGACCTGCCTCTTGAGAAATCTGTATGCAGGTCAGTAAACAACAATTAGAACCAGACTTGAAACGATGGACTGGTTCCAAATTGGGAAAGAAGTATGTCAAGGCTGTATATTGTCACCCTGCTTATTTAACTTATAAGCAGAGCACATCATGTGAAATGCCAGACTGGATGAAGCACAAGTTGGGATCAAGACTTACGGGAGAAATATCAGTAACCTCAGATATGGAAATGACACCACCCTTTATGGCAGAAAGTGAAGAGACTGAAGAGCCTCTTGATTAAAGTAAAAGAGAAGAGTGAAAAAGCTGGCTTAAAACTCAACATTCAAAAAATGAAGATCATGGCATCTGGTCCCATCACTTCATTGCAAAAGATGGGAAAACAATGGAAACAGTGAGAGACTTTTTCTTGAGCTCCAAAATCACTGCAGATGGTGACTGCAGCCATGAAATTAAGAGATGCTTGCTCCTTGGGAGAAAAGTTATGACCAACCTAGACAGCACATTAAAAAGCAAAGATATTACTTTGCTGACAAAGGTCCGTCTAGTCAAAGCTATGGTTTTTCCGGTAGTCATGTATGGATGTGAGAGTAGGATGACAAAGAAAGCTGAGTGCCGAAGAAATGATGCTTTTGAACTGTGGTGTTGGAGAAGACTCTTGAGAGTCCCTTGGACTGCAAGGAGATCAAACTAGTCAATCCTAAAGGAAATCAGTCCTGAATATTCATTGGAAGGACTGATGCTGAAGCTGAAACTCTAATACTTTGGCCACCTGATGCAAGAACTAACTCATTGGAAAATACCTCGATGCTTGGAAAGATTGAAGGCCGGAGGAGAAGGGGATAACAGAGGATGAGATGGTTGGATGGCATCACTGACTCAGTGGACATCAGTTAGAGCAAGCTCCAGGAGTTGGTGATGGACAAGGAGGCCTGGCGCACTGCAGTCCATGGGGTCACAAAGAGTCGGACATGACTGAGCGACCAAACTGAACTGAACTGATGATTGACACCCTTCACTCACAGGCAGCATCAGCCTGTGCAATGGCAATATCCAGTTGCCCATTGAGCATGCCAGGTCTTAATTATCTTCTACAAACATTTTCAAGAGCTTCTGCCAACCCTGGACAAGAGAGGAGGAACAACAGATGCAAATATCCTTCTGGTTCTTTGGACCAAATATGTTGTAACTGCTGCCCTGAAGATGCTGCTGGCAGCGGTTTACCCTAGACTGTTGGATTTCCATGTGAAACAGGGGCAGGGCCTCCCCTTCCTGTGTCCCTGGAGAGTTGAGAGGTTGGATAAGAAAACATTTGTGGAGTTTCAAGGGATCCCCAATTAGAAGGTGGCTTTTTGAATTTCAAGTTCAGTATCTGAGTCTCCTGAACATATCAAGTCAGGTTACAGCCTTTAAACCAGTAGTTCTCACACTTAAGGTGAAGTTGCTCAGTCGTATCCGACTCTTTGCGATCCCGTGGACTGTAGCCCACAAGCCCCCTCAGTCCATGGAATTTTCCAGGCAAGAGTACTGGAGTGGGTTGCCATTTCCTTCTCCAGAGGATCTTCCCAACCCAGGGATCGAACCTGGGTCTCCCGCACTGCAGGCAGATGCTTTAACCTCTGAGCCACCAGGGAAGCCCTTCTCACACTTAAAGAGGCATCCAAATCACTTAAAGGCCTTGGGAAGATGCAGGTGCACTATGTGCCTTAGAATTTGATTCTAACAAGTTCCCAGGTGATGCTGATATTCTGTATCCAGACCATACTTTGAGAGCCATGGATTTAATGCCCTTAAGCCCTGAGATTCTTATCCTGGACATCCACCCTAATTTATAATTCAAACAAAATGCTACTAAAACTAAAAATACATATATTTCTTAAAATTACAGAGGACTTGATTATAAGCCAAAATGAAAATAGCTTCTTCTAGGAAGTTTCTTCTTTTTATAGTGATGTCAGTGTCTGCTGGGCTATCTAGCACTGTATACAAGAGTTACTGAGCTTTGTTGGAACCAATATTGTATTTTTTCATCATCCTAAGCATCTGTGTCAGACATGTAGGGGGTTCGAGGCACTGTATGAAGATTCAGATGTTGAAACCTATTTGCAACATGGTCCCAGCCACCAAGTGTGGTCCTGGATAGACCAGCACAAAGCTTTGTAACAGTGTCACCCACTTGGTGCTTCTTTTATGCATGGAGGACATACCCTCCCAAATGGAGGCACCTCATTTCTGAAGCCCTAAATTCCCTTCAAAGTTCCCCATGGAGTACAAGAAGGCAAGGCCAGTCATGAACAGAATGCTGAGGGATCCTACGTAGAATTAGGTGAGGAAAGGAGAACAAAACACTTTTTAAGGGAATAGGAAAGGCCAGAAATGCCTGGGGTGTCTGGGCAACAGCCATTTCACTGAGGGCGATGCTTCAAAACATGAAGCTTCGATGGTTGAAATTTGCTACCTATCTCCCCACCCCTCCTTTCTTCCCTACTATGTTTATAACACAGACATGATTAGCCAGGCATCACAGAGTGACGGAGAAAACGAAGTCCCTCCCTTGATAAGCTCCCAGTCTAGTCAGGGAGCAGGTAATTACAGGGCATTGTGAAGAGGACAACACATACTGGGAACAAGGGAGGTGGTTAGGAGGGGTCCACTCTGGATATGCAGCTGGAGCAAAGCTCTACAGAGGAGGAGAAGGCTTATGATTGCCCAGGTCCATGAGGACCAGGACAAGATCTTATTCACACCAGTGTTTTCAGAATCTGGCACATAGCCTGGCACACAGAATTTTCAAGTGTCCCTCCCTTGATAAGCTCCCAGTCTAGTCAGGGAGCAGGTAATTACAGGGCATTGTGAAGAGGACAACACATACTGGGAACAAGGGAGGTGGTTAGGAGGGGTCCACTCTGGATATGCAGCTGGAGCAAAGCTCTACAGAGGAGGAGAAGGCTTATGACTGCCCAGGTCCATGAGGACCAGGACAAGATCTTATTCACACCAGTGTTTTCAGAATCTGGCACATAGCCTGGCACACAGAATTTTCAAGAGTCATTAGATGAATGAATGGAAAGGTAAGTAGATAGCCAAGTGGTCAGAAAGAGGAAGTGTTCCCTACAAAGGACCAAGCAGTAGAGGGCTCAGAAATATGAAACAACTGGGTGTCTCCATGGAACTGTCAAGAAGGCTGGTGCTGCTTCAGTGTAAGGTGTCAGGAAGGGATCAACAAATCTGGATGTACAGGACCAAGCCCATGGGGAACCTTGGTGCCAGGTTAAGAATCTTGAACTTTATTGTGTAGACTAGGGTACCACTGGTTCTTAAGCATGGTCAGAAAAAAAAATCAGCTTTAACAAACAATAAGGTTTTGAAAGAAGTGACTTGAGATGGGAGACTGATTATGGGCTCTCATTCCACAGACAACGCGTGGTGTTGCTATAGTAACTGTTCAGGCCCATCACTAGCCAGTAAAGGCCAAAGATGCCCTCTGCTTTCCTCTAAAAAGGAAAATTCTGTCTCTGTGTTTCTTAGTAACCATATTAGGAACCGAGGCAACAAATGAAGTTTAGCCCTTTTAACAACTAGGGAATTAGCTGTACTTCTATAGAGAAGTCATCAGCAGAATGATACCAGTCGGGTGAACCATTTATAAAAAGGCTTGTTTTGTACCTCCAAGCAGGACGTTGTCACAGAAGTCATTAGAACACAAGAGATGCATCCAAACCTCACTGGCCATTATGATTTCTTTAGTGTGTTAACATTTCTGATCAGTTTGGCTTTTTGAAATTTGTTACCCTTCAGTTCTTCTACTGAACATTGGTAATTACTGTTTAGTCTCCACTAAACAATATGACTGATAGAGACCAGAGAAGACATCAGGGCTTTGGAATCCCTTCAAAACGCCCTTTGCTTAAGCTCTTCAGACTCTAAGCTGTTAAATGTAGGGATGACTGACAGCCATTTAACCTTGCACTATTGTATTTTTCACCTTGACAGAAAAGAATTTCATTTAATAATTACAGTGATTTCAACACAGTGTCTTATCTTTGGTTACTGACACTTTGAAACCACTGCATTTGGAGGAGAGGAGGGATACTTTGGATTAAAAACCACTTGGATCATTTTGATGTGCATGCATAAAACTTGCCACTATCCCTTCTGTCTTTATAGATTTATATCTGATAAAAATTTAATAGTTTCTAGAAGTTCTTTGAAACTTGAAAGATTAAAATAGATTCAGAATTAGTTGTGATTTACAGAGAACCTGCTATATGTCTGCTACCATGCCAGGCACATTCATTTGGCATGTGTGTGGTGATGGGAAGAAGGTAGAGAAAGGCATTGTAATTTAAATGCATTCTTAAAACAGTACTATTAATCACTCTTAGTAGCATCTTCTTAGCAAAGAACTTTCTGTATTTTCCTATTGTCTACAAAAAAGTTCCAGGAATCAAGTTTACCTAGCTAAGAAAGAAACTCAGCGGTCATTTATTCCTTATTACTTGCACATTAGGATTTCATCAAAGTGTATATACTGTGTAGAGGAATGGCAGTAGATGGCAATGATGTGTTAGGTCTGGATCCTGCCATTAAAGGCTTAAGGTTTCAGAGAAGAACCAAGACAAGGGCCTGAATAACTATATAACAAGATAATAAGAATTTGGAAAATGGGGGAATAGCTTTTAGTTGGGGGATGGAGCC
>SJXQ01003727.1:164028-200260 GCA_006408695.1 Aepyceros melampus | reverse complement strand
AGGAAATGGCAACCCACTCCAGTGTTCTTGCCTGGAGAATCCCAGGGACAGGGGAGCCTGGTGGGCTGCCATCTATGGGGTCACACGGAGTCGGACACGACTGAAGCGACTTAGCAGCAGCAGCAATAGTCTGATTTTGGAAAAGTAAAAATTCTTCTATATTCTCAACTTTGAAGTCAAAATAAAAAATCTGAACATTAATCATTTTTCCCAATATAAGAATTGTTTGTTGATTTTGTGGTTGTAACCTACGTTCATTAGAAATCTTTGTTTCTAGCTATAATTCTCCTATTATTTCTTTCTATTTGATATTTTTTTCCTCTGTATCAGTTACATCAAGGTTACTATTAATATTCCAATAGTAAATTAAGAAAATCACTCATACTTTACCAATATCTCTTCTCAACAAGCAAGCAAACAATCAAACTAACAAACAAACAAAAACCCTCAAAGCAATGCATTGTTTAACAGAGACATGGGGATGAATAGGTGCTGTTTATTTATTGTTTTTCCCATTCTGGGCACTAGAATCTTGACTCTAATAATCGTGTAAAGAATCCACCAGCCCAGATATCTCTCTATAGCAATGCCCAGAAGTGTTCTGAAACTTCAGGCATTTTAAAGATAGTAAAATGATTTTTGAGAATAATTATACTCAGACTATGAATACATCTGTATGTATATATGTATACATACGCATATGACATGTTGTGTACAACAGCAAAAAATACTATGTGTGTAGGAGAGTTTTGTTACCGTTTTGTAAGGTGAAAATACTTAGCCAGTGGCATTTTTTATGATTTCTTTCCCTTTCTTGCATTTTATGATCTCTGTGGATTCTGTATAGATTCTGGCCCTAAATATCAGGCTTACTTGTACTGACAGGCTACTTCTTAGGAGCCCTTAATACCTATCCAGAACATTTCTGATCTGTCTGCCGATACAGTTCGCAAAATATCCTCTCCTTGCTGTTCATGTGAGTCTCTGTTTCCCCGCCACTGGAGTTCTACCTGACCTTCCACATCCTGTGTGTGTTTCTGCTTGTGTGGCCTTGGGAAAGATCATTTATTGTCTTTCCTTTGACAAGAAAAATGACTTCCTGTTTGAGATCCAAACACTAAACGCTCCATCCCTGGGCAGTGGCTTGATTGTTATAATATGTCCTGTGTACCCCTCTAAACACTTCTCATCAAAGCAGCATGGGGTGCTTCTATGAAATCACATTGTTGTCTGGGTTACAACAGTAGAAGGACACAAAGCAAATTAGACATGGATCAATTTAAAGTCCCAGAATTGATTTTTTCTCCTTCCTTACTGATTTTTTGGAGCCATTTTCATAAAAGCCCATGGTTTACTTTATTCCTGTGAACCAAATAACTTCCTTTCTTCACTCTATTTATAGAAGTGCATTAGGAAATTATTTTCAAACTGAAACATCATTGGCTGTGTGAAGACATATGGTTTCCTTTGTTTCATAATTGCACAATCCTAGTACCAATTTATGCACTTTCCTAAAGTGGGAGGACTTTGGTCAGTTTTTCACCTTGTTATCATACAAAAATACATGAGACAAGGCAATCTCGATTATGCCATAGTAGCCGCTAACTCTGAACTTCAGTGATTTAATAAGGTTTACTTCTCACTCATGCTACCTCCCAGTGTGAGTCGGCTGGGGACCCCTGGTCATGGGGTCTCTCAAGGACCCCGACAAACAGAGGCTCCACTGTGACTGACGCTTTCATGGTCATACAGGCAGGGAATAGGGAATATGTGGCACATTTTACACTGGCTCTTGAAACTCCTTGCCAGAAGAGACATGTTACTTCACTCACATTTCACTGACCAAAGCAAGTCATATGGGTAAAGCAAGCCTAATTTCAAAGGGGGAAAAATGAAAATCTATCCTGTTCCCAGTGGGAGAAGGACTGGGATGTGTATAAGCAGCCACAGGGACAGCCACAGCACTTAAGAACAAATCAGCCTCACCAGAAATCAGAGCAATCTGAAATCTTTGAAGAAACCAAAAAAGAAGGAAACCGTGCTGACAGCGAGGCAGTACTGTGGTCCCTCTCTCATGCTGATTGCACGCTATTTCTGAAAGAATCTCAGATAGTTTAAAATATCTATCAAGAGCCTCGGAAACTATTTGTAACCTTTGGCACCTTGTGGGTCAGCTGGTAAAGAATCCACCTGCAATGTGGGAGGCCTGGGTTCGATCCCTGGGTTGGAAAGATCCCCTGGAGAAGGAAAAGGCTACCCACTCCAATATTCTGGCCTGGAGAATTCCATGGACTGTATAGTCCATGGGATCGCAAAGAGTGAACACGACTGAACGACTTTCACATTCACTTTGGAGCTAAATTATACTTTCAGAGTCTAACTTTACAAGAGTAAAATATGGAAACATCTCCTAGTCTAACAACAGGGAATGGTCAGTAAGTCTACTACTGTAGCACACAAAACAGACTTTTCGAACTGCCAAAAATTATGTTTTTTGAATAATTTTGTAAAATGCTCAAGATTTAACATTAAGTGAAGACTCTCAGGGTATATTATTTTTTCAATCTTAACTCTTCAAAAATGTTAATAGTAGTTATCTCTGGTGGATAGTCTTAAGGTTTTGTTTTCCATTTTTATACCATGAACATTTTCTAAAACAAATATGCAATTTTGAGAAAGAATAATCTAGCTGAACTTAAAAAATATACACAGTACTTATGTTTCATGACTTTATTGAAGTGTAGTTTATACGCTTGAACCGTATATTTGTATAAGTTTTAGCAAATTTATGCAGTCACATAACCATCACCACATTCAAAATTTAGAATATTCTCAAATCCCTCAAAAGTTTCCTCATGTTCCCTTATGGGCCATCCCTTCTCCCCCTGACCCCAGTTCCTCAATCTATTTTCTGCTTCTATATAGTTTTGCTAGAGATTTCATATGAATGGAAGTTGTTATTTAGTTGCTAAGTCATGTCCAACTCTTTTGTGACCCCAAGGACTGTAGCCTGCCAGACTCCTCATCCAAGGGATTTCCCAGGCAANTATTCCTATCCTTTCACATGCGTTTTCTCACATGAATTTTAAGATTGTTTATCCATCTCCAAAGGACATCTACAAAATGAAGATGTCTATTAAGGTCTTTACAAAAACTTAGCAACATAGTTCTACAGCAAACATGAAATAGAAACATTCTTCATATATTAGTTTCTTATCCTGACCCTCTGTAAAAACTCAGTGCTTAAACTGTGGCTGTATTAACAACTACTCAGAAACACACTGGCAGAAAACAGCAATAGTCCTCTGTACCTCTCATGGTTTCTGTGGGTCATGAATCCAGGGGCTGCTTGGCTGTGGAGTGCTGGTTCAGGGTCTTCCTCGAGGTTGTAGTCAGATGTCCTTAGGACAGTGATCATGGGAAGACTTGACTGGAGCTGGAGGACACCTCTTGGCAACTCACTCTCTCACTCACTCACTCACACTGCAAGTTGCCTCTGCTCCCTTCCACATGCAGCTCCTTAGGGCAGCTTGAGCATCCTCAAGGCTACAAATGATGGTCGTGGAGCATGGCTGCCAGGCTCCCCTGGCTGGAGCCCCACCCCTGTCTGCATGGCCTCCTCAAGCTCCACTCCTCCTCCGTGCAACTTCTGATAGTAAGTCTGGGGAGCACCTCAGAGGCTGACCGTGTGCCTGCTCCCTGATGGCACGGAGGCTGGGAAGTGACCTTCTGGCATCTATAGCTGCTTTTGTGGGTGCTGACTGTGTCTCATGAAAAAGGATTCTCCTACACAGGAAGGGGGAATGTGAAGTCTAGAATAATAACGACTGTGTACTGCAGTAACGATAAGGCTAGACATTAAAAGTGCCTAGACATGTGGAGGAGAGATGGCCTGGGCAGTGTCCTGTGGATACGGCCCCTGTTTTGTCTTTCACAGGAGTAGGTGATCAGCAACAGCGGGAGGCAGGGTATTCTTCACTTCTTTTCTGTGCTGCTGACTGCAGAGGAAGCTGTATGCTTCGGCAGCAGTTGTCAGGATTGATGCTGTATGGAAAGGTAAGAAGCTGTCCAGTGTGGTCTCCTGAATAGATGCCAACAGCAGTGCCAGCTGGCAATAGACTCCATGAAAAATGCCTGCCTGCAGAAGCGGAAAACCTGGTCCTGAGTCTGCTCAGCTGAGTCTCCAGCTGAGACTTGAATTCCACACCATCAGCTTAGAAGGGGTGAAGGGGACATGGTCTCTTGTCATCCATCTTGGCCCCAGAAGAGGCTCAGTGATGCTCCTGGGTGTGGGTGCAGGTGGCACAGATGGCCATCTAAGTGCCTTCCAGAGAGAGGTGGGTGTTTGAGGCCCAGTGAATGACAAGTCATCCTGGCCATTTGAACTTTAGACACAGCTCATTCTCAAGGGGGCAGTGTCAAGCTATTCTATCAGCAGTGATTACGCACCAGACCAGTTGCTTTTTGAGGCCACTCTGGTTGGGTCAGTAAAGCTGTGTCACTGACAGAAGACTGTCCACCCATTTTTCAGGGTAGAGGATTTCTTATCTTGTTCTTTAAAAAGTTCTATTAGTTTATTTATGTGAAAAGTTGGAAATGTAAACCTGCATTACAAATGACACATCTATCAAGTATTTTCTGACATAAACCATCATAGGGCTCACAGAGCAATATCAGACACACTTCATGTTTTCAGGGAACTTCTGGGTTTATCGTTATCTCTAGACCAAATAACTAAGAACTCCAGGCAGGAAGTGATGAACTCTGCATGAGAACCTGATCGCTGGTTACCACCCCTAGAGATTCTGATTCAATAGGTTTGTGTGGGCCCCAGAAATCTGCATCTCTAACATTTTCCCACATGATACTGATGCTGCTGGTTCAGAGATTTTGTGACCACTGGGCTCTCAATTCCAGCTGCTGCTGCTACTGCTGCTAAGTCGCTTCAGTCGTGTCTGACTCTGTGCAACCCCATTGACGGCAGCCCACTAGGCTCCTCTGTCCCTGAGATTCTCCAGGCAAGAACACTGGAGTGGGTTGCTATTTCCTTCTCCAATGCATGAAAGTAAAAAGTGAAAGTGAAGTCACTCAGTCGTGCCCAACTCTTAGCGACCCCATGGACTGCAGTCCACCAACCTCCTCCGTCCATGGGATTTTCCAGGCAAGAGTACTGGAGTTGGGTGCCATTGCCTTCTCCGCACTTCCAGTAAGGCTTTATAAAGAAAATGCTTATATTCAATTTTTAGATTTTCATAAATTGAATGAAGTTTTTACTAAAGGTGCCTCACATTGCATCTTTAATGTATTTGTGACCCCCTTAAAAACAGTGTTAATTACAACCTAGAATAAGTTTGGCTTTCAACATCTAGGTTAAACTAACCTGAAAGATTGAAATATTTTTTGACCCAGCAAGTCTGTGTCTAGGGATTTCTCTTAAAGGCGTAATCAGAGTTGTGTGTAAAGAGAAATATATACAAAGATTCTCAAGGCAGTGTGGTTTACAGTAGTAAAAATTGAGAGTCAAAATAAATGCCTAGCAGTAAGAGCTAATATGTCTTCTAGAATAAAGAAGTTCTTCTCAGTTTATTAAAAATGATAATGTAGTTACATATTCATTGGCATGAGAGGTGCTATTAAGAAATAAGCTATAGTTGATACACACACATGCACACACCAGAAATACCACCGTGATACTAATGGTTCTCTGAGGGACTTTTCCCTTCCATGTTTTCTAATTTATCCACAATGACCATGGATGACCTCTGTGATTCTTTTCTGTTGAAAGAAGAAGGGAGTGCTGATGTACTTACCTTAAACATTTGAGTCAGTTTGGAAGCCAGCTCAATCTTCTGTTACAGAAAAACAGATTTTGTTTCTAAAGCTGATTCTCCATGTAAGCACCCCAGAATAATGAAACTCCCAAACGCTTGCTACTGTCTCCTCAAGGTAAGCACAGCTGAAAAAGTGAGTCTGGCCTCCACAAACCTCTTACCCTGATGACACATTTAATCGCTCTGCCTCAATCCTAAAATAGACATCCCTCTTTTTTTTTTTTTTTAAGTTGAAAGGTACTATTCTTAGAGGCCTCTTCTGATATATTCAAAAGAAAATGACCGTTTGCAAACCCCTGAACTCCTGTTGTTTTTAATCTTCCATGCAATTCTGTTGAATATTTGTTGTGTGAAATAACTGTTATAAAAATAGAAAGTTTAATTCCTATCTTCTGGTATTTATCATCTCCCCTGTGAGTAGCAGTTTTCCTCTCCAAGCCGGCCCACTTTTTTTTCCAACTAATTAATTTTGGTAGAGGCAGTGGGATGCTATTTATTTATTGAGAAACTTCCCTGTGCAAAGCAGTGGGGTTAGGGCCCTTGGGGCCAGGGAGGCAGCATACATGTACTGACAGCAACATACTTTTATATAGATCATCGCATTTAGGCTTTGCTAAAGCCCTAAAATGCAGATTTTTTTTATACAGGTGAGGAAACTGAGTCACAGAAGTTTTGTAACCGATCAAACATCACAGAGTCAAGACCCAGACCACAGTTGCCTAAGGCAGCTCATGAACTCATCCTCATGTGCCCCGGCTCCCGTCCTACTGGAAACATCTGGAGGTGGTTCTCTCCTGGGCCATCTTCTTCCCTTCTGCCTGTCTGCTTTCTTCTCCAGCCTCCTCCTGGGGTTTGGCTGGGACTCGGCTGCTGCTGCAGGCTTGGCAACAACTTCCTTAGCTGCTGACTTCTGCCCTGTTCCTATAGAAACAGTTCTCTGAGGGAGCTAGGGATGGTTATAGGGTTGAGGGAGGTTAAATTGTCATTTCTATTATCACTCATCAAATACTCACTGTGTTGAGGGCTTCAAGACAACAACCTGTGTGCCCCCTGTCTGCCAGCCCCCATTCGCACATGTCATGGGTTCTTTGGGAAGAAGCCTCTGACATGGAGCTGGGTGGGAGGACATTATTCAGGATGGGTGTCTGTGGACAGGAAGGAAGGGAAGCAGGATGAGGCGGAGGAGAAGCTGCAGAGTGATGCAGGCCTGACAAGTCTTACTTAAACCTTGCGGGAGCCAGAACTCAGATTGTCTGTGCAAGACAAAATGATCAGGCTTCCTACCTCAACTGTGATGAGTTGTTTCATGTCAGGGGCACATGGGAAGGGCATAACTCTGGGCAATGTGGCTCTGCCACTGAGGCCACTTCCCTGCAGCGGCAGTCTGTCTGTGTCCCCCACTCTCACCAGCTGGGTAACACGTCTTTCCTTGAAATTTTGGTGCTACAACTCCACCTCTGGGTGTTGGGATAACATAGTGAAGGCAGAGACCAACCTGCTTCAAAGATTCTTAGCCCATTGTGTCGACACCCTGAGGTCCAATATCATCATGGGAGATACTCAAGGAAAGGTGTCCACAAAGATGTGGGTCAGCTAAGCTTCTCAGTAAGTGAAACTGCTCTCACAGTGTCCTGGAGGAGAAAGAAACTGTGGGCCATGAAGCTGTACCTTTGCAGTAATCTGGGCAGAGAAGGGTGTCTGTCAAGGACACCCTGAGTATTCTGTGGGCAACTGAGAAAAAGAGAGAGGTTAAAGAAGATGAGGTGAGAAGCATTCTAAACATGCTGAGCACCAAGGACAGCGACTGTGAGGATTCCTGACTAAGCAGTGTCCCAGGAACTTAAGGGAGAGCTCATTTGCCAAAATATCCAGCCCTGCGGTGCCTGCATCAGCTCATCACCCATGTGGTAGATTGTTCTGCAGGAAGTGCAAATGCAGGTTTTTGTTTTATAATCAAGGTCATTCATCCAGCAACTGGAATGAATAAAAGGAAACTTTAGAAGAAATGAGAGAAGAATCTCTGCTGGTGAAACGTCAGGATCAAGTGTCAAGCTGTCACTTCTGCAGGGAAAATAGCTTTGCTATTTAAGAGAGACCATAGAAGAAGGAGGGATCCTGACAATATTACTATCATGAGCGGCGCTTTGCATTCTTAAGAAACACAGCTTCTAGTTGCTTGATATCTCTTCAGATCATTTTGTTTTCATCTCATTGTCAAAACACTCCCGTGGGGTGGTGTCAAGCCTCACCAGCCGACATTTCCCAGGTGGGGAGTGACTCTGGAATGATGGTGCCTGATGTTCAGTAATGCCTGGAACTTTCATTGTTGGTCCCAGCCATCTGTCTCTTCACATTTGGTCCCTTTGATTGCTCTTCATCTTTGTTGGTGTGTTACCTTCCCAATTAAAGTCTATAACCCTGGAGGTCTGGGGATATGTCTTACAGATCACAGAATGTTTGAATTGAAAGAAGGCCCTTAGTCTAATGAAACACTTAAATATACAGTGAGGAAACTGAAGCCCAGGGAGATGACTGGAGGACCATCCTGCTTGTGATGTTAGAGATGGAATGATGACTGTGGTCCCCAAACCTGAAGGCTGGTACTTTGATTTAATTAATACCTATTGAACCTCTAAAATAAATACGTTACCTTATAGAACTTAAAAACTTGAGCAAGTGAAACCAAAAGCAAGCAGAAAGGAGGAAATAGTAAAGGCTGCAGAGGAAATAAATGAAATAAAGAAGAGAAAAACAATAGAAAATATCAATGAGACCGAAAATTGTTTCTTTGAACAGGTGTAAAACATTAATCAATCTTTAAGAAAGGCAGTTAGGAAATCAAGAATGAAAAAGGAGACATTGCTACCAACTTTAAAGAAATTAAAAGGATTAATTACAAGGGGCAAAAAATTAGATAAATCAGATGAAAGAGCAAATTTCTAGAAAGAAGCAAATTACTGAAACTGATTCAAGAAGAGAAAAAAATCTGAATAGGCCTATAACAAGTAAGTCAAAGTAGTCATTTTAAAACTTCCAACAAAGAAAACACCAGCCCAACACTGCTTCACTGGTGAATTCCACTAAACATTCAAAGGGAAATTAATACCAGTTTCACAAACTCATCTAAAAAACAGAATACAATAGAACATTGCCCATCTCATTCTGTGAGGCTGTTGTTTGATACTAAAACAAAAGACATCACAAGAAAAAATAACAAACTGAACCAATATTCATTATGGCTATATATGCAAAAATCATCAACAAAATACTAGTGAACCAAACACAGCAATTAAAAAAAAAAAAGGATTTTAAGGTGTTGAAAGAAGACTCTTGAGAGTCCTTTGGACTGCAAGGAGATCCAACCAGTCCATTCTGAAGGAGATCAGCCCTGGGATTTCTTTGGAAGGAATGATGCTAAAACTGAAGCTCCAGTACTTTGGCTACCTCATGCAAAGAGTTGACTCACTGGAAAAGACTCTGATGCTGGGAGGGATTGGGGGCAGGAGGAGAAGGGGACGACAGAGGATGAGATGGCTGGATGGCATCACTGACTTGATGAACGTGAGTCTGAGTGAACTCAGGGAGTTGGTGATGGACAGGGAGGCCTGGCGTGCTGCAATTCATGGGGTCACAAAGAGTCAGACATGACTGAGCGACTGAACTGAACTGAACTATATGAGTTATTTAGAACAGTAAAATTCAGAGACACAGAAATTACTTTAGATATCACCAAGGGATTGGGGAGGGGAAGAATAGTGAGTTATTATTTAATGGTTACAGTTTCTGTTTGGAGTGATAAAAAAGTTTTGGAGATAGTAGTAATGATAGCACATCGCGAATGTACTAACACCATTAAGTTGTACACTTAGAATAAGAAGTTCAAAAAATGATGAACAGGACATAATCTCTGTGGTCAAGGAGTCAGTAATTAGTTGAAAAATGTAGGGGAGTGGAGAAGTGAAGAGTACTGGAAAGTAAAACATGGCAAGGAGCGCCTTGGCTGACTCCCAGCACAGTGGTCACCATGAAGTGGGTATTCCCTCTGGGACTTTTAAACGTGGCTGACCAGAATTTGGGCCTGGTGTCAAGCCCCAGCTGCATAGGGTATTCATTGTGTGAACTGAATATCTTAAACCTTGATTTCCTCATTGAAAAATGTACCTACTTCCTGGGAACCTCCCAGAGATGATGCCCAGGGCATGGCACTTATTCACCAAAAAAGGTTTAGTCATTTTTGTCGGTGCTATTGTTGTCCATGATAAATTGGAATGAATTTGCATAGAATTATTTGAATTTTCTGTTTTGAGAAGAGCAGACTGAACTCAGGACAGCAAACATGGTATTATAGTTTACTTAGGACAGCCAGAAAATGCTCCCTTCTGTAAAAGGGCCCAAAGGAATCATTGCACATTTGGCTCTTTGTTCTACTGAATGTGGGGCTTCCCAGGTGGCCCAGTGGTAAAGAATCTGCTTGCAGTGTAGAAGATGCAGGTTCTATCCCCGTGTTGGGAGGATCCCCTGGAGGAGGAATGGCAACCCACTCCATGGATAAAGGAGCCTGGCAGGCTACAGTCCATGGGGTCACACAGAGTCAGACACGACTGAATGACTGACATTTTCACTTTCTTCAGTCCCTCCTCTGGAGTACACAGCCCAGGCAGGGAGTGGGTGGAAGAGGCAGGGCATGGATGCCAACTGGTCTGCTGCTGCTCCCTGACTGCAATCTCGAAGACCCCCTGGGTCTCAGCCACGTAGCACACCCCTCAGGACTTTTCTCAGAGTACACTGGACCAAGTACCTTCAGAACTTCCCACAGGAAGAATGGAGTGGTTGGAGTTTTCTCTAAACTCTGTCCTCACTGTGCACATATCCTCTGTGAAAAAATCACCGTAGGTATAAACTCTGTTCGGTGAACATTCTTCCGTCTTAGAAACCCTGAAAGAAGAGTGATTTCTAAGCCATGCTCCTTGTCAGGATCCACTGTTTTTAGAAAAAGCTGAAGATGAATCAAAGGTGAGGACCCATCAAAGGTAGATCAGAAAGGGACAGACTCAGTAGAGGCTGAGCCCGCAGGCAGTGGCTCCCAGAGCCCTGGGAGAGGTGAGAGCATAGAGTTCCCGATCCGTGCTGCCATCAGTGCCTCCGACATGGTGTGGGATCTCACATGTACATGCTGTGTGCAAGTGCATGAAAATGCTGTTGAAATTAACAAAGAAGAATAATTTAGAAAATCAGCCTACAGATTGAGGATTCATTGTTTTTTTAAAAAACATCAAGACAGCAGACCTTTGAAACCAGAACTTTATGGGCATGCAACCAACACAGGGCTCCAGACTCAGGAGGGATTTTAATAAATTCCTAATAATCTTATGTTTGAATTTATGTTTTATGAATAGTCTGCTGAGAAAGTGGGACATATGGCAGGTTCTTGAAGCCTCCTCTGGGGCCTCCTCCCTGGAGAGAGTCTTCTGAACAATACCACCTCCTCAACACTGCCCTCCCCCACCACTGCCACCTCTGCTGGGGTCTGGGAAAAGGAGGCCAGACATGACTTCTGGAGGGCTGGAATCAGGGGGCCTTTGGGTCTTTGTGAAGGTTTTCACTCTTCTTGAGAGTAGCTAGCCCAGTTCCCAAGAGAAGATGACATAAAATAAATATCCAGTGAAAAACACCAGGACAGGTCCCTATCATGAACCAGCTTTTCTCTTCCTTTTTAAACAAAGAGTCCTGCTTTGTCAGATAGCACTGGACCCAATGAATTAATAGCTAGCTTGTCACATTTGCTACTCAAAATGTGGTCCCACGTCCAGCAGTACTGGTATCACCTGAGAGCATATTAGAAACATGTGGGTAGGGCCTAGCAAAATCCGAGGCCCTACCCACACATACTAAGTCAGAATCTGCATTTTAACAGGATCCCTAGCTGATTCGAATCACACCTGAGTTTGAGAAGCAGTGGTCTAGAATGTACTCCAAGACTCAGTAACCACCTATTAGAGGAAGCCTGTGACTTGGCCCAGTTGTTCTTTATTGTGGTTGCTGAACATGTTGTCCTTTTCCTAGACGTAAAGCAACTGCTATTCATGTTGGAAAGTGGAAGGAGAAAGGCTGGTGAATAGGAACCACTGTGAAAAGAGTTGCTCTGAGCACCAAGTTTTGCCAAGACTGTTGCTTGAAATCTTTTTGCCCCACCCTCTACCCTTGGGCTCAAGGCTTAGCATCTTTCCCCATGATGCTGAGGGTCTTATTGAAGCGAGCAGTAACCAGATTAAAATAAGCTGCAGCTCTGGGGAAACTGCTGTGACCTTTCCTTGCATAAACCCTAAGAATTGCCAGCTTGCTCCGGGTGAGACGGGAAACATAGCCTTCCTTTCTACCTTGGAAGAACTGGGTTTTGAGCTTGCATGTTACTTGGCACGGTGTGCTTGTTGTTTTCGTAACTTCTTAGGTTCTAGAAAAGATGGTTATAAAAAGCAACCAACATGAATATGAAGTGAACCGCTCTGCCTCCCCCATCACCCCCTCACAAGAGCCTTTTCTGGGAAGAAGCAGCCGTTGGGAGAGGATGCTGCTGTGAAGCCATCTCTGGTAACAGAGACTGAGATGGGTTTCTCTCGGAGTTGAAAGGTGGCCTCCTGAGTGAGAGCAAAGGGAGCCATCAGGCCCTAGTACCTACCTATGAAGTACTAGGCAGGACATGCAGTTTACTTAGCTAATTGTAATGTGCCCTTTACAAAGTTCTCACCAGTGACTCCATATCTAGGGATGGAGCCTGAGGAAAGACCAGAGATTCTGACAAAGTGAAGCAAGATTATATTCATCTTGATGGTGGCTGTAAAAACACAAATTTCAAAGTGGGGCTGTGTGCCTGCAGAGGAGTATACAAAGAAGGTGGGGGTAAAAAATAATAGAATTTGCATTTGGCCTTTTTAATTTAAAAATAGAGGGAAAAAGCGGTACTAATTTTGCTCCCAGAAAGTGGGAGTTGGCCCTCACTTCCTTGTTTGGTCCAAAAAGCAGACAGTCATGTGTGTTACGAGGGGAAAGAGGAGTTTCACAGCATGGGTACCTGCTCTAACAGAGTCACTGCGTGGATATAGTTCCTAAATAATCTTAGGACTCAAGAGTTTTCTCCTGATGGGATGAGGCACCTTGTGAGGGCTCTGAGGGATGAAGACACAAAGAGGACTCTGCCCCACCTCTCAGGCCACATGAAGATCTGACTTTTGATGACCCAGCCCCTCACTTAGGGGCAGCCTTAGCTTCTTAATGGGAGCAATGTTGTTTCAGTGGGTGGAGTATTTCCCCCCATCAGTTCTTACCTGTTCTGTAAAAGCCTCCAAGGTATCTTGGTAAAAAAAAAAAAAAACAAAAAACAAAAAAAAAAAAACTGTGGCTCTCAACAGATTTCCTAACTCTGCAGCTTTCATTAACAGCTCTTTACCTCCTGAACCCAACTTTGACCTTCTGCTCCATCCTGCTGAAGTTCAAAGCTTTAGATTACTCCCTGGTCAGCATCTTTCCTTCCACTGCAAAAAAGCTAATGCTCAGATGTGAGGTTAACATAAAGGGAAAACTAAACTTATTAGAAAAAATTCCTCGGTCATCAAAACAAATTCCATAGCTACTAAAAGATAGTGGCCAAAGACTATTGGTTTCCCCCCATATAAAAAGGCCATCTTTAAAATAATGGTATTTGTTTAAATAATCCTTCCTGAAAGAGGCTTTGTCCCAGAATTCCTTGTACATATTAAAACTGTAAATAATCTTGTCATTTGGAATAAATTCTTTAATAGGCATGTCATAATTGAATTTATCTCTAATTAATGTGGCATTACCTTGTGGCAGAGGTGAAATAGCTTGTTTTCTGGTTGTCCTTGACTGTTGCCTTGAAGTTGCTGAAGTGCTGATGGAGTCAGTAAGAACTGTGCATTGATTTTCAGACACAAGGACTGTCACCAGCTCAGCTCCAGACACACCCTCAGAACCAACAATTTTCAACAGTGCAATGGCCAGGACCAGGATGAAACACATGCGGGAGTAAGTAGCCTATGTCCTGACCTCGCACAGTGTGCAATGTGTGAGAACATATCAGTCATGTGATGCTGTCCTGTTTGGTCACCACAGAGACCACAGCCATGCTTTTCTATTATAGAAGCAGCAAGGAATGGAGTGTGTATAGCTCAGCTGAAGAGGCCTGAATCTGCATGGAAGGCACTAGCTTGGTCTGAACATGTTTCCCCTCAAACTCAAATGTTGAAATCCTAAGCCCAAAAGCAGATGGCATTAGTAGGTGGGGGTTGGGGAGATACTTAAATCATGAGGGTGGGGCCCTCAGGTGTGGTATTAGTGACAGACTATAAAAGAGGCTCCAGATTGATCGCAGCCCCTTCTGCCATGTGACATGGCCCTTAGCTGCGACCCAGAAGAGGGCCTCCACCAAAAGGGGGCCACATTGGCCCCTTGTTCTAGGACTTTCCAGCCTCCAGAACTGTGAGGGGGAAAAGTCTGTTGTTTACAAGCCACCGAGCACGTGCTACTTTGTTGTAGCAGACTAAACAAACTATGACAGCACCTGTCATAAACTTCTTGGCAAGGAAGGGACCCAGCCTCCTAATATAACTTCTCTGCAACTCATATCTCCAGGTCAAGGATGGGAAACTCTCTTTGTAAGGGCTGCATGGTGAATATTTTAGGTTTCATGGGCCAATTATCTCTGTTACCATTACAGCTCTTGTAACACAAAAGCAGCTTTGGACAATATGCATTAATGAGTATGGCTGTACTTTAGCAAAATATTGTTTTCAAACTGCAGTCTGAATTTGATATAATTTTTAGGTGTCACTAGGTATTATTCTTCCTTTGATTATTTTCAACCATTTTAAAATGTTCAAACAATTCTTAACTCACAAGATATACAAAAACAAACAGCAGGTTAGCTTTGGCCTGTGGGCTGTATGGTTTGTATACCACATCTATAGATGTTCCAACTCAGAAACTTCTCTCTAAAATCTACTTCCTATATGGGTGGTGGTTGAATAGTTAGGAAGGTTGATCAAAATTATTTTCAGTTGATTTGCATTTATGTTGTTCTTACAGTACAACACATTATCCCTCCAGGCTGATATTTGGAAACAAAGGAGGAAAAAAGTACTGAAAATTGTTTCCAAACCTTGAGCTGCTAATACGTTTAAATGCCTGCTGTTTTCAAGTCTTGCCTGTACCTGAGTGGTCACCTAGTAACAAGTTACCATGGCACCAAAGATTCCCAGGATCTGGAAGTGAGGGAACTTGGATGAAACTTTCCCATTTGCCCTTCCTTCCACTCATTCTTTCTGGGAGGAGATTATGGAAAAGGCTTGCTAATCTCCCGGTCAATAATCTTCAAAGGCAAGAAAAGCAACTCACTTATTTCACCCTTGAAATTTAATAATGTGGTGTTGTAGTCTTAGAGTTTTGATCTAAGACTTCTTCACTTTTGCAGAGGACACAGTATCTCATTTCCTAGCACATTATGAAATGCTTCAAATAATTAAAATAAAAGCAGTTTTGCTAAAAAAAAAAAAAAGTAACCAAGCTGCATCCCAGTGATTTCATTCCTGGTATGTTGTTCACTTCTTTATGTTTGACTGAATTTGACCAAGTGCTTCCTGGCTCACTGATACAGTTTGAGCTACTCCCCCATGGATGGTACTGCTCCTCTGGCAGAATAATGTCTTATCCCCTTATATTCCACATCACAAAGCCCTACACCATTCCAGAACAGGCCAAGAGGAAACTGAGGCTACAGAGCTAAGGATCTTCTGAGGATGTTTGTTTCCACAGCCAGAAAAAAATGGGAATTGTGGGTTCTTTCCCTACATGGTAATGTACTGGCTGCATCCCCAACATATGGATAGCAACTGTTGGAATTCAAAGAACAATAAATGACATTTGTCCCCAGGGAGATTATAATGTGGGGAAAGCACTGGACTTCAAACTGAAAAGCTAAATAACAGCACAGTGGTTATGTAATCAGAGGTGATGGTTAAGAAAAGTCCCCAACTGGGACCATAGCCATATGCCAAACAGAGCAGATGGTGAGAGTGTCAAGATGAGAAAGGGAATTTGAGGATGTCTCTGGGGGAAATAGGAACCTGGCCTCAGCCTTAACATAGACATAGGATTTGAAGGATAAAGAGAAGGAGGGAGCTGGAGCCCAGCAGATTTGGAGTCTGACTTTTAGCTTCACCAGTAGATGGCTTTCTGAGCTCAGGCAAGTGTTTCTTTCCCCACGGTTCAGTTCTCATCTGCAAAATGGTCATCATATTAGCCATAGCTGATTCCCTGGTAAGTGGACTCAGGGGTGGGGATTTCGTGCAGGAGGTAAATGTAGGGTGTCCTGGAGGCCAACACCTGTAGGAAGGAGGGCAAGGGAAGCAGACAGTCTCGGTGGAGATCTCTATTGCTTTGGCAGAGAGCTCTGAAGCTGGACCTGCCCTGCAGGGTTCCACTGGGTAGAGGTGAGAGGGCTAGGCCCATACAACCCAGGTTAACCAAGCACTGGATGTGAGCCACCCTGGAAAGGGACTAAGACAAGGTAATATTCAGCCAAGGCAATCCCAAGAAGGGCTGACAGCTGAGAGCAGAACCTCAGGGACATCCCCAGCAGCCAGGGAGTGCATGCAGGGCCTGCTGTGATGAGTCTGTAGCTCAATGCATGTAAAATTGATAACATAAAAGAGGTTCTTAAAGAAAAATCAAGTATCTGGTACCAGTCTCTAAAGGGTCAAGAAGATAACTTTTTATTTCAAAGACTATGAGGAAGGGAACACAAAGAATGTATTATAGGGATACTAATTACATTAGGTAATTAGTATCATTTTTTTTTTGAAAACTGTCACGCCTAAGAAAAGTTGTAAGAATAGCACAAAAACCCCCTATATCTGCTTCATCTAGAGTCACCAATTATCATTTTGCCACAATTACATAATTTCTTTATATCTATCTATACATGTAAAGTATTATTCTTATTAGTACAGGGTAATTTGAGAATACGTTTCATTCACCACGATTCTTCACTTTTAAATATTTAAAAGCTCCCAAGAACAAGGACAGTCTTTTATATAATCACAGTTAATGGCTAAATCTAAGAAATTTCACATTGATATATTATTTGATACACTGATCCAGATCCAAATTTTACCAATTGCCCCAATAATGGCTTTTACAGCAGTTTTTTTTTTTTTTTCTTCTTCTTCTTCTGATCCAGGATACAAACCAGGATCACAGATTGTCACACCTCTTTTGTGTTATTTATTGTGGAACAAATCTTCAGTTACTTGTCGTCTTTCATGATACTGACATTTTTGAAGAGTACAGTCAGTTTATTTGTCTGATATTTCCTTACAGTTAGATCCAAGTTACTAATTTTTTTATGGTATCCTATATAAATGATTCTATATCCTGAATTTTTTAAAACTTAATTTTTGGAAGTTGTAGACATATATGAAAGTCATCAGAATAGTATAATTAATCCCAACAGACTCATCAACCAATTCAACAATCAACAGCTCAAGGCAAACCTTGCTTTGTCTCTACTACCATCTATTCTGTGTTGCTTTTAAGAACATATCATCCAGGGCTTCCCCTGTGGCTCAGCTGGTAAAGAACGTACCATCCATCAGGGGCTTCCCAGGTGGCACACTAGTGGTAAAGAACCTACCTGCCAATGCAGGAGATGTGAGAGATGCGGTTTGATCCCTTTGATCCCTGGGATGGGAAGATCCCCTGGAGGAGGACATGGAAACCCACTCCAGTATTCTTGCCTGGAGAATCCTGTGGACAGAGGAGCCTGGCGGGCTATAGTCCATAGCATTGCAAAGAGTCGGACATGACTGAAGCAACTGAGATGCATGCATGTACGCACTATTCATCGGATATTTTCATCTTTAATCTTTCAGTAACATGTGACTTTCAGTAACATCTGAACTGAACTGAACATGTGGCTTTTAACTTACCCTCTGACATCTTCCCTTGGAAGCATTTCAAAACTCAGGATGTTCAAACTGAACCCCTGGTTTCCTTAACCAAGTTTGCTTCCTCCACAGCTTTCTCCATCTTCACGTAAAAAAGGTAGGACCTAGGTAAAAATGAACCTTTCTGTGTATGTGACTTTAGGTACCAGGCCTCATCCTGTTCTACTGTGAGAGAGGGAAGCTCTGTAGGGAAGTGGGGAGGAGCAAGTGATGATTGTTCGTCGTGCAGTGGGCTCAGTAATCATTCATATGTGCAGTGTCAGGCAAAGGGTCACCCTAGCATAGCAGTCAGGAGGAAGGCCTGAGTCTGGGGACAGCAACTGCTGGGATATATGTCCCTGTTTCTCATTACTAGCTGTGTCCTTGGACAAGTTATCCAACCTCCTGTGCCTGAGAATTCTCGTCTGTAAAATGTGATGGTTCCCACCTTGTGGGGTTGCTCTGAGGGTTAGTTGGGGTTACCTATATATGAAATGCACTTAGGGTACTTTATGGCACAGAGTAAGTGCTCGATAAAAGTTAATGACTTAAAATAGACTCTGGATATACATGTGGTTGCTTCCTTCTGAAAATCCCTAAGCAAATATCTGAAGGTGTTGTCATGTGTTAGCCTGCTATGTGATGGTTTATACCTGTCGGCATCTGTGAGAAGCTGTCAGTGAAGGCATTTACATAGCATTTTTTTTTTTTCATGCACAAAGAAGTGTTAGTTCACTGGGGAAATGTCAGGAAGTTGTTGAATATAAAAGCCAGCCATTTATTATCCTCCAACACTTAGCTTCCAGTAGAGGCCACTTTTTACTCCTGCTGGGAGACCATCCACAAATGGAATGCCCTGCTGGGTCCTGGGAAGCATTCACTTTGAGCAATTGTTAGGTGATACCACTCAAAGTCATTGCAGTATCTGGAGAATCACAAGGAATAAGTGTGGGCTTCCTTTCTGGCTGAGTAATCTCAACTGACATTTGAAGAGATGTTGCTATTCATACGTAGATGTATGTATGCATGTATAGACAGATGGATGGATGGATGGATAGATGGATGGGTGGATGGTTAGATGGAAGGATGGGTGGATAGATGGAGGGATGGGTGGCTGGCTGGCTGGCTCGGCGGGTGAATAAATGGGCCTCTATGGCTTCGTGGGCCTCTATGGCTTTGTGGACCTCTTGAAATCTCTGCCTTCAGGACAGGAGTTTTTGGCTTTCTGTTAAGCTTTCTTCACAATCATCTCCTGCATTCGGTTCCACACCTGGCTCCAGGCTTCCACTGGAGACCAAAGAGGAGGACCTAGGGAATGACGGTGGGTCACCTTTCAGAGTGAGTAAGTGACACTGTTGCTGAGGGACAGATCCTATAACTCACACAGCCAAGGCAGTGGGTCACACAAGGAGGCCTTGTTCAATATGAGTGACTGGTTCTTTGGCCTTTATATATCAGGTGATCTCACTGTGCCCTTGGCCTTGCTACTTAAAGTGTGACCAGGAGACCAGCAGTATGGGCATCACCAGGAAGCTTGTGAGAAATGCAGAATCAGAATCTGCATTTTAATATGCTCTCTGGAGATTCATGTACATATTAAAATTTGAGAAGTACCTATTCAGGAGGATTCACCCTAGGAGAAGTTTACTATCAGAATATGAGTTGTGTTCAATAAAAGCTAAGTATCATATAAAAATATATTTATATATGTATGCTTTTAAAGCCTTGATTTTTAGACTTTTTTGTTTACTCATTTTCTATTTATTTTAATAATGAAGAGGTCATTTATATCTATTAATGGTAAAACTCACCCTATTTAGAGTATGGTTCTATGAGATTTGACAAATGCATCACTTTTTTATTTGCATACAATAAAATCTACTTTTTCAATTATACAGTTCTATCAGTTTTGATAAGTACATATAGTTTCATAAACGTCAACACTGTCAAGATTGAAAAATGGTTTTCTCACTTCTAAAACTTTCCTTGTGTTCTTCTTTGTGTCTGTCTCTCCTGTTAACCTGCCCCTGGGAACCACATATCTGTTTTTTGTGCTCATGGTGTTGCGTTTTGTGGATATCACATATGTGGATGCATCGCTTAGCATCACAGACCCCACACCTAGCTGGGTAGCAGCTGTGGACATGGGTGCGGATCACTGAAGAGTCGTGTTTTAGACCTTTGTAGTTCTGAATCCCTTCGTGCCCACAGAATTGTCACAAAGAGACCCAGGTTTGGGGTTAAGTTTCAGGCAGCTCAGCAGTTGTCCCTAAGGTTTCTGGACCCATGAAGTCTAGCGTTAGAGACTCACTACCTGGGAAATTCTGAGACTGAACTTCGCTATGAGGAACCTGCCAGGGCTTGTCTTAGTGCCCATGCGTAGGAGTGGCCTCCACCGTCTTGCTCAGGGAAACCAAGTTTTAGGGCTGGAATCCACCTCACGAAGCCCAGCCTGAGAAGGAGAAGCCATGGAGAACACCTGAAGGTCTAAGGAGCTTCTGAGCCTGTTTCTCCCACTGGACGCTGATGCCCTGAAAATCACCTAGACCTGGAGGGGTAGGATCCCTTTGTGGTGACCACAGCCCTGAATCACCTCTGCAGTGCCAGTTCATGCAAAGGCTGCCGGGAAAAAAACCACTGTCTGCATGTATGTTTGTCCTCACTGAGGGAACTACAGTGACACCCATATCAGGCTTCTTGATGTCCTAGAGCTCACGGATGCTCTGGTCAATGTCTTTTTTTTTTTTTTAGGCATCTCCACCCATCTGTTTCATTTTGTAGTTTCTATGGCTTTGACTTCAATTTAATCTTTTCTACTACAATGACTAAACTGCTATTAAACTGCTATTAATCCTATCCAGTGTATTTTTTCATCTCAGACATTGTAGTTTTCATCTCTAGAAGTTTAATTTGGGTCTTTTTGAAAAATATGTTCCATGTATCTGATTAACATGTTCAATAGTCCCTCTATTTGAACAAGTAGAATAGAATTGTAATAAGTATTTTAATGTCCATGTCTACTAATTTTAACATTAGTATCATTTCTGGGTTGGTTTTGATGGATTTATTTCTCTCCTTACTATAGATCACATTTTTCTGCTTCTCAGTCTGCCTGGTACTCTTTTACTGAATGTCAGGCATTGTGAATTTTTCCTCGTTGGGTCCTGGGTATCTCTGTGTTCCAGTAAACATCTTAACCTTTGTTTTAGGATTCACTTAAATGGCTTAGAAACAGTTTGATTCAGCTTTGTTATGTGGGACCAGAGCAGCAATTAAACTGTCCTTGATTATTGCCCATGACTGAGGAAAGACCCTTCTGTGTGCTCCACCCAGGGGCCAGTGGATTATCAGGTTGCCTTGGCAGGTATGAAGATACCCTGGCTGGTCCTATGTGAGTTCCAAGCACTGTTCTCTCTAACTCACCCTGTTCTTTCCTTCCCCTCAATAATTTCCTCATGTACATGCAGTTACTGTACTGAGCTACATCATTAGTTTCTGTGTGGTTATACAGAGGCTTGCTTGTTTTAAATTTTAGAAACCAGTTTTTTTAACTTTTGTTTCTTGATTATGTAAAGTGTTTCTATGAGTCCAAAATCAAATTCATAAAAAGACATATTTAACGAAGACTAATCAGTTCCAAATAGGAAAAGGAATATGTCAAGGCTGTATATTGTCACCCTGCTTATTTAACTCCTATGCAGAGTACATCATGAGAAATGCTGGACTGGAAGAAACACAAGCTGGAATCAAGATTGCCGGGAGAAATATCAATAACCTCAGATATGCAGATGACATCACACTTATGGCAGAAAGTGAAGAGGAGCTAAAAAGCCTCTTGTTGAAAGTGAAAGAGGAGAGTGAAAAAGTTGGCTTAAAGCTCAACATTCAGAAAACGAAGATCATGGCATCTGGTCCCATCACTTCATGGGAAATAGATGGGGGAACAGTAGAAACAGTGTCAGACTATTTTTCTGGGCTCCAAAATCACTGCAGATGGTGACTGCAGCCATGAAATTAAAAGACACTTAGTCTTTGGAAGAAAAGTTATGACCAATCTAGATAGTATATTCAAAAGCAGAGACATTACTTTGCCGGCTAAGGTCCGTCTAGTCAAGGCTATGGTTTTTCCTGTGGTTGTGTATGGATGTGAGAGTTGGACTGTGAAGAAGGCTGAGCGCTGAAGAATTGATGCTTTTGAATTGTGGTGTTGGTGAAGACTCTTGAGAGTCCCTTGGACTGCAAGGAGATCCAACCAGTCCATTCTGAAGGAGATCAACCCTGGGATTTCTTTGGAAGGAATGATGCTAAAACTGAAGCTCCAGTACTTTGGCCACCTTATGCGAAGAGTTGACTCACTGGAAAAGACCCTGATGCTGGGAGGGATTGGGGGCAGGAGGAGAAAGGGACGACAGAGGATGAGATGGCTGGATGGCATCACGAACTCAATGGACATGAGTCTGAGTGAACTCCGGGAGTTGGTGATGGGACAGGGAGGCCTGGCGTGCTGCGATTCATGGGGTCGCAAAGAGTCGGACACGACTGAGCGACTGAACTGAACTGAACTGAATCTCTATCCTGATGCCTTACCCTAATGGCATCCTTTCTCAAAAGGGAATAATTTTTAAATTTTGATGGCTTACTTTTTCTTTTTTAAAAAAATTTATTTATATTTAACTGGAGGATAATTGCTTTACAATGTTGTATTGGTTTCTGCCATATGTCAACATGTATCAGCAGTATGTCCCCACCCTCTGGAGACTCCTCCCCCCCCCCCCCCCTAGGTTGTCGCAGAGCATGGGGTTGAGCTCCCTGCATCATACAGCAAGTTCCTGCTGGCTATTTTACATATGGTAATGTACATGTTTCAGTGCTCCTCTCTCCATTCGTCCCACCCTCTTCTTCCCCTACTGCGTCCACAGGTCTGCATTCTCTGTCTGTGTCTCCATTGCTCTCCTGCAAATAGGTTCGTCAGCACCATTTTTCTAGATTCCATATATATGTGTTAATATACTATATTTGTTTTTCTCTTTCTGATTTACTTCATTCTGTATGACATGGTCTAGGTTCATCTAACTCACCTAGTAGTGACTCAAATTCCTTCCTTTTATGGCTGACTAATATTCCATGGTGTATGTGTGTATATATATATATATATATATATACACCACAGCTTCTTTATCCATTCATCTGTTGATGGACATCTAGCTTGCTTCCATGTCTTAGCTATTGTAAATAGTGTTCTCAGTAAGCATTGCACTCATCTCACATGCTAGCAAAGTAATGCTCAATATTCTCCATGCCAGACTTCAACAGTACACGAACCGTGAACTTTCAGACATTCAAGCTGGATTTAGAAAAGGCAGAGGAACTAGAGATCAAATTGCCAACATCTGTTGGATCATTGAAAAAGCAAGAGAATTCCAGAAAAACATATATTTCTACTTTATTGACTATGCCAAAGCCTTTGACTGTGTGGATCACAACAAACTGTGGAAAATTCTGAAAGAGATGGGCCCACCTGACCTGCCTCCTGAGAAATCTGTAGCAGGTCAGGAAGCAACAGTTAGAACTGGACATGGAACAACAGACTGATTCCAAATTGGGGAAGGAATACGTCAAGGCTGTATATTTTCACCCTGCTTATTTAACTTATATGCAGAGGACATCATGTGAAATGGCAGGTTGGATGAAGCATAAGCTGGAATCAAGATTGCAAGGAGAAATATCAATAACCTCAGATATGCAGATGACACCACCCTTATGGCAGAAAGTGAAGAGGAACTAAAGAGCCTCTTGATGAAAGTGAAAAAGGAGAGTGAAAAAGTTGGCTTAAAACTCAGCATTCAAAAGATGAAGATCATGGCATCTCGTCCCATCATTTCAAGGCAAATAGATGGGGAAACAATGGAAACAGTGAGAGACTTTATTTTGGGGGGCTCTCAAATCACTACAGATGGTGACTGCAGCCATGAAATTAAAAGATGCTTACTCCTTGGAAGAAAAGTTATCACCAACCCAGCAGCATATTACAAAGCAGAGATATTACTTTGCTAACAAAGGTCCATGTAGTCAGAGCTATGGTTTTTCCAGTAGTCATGTATGGATGTGAGAGTTGAACTATAAACAAAGCTGAGCACTGAAGAATTGATGCTTTTGAACTGTGGTGTTGTAGAAGACTCTTGACAGTCCCTTGGACTGTAAGGAGATCCAACTCCGTTCTGTTCCGTTCAGTCGCTCAGTCGTGTCCGACTCTTTGCGACCCCATGAATCGCAGCATGCCAGGCCTCCCTGTTCATCACCAGCTCCCGGAGTTCACTCAGACTCACGTCCATTGAGTCCGTGATGCCATCCAGCCATCTCATCCTCGGTCGTCCCCTTCTCCTCCTGTCCCCAATCCCTCCCAGCATCAGGGTCTTTTCCAATGAGTCAACTCTTCGCATGAGGTGGCCAAAGTACTGGAGCTTCAGTTTTAGCATCAATCCAACTAGTCCATCCTAAAGTAGGTCAGTCCTGGGTGTTCGTTGGAAGGACTGATGTTGAAGCTGAAGCACCAATACTTTGGCCACTGATGTGAAGAACTGACTCATTGGAAAAGACACTGATGCTGGGAAAGATTGAAGGTGGGAGGAGAAGAGGATGACAGAGGGTGAGATGGTTGGATGGCATCACTGACTCGATGGACATGAGTCTAAATAAGCTCCGGGAGTTGGTGATGGACAGGGAATCCTGTGGTGCTGCAGTCCGTGGGGTCACGAAGAGTCAGACACGACTGAGTGACTGAGCTGAACCGAACTGAATGAATGTTGGGGTACATGTGTCTTTTAGAACTGTGGTTTTTCTCAGGGTATATGCCCAGTAATGGGATTGCTGGGTCATATGTTAATTTTATTCCTATTTTTTTGAGAAGTCTCCGTACTGTTCTCCATAGTGGTTGTATCAATTTACATTGCCACCAACTGTGCAAAAAGGGTCTATTTTCTCCACATCCTCTCCAGAATTTATTTGTTGTAGATTTTTTTGATGATGGCTATTCTGACCTGTGTGAGATCAAAACCTCATTATGGTTTTGATTTGTATTTCTCTAATGATAAGTGATGTTGAACATTTTTTCATGTGTTTTTTAGCCATCTGTATGTCTTCTTTGGAGAAACATCTATTTAGATCTTCTGCCCATTTTTTTTTTTAATTGCGTTTGTTTTTCTGATATTGAGCTGCATGAGCTGCTTATATATATTTTGGAGATTAATCCTTTGTCATTGCTTCATTTGCAGCTATTTTTTCCCATTCTGAGGGTTGTCTTTTCATCTTATTTATGGTTTCCTTTGCTACGCAAAAGCTTTTAAGTTTAATTAGGTCCCATTTGTTTATTTTTGTTTTTATTTCCATTCACTCTTTCATGTTTTAATTATATTCAAATATTTATATTCTGAAGAAATGGGTAGCATTATACACACTTTTGTTGGTTTCACTTATCAGTGTATCCTGGCAATTGCTTTGTGGTAGTGTATAGCAATATACTTCATTCCTTGTCATAGGTTACAGTGTTTCCTTGGTGTGAATGGACTTCTGGGCATTCACCCTGTCCCAGGGGTTTCCCAAAACTTTGCTGTTACAAATAGTTATATAATGAATAACCTGTGCATTCAGCTTTTTTGTTTTGTTTCCTTTTTTATCTTTGAGAGACATTTCTGTAAGTGATATTGCCTGGTCAAAAGAAAGATGCATAATATTATTTTGGTAGCCATTTCCAAATGTAATTTTCATTCCTACCAGTAGTGTATGAGAAAGTCTTTTCTGCAGTTTCCCCCACTTAATAATTACCAAACTTTCTTATTTTATATTACCTTTCTTTGTCTATCTTTTTTTGTAAATGTAGTCTTTCACTGGGAGGTCTATTTTACTTGCTTTTGATATACTCTTAGAATTTAGGAAGCCGAGTTTCCATGTCTCTCAACAAACACACTTGAGAGTCGTGCACGAAATGTCTCAAAGTCTAGATTTGGAGTAGAAGGGAAGAAGCCATGTTTGGCCTCAGGTTTCAACTAAGATTTCCAACACAGTTCATCAGAAACATTGCTTATTATGAGTAAAAATAGTGTGGTCACACACAGAAAAAAGTGATGTGTGGTTTTTTTTTTTTTTTTTTTTTTTTATTTAGCAAGTGATTTTTGTGTGATTTATCTTAATGAGGTGAAGGGATTCATTGAGCTGTAAGTCTTGAACATGTAGGAGAAATCACCTCTCCAGGACACTGATTTTGGCATTGTGAGATGGAGTGTAGTGACGTGGTGTCACGCTCACATGGGCACTGCTTCTCCTCCAAGGAGGCATTTAGCGTGCAGTCGTTACTGAGGAATAAGAAAGGTGGTCCTCAGGGAGCTGCCCCATGCCCTGGTGTGTGGGCTGCTCCCAGGGCTTACCTGTGCATGCCCCCAAAAGTGCATGCCCTTCCGATGCTCAAAACCAGCTTGTGCATTTGTGTGTGTGACAGAGGCCTGTCCAGGCCAGATGGCACTAGCTGGTGTGTCAGCTGCTATGGTTGCAGAGCCTTCCTTGAGAGCCTTGGGGCTGTGAAAAGTTTCCTGGCAGTTTCATTGCTGAATGCTCATGCAGCTGTTTGGAAAGATTTTATTAAGGTCAGAGCTCAGACCTGGTGGAGTGCTGTGATGAGGGCTGAAGTCAACTCTTATGCGGCTGTAGAAGGCACAGGGAGATTCTGTAAGTAACACTAAGGTCAAACAAAATAATGGGTTCTGTCGTGGGTAGCTTCTCAGAAGTTCTTAAAATTTTTCTTTCACTTTCAATTACACTTTGATCTGAGGAAGGTCAAACTGAAGATGAGAAGCCTGCAAACTTCATTGTTCTTCTCATTAACCTTGTATGTAGTTCATGGCATGGTACCAATTGCAAAAATGATGTTGGAGCGTTAAGCTAGCTAAAAGTGTTTCCAAGATGGAGTGGTATGAGGTTTGTAATATTCTCAGCTCAGGTTCTGAACTGTACCAGTTACAGCGATGTTTATGTGGAGGGAAGCTTGCTTCCTCTGTGCCAGGGAGTGAACACCCCATTACGTGCAGGTCTTACCACGTATCTGTAAGGGGGTCAAGACTCTCCATCTTGTAAGAAAGAGGTGAAGAAATGTTCCTACTGTCATACAGCTAGTAAATGCAAAGCTACATTTCCAACAGATGCCCGATTAATTCTAAAACCAGTGTTGGGAACCACTACCAAGATGAGACGGTGACAGTGGGAGCAAGTAACCCAAGAGCCCAGGACCCATCAGAAACTCTTAGTTACCACAAGCCTGGCATCATGCTTTGGAACCTATTTGTTCTCATTTGGTGGTCATTAGTATGTACGTGTATGAGCGCTCAGCCACTCAGTCACGTCTGACTCTCTGACCTCATCAACTGTAGCCCAGCAAGTTCCTCTGTCCATGGGATTTTGTAGGCAAGAATAATGGAGTGGGTTGCCATTTCTTTCTCCACATTAGTATGTGCCAACCCACAAAAGATGAAGAATTTGTAACGCAGGCCACAGCTAGTGTCCAGGCTTGGTCTGCTCCTGTCAAATTCTCTGCCTATCACAGGCTTTTCTGAGCCAGTGGGTGTCTGTGTTTCAACAGCATCTTATTCCTGAACTCAGGCTTCTCCTTGTCAAATGTAGATATTTAATACAAAGGACTATTTGAAGCTTTCCAAGTGCTTTATGAATAAAGCTCATTCTGTCTGACTGACTGAAATAACCTTTCAGTGGAGAAATAGAAGAAGCATTGCTTCATTTCTCCTCCACTTTTCAAATCTCATTGAAGAGGGGTTAGTTATGCCTCCAACATTCCATTTCTTTAATAAAAGGTTATTATCAGGCAGCACTTCTGAAGGAACTGCTGATTGAAACCAACGTTTCAATTTCAAAACAACAAATAAAAGCTTGTGTGTAAGGAAGGCTTGGTGACTGGCAAACGAGGACTCCTTCCCCACAGAGCAGCCTTTCCAAATATACATGTAGGTTTAAGAGATCCTTTAAAGAGCCGGCCAGGCTTCTTCCTGCTCAGCTGCCTTGAGGTCTGCTATCAATTGCTTGTGCTTTTCTTGAGAGTCTGTGAGGTGGAGGGGTGTGGGAGAAGCCTCACACCCTAGCCAGGGAGATTGGACAGCTGGGTGTGACTCACAAGACAGGGATGAATGCCAAGTGCTGCCCAAGTGGGGCCAACACCCAGGAAGGTCAGAAGAGCAGCTCAGCTCCTCTGCGGGTGTGGAGAGGCCCTTGCACTGCCCAGATGGTGCCTCCCCCCTCAAGTGGACCTGTTACATCTGTTGCCTGCACCAGGAATGACTTTCCCTTCTCCATGAAGGCACGGTTCAGCCTCATAGCTGTAACCCACATGTCAGCCAGCTTGTCCTGCCCCTTCAGGGCCTGGGAAGTTCTGGCTCCAGTCCTCATCCCGTGTGGTAGTTCACACTCTTCCCGAGATAACCACAAGTCTTCGGTGTCCTGAATGTCTTTTTCTCTGTTGCCTCCATTCTGTGCCATGTTGGCTTAGACTGAAAATCTAGGTTCTTTATTCATTTTCCTTCACATCTTTACTCACCAAATCATCTATGAAGGCATTGGACCTTTGGTGACTATTTGGAGGCTAGTGGTAAAGGCTTCAATCACAAGGCATCCCTGTCGTTAAAAATGTTGTTTCACTTCCTGTTGCAGGTAGACTCACTGGAAAGCAGTGAGATAACTTTCCTGATCTGAGATGATTTTCCTGCAAAAGCTTTCCTGGTGGGGGTGGGGGTGGCAGCTCCCTGGATCCACACATGTCGGGGAGGGCAGGAAGCTGGGCAGAGGGATAAGCCAGGATAGGGTACCACTCAGCAAGGCCTTACCTTGGGAATGGAGTATGCTCAAGCTGGGGTGGTCCTGCCTGCAACATTATTGGTGGGTGGAAGGGATGCTCCCCACTGCTGGGGAACCAGACTTCACTCCTGACAAGGGATCCTGATGTACAGACCAGTGACCGCCACACCCTCCAGGCATCTCCAATTCCACATTCCTCCCCATTTTCTGGCATCTGTGCTTTCCTCCCTTTCTTAGGAGCAAAAAACGTTCTCAGGCCAAGGCTGTAGCCTTTCCTTTGGTTCTTGGGCTTCTGCTCACTTCTGTGTCCTCAGGATCTTATATTATCCCCAGAAGTCTTCTGTACCTGTTTTTTTTTTTTTTTTTTTGACACGTGTGTGTGTGTGTGTGTGTGTGTGTACCTACTGAAGTTTCCATCTGTCCTATTTCAGTAACAGTGGGCGACATCAGAGGTAAATTGCTGAAATGAACAGAAAGTGGTTTTTAGAATCTGAACAATCTGAGTTCACAACTTGGCTCCACTTCTTACTCTGTGGTCTCAGATGAGTCCCTTTGCCTCCAGCCTCAGTTTCTGCACCTGTGAAATGGGGGCATAATTAGCATGCATATCAACAGCACTCTGCTTAGTACTCAGCAGACAACCAGCAAGGGCTAGGAGCCTCCCTGTTCACACCTCTTTCCTGACCTTCCAGTTGCCCTGGCTTATGAGCTGGTTTTTAATTGACTATGAAAACACTTGTTCTTTTAAGTTTTTCATTAAATTTTTTTTACAGATTTGAAATCCTGCTTCCAAGCAAATGATCCTAAAGAGACTCTTTAGCTATTGTCACTGCAAAACATATGTCCATGGTTCCTGGGCAGGAGGCACAAATTCAAGGACTTCTGGGGCCATGTTTGTGTTCATGAACCAAGGCTTTTACAGTCTTCCTGGTGTCTCCTGGTTATTCTACTTTAAGTTTTCTTCCTCTTTGCACCATAAATCAAATATGTTCCGTGTCTTTGATGCCCCTTAAGACCATAGGTGAATTATAGTAAACTTTTATTTCTCCAGCTGGAGGCAACAGGCATTATTTGGAAACAATTAAGCATGTTTGTGATAAAATTGAGTGAATTAACACAGCTGTTTCTATATTATTTTGAGATATCTATAGTTTGTTCAGTGCTAAAGATCCTAAGCACCACCAGAAACCCCAGGTTAAGGAGAAAGTCTTACATTTATTGCTGTATTTGTTCAGTTTTGATACTCATCACTTTTTTCATTCAAAAGACCCCATTTATTTCAATTGGCTAGATATCTGTTTAAAACATTTGAATAGACAATGAGTTACTGATTAGACTCTTGAATGCCTTCAAACTCTGTACATTTATGTAATCAAATTCTTTATTTAAAAAAAGGTTTTTTTCCCCAGTTTTATTTAATTAGAATTGATCTACCTTGTTCTTGTCATTGTTTAGTCACATTGTTCTTGTCATTGCAAAGTCATGTCCTACTCTTTGCAACCCCATGGACTGTGGCCTGCCAGGTTCCTCTGTCCATGGGATTTTCCAGCCAAAAATACTGGAGCGGGTTGCTATTTCCTTCTCCAGGGTATCTTCCTGACCCAGGGATCAAACTTGTGTCTCCTGTATTGGCAGGCAGATTCTTTACCCCTAAGCCACCAGGGAAGCTCCATAATTGACCTACATACAGCACTGTATAAATTTAAGGTGTATAGAATAATGATTTGATTTACATACATCATGCAATGATGACTATGTTTAGTGAACATCCATCATTTCTTACAGATACAAAAAAGAAAAAGAAATTTTCTTTTCCTGAGATGAGAATTCTTAACAACTTTCACAACAACTACAGTAGTGTTAATTATATTTCTCATGTTGTACATTACATCCCAGTACTTATTTATATCATAACTGGTAGTTTGTACCTTTTGACTGCCTTCATCCAGTTCCCTCTTCCCCCATCTTCAGTTCAGTTCAGTCGCTCAGTCGTGTCCAACTCTTTGCGACCCCATGAATCACAGCACGCCAGGCTTCCCTGTCCATCATCATCTCCCGGAGTTCACTCAAACTCACATCCATCAAGTCAGTGATGCCATCCAGCCATCTCATCCTCTGTCGTCCCCTTTTCCTCCTGCCCCCAATCCCTCCCAGCATCATAGTCTTTTCCAATGAGTCAACTCTTCGCATGAGGTGGCCAAAGTACTAGAGTTTCATCTTTATCATCATTCTTTCCAAAGAAATCCCAGGGTTGATCTCCTTTAGAATGGACTGGTTGGATCTCCTTGCAGTCCAAGGGACTCTCAAGAGTCTTCTCCAACACCACAGTTCAAAAGCATCAATTCTTCAGCGCTCCACTTTCTTCACAGTCCAACTCTCACATCCGTACATGACTATTGGAAAAACCATGGCCTTGACTAGATGGACCTTTGTTGGCAAAGTAATGTCTCTGCTTTTGAATGTGCTATCTAGGTTGGTCATAACTTTTCTTCCACAGAGTAAGCATGTTTTAATTTCATGGCTGCAATCACCATCTGCAGTGATTTTGGAGCCCCCCAAAATAAAGTCTGACACTGCTTCCACTGTTTCCCCATCTACTTCCCATGAAGTGATGGGACCAGATGCCATGATCTTAGTTTTCTGAGTGTTGAGCTTTAAGCCAACCTTTTCACTCTCCTCTTTCGCTTTCATCAAGATGCTCTTTAGCTCCTCTTCACTTTCTGCCATAAGGGTGGTGTCATCTGCATATCTGAGGTTATTCATGTTTCTCCCAGCAATCTTGATTCCAGCTTGTGCTTCTTCTAGCTTAGTGTTTCTCATGATGTACTCTGCATATAAGTTAAATAAGCATGATGACAATATACAGTCTTGAATCTTGGATAATCACAAATCTGAACTCTTTCTCTATGAGTTTGTTGAAGTATAATTGACCTGTAACACTCTGTTAGTTCCAGATGCACAGCATAGTGATTTGATGTTTCTATACATTACCATATGATCACCGTGATAAGTCTAGTTACCGTCTATCACCAAAGTTATTACATAGTTACTGACTATATTCCCAGTGCTGTACATTTTATCCCTGTGATTAATTTCTCTTGTAACTGAAAGTTTGTCCCTCTTAACCTCCCTCACCTATTTCACTCATTCCCCCTACCCTCTCCCACATGGCAGCCACCTGCTTATTCTCTGTATCCATAAATCTGTTTCTGTTTTATTTCTTCACTTGTTTTTTAGATTCCACATATAAGAGAAATTACATATTATTTGTCTTTCTTCATCTGATTTTTTCACTTTGCATAATATCCTCAAGGAAATTCTATCCATCTTTAACAAGATTCCCTTCTTTTCTATGGCTGGGTAATGTTTCATTATATATATATATATATATATACACACACATATATATATGGAAAATGCATATAATATATGTATGTTTATATATGTATATGTATAAACATCTTCTTTATCTATTCATCTATCCACTGACCCTTAGGTTGCTTTCATATCTTGATTTGTAAATAATGCTGCAGTAAACATAGATGCATATATCTTTTAGAATTAGTGTTTTGTTTAGTAAAATTGCTAGATCATATGGTAGTTCTATTTTCAGTTTTATGAGGAACCTCATACTGCTATTTATAGCTGTAGTCCCACCAACACTGTACAAGGGATCCCTTTTCTCCACATCCTCACCAACACTGGTTATTTCTTTTTGGTAATAGCCATTTTGAGTGTGAGGTGATGTCTCATTGTGGTTTTGAATTGCATTTTACCTGATGATTAGTGATGTTGAGCATTTTTTTCAGATGTCTGTTGGCCATCTGTATGTCTTCTTCTTCTTTTTTTTTCTTTTACTTTCTTTTACTTTACATTACTGTATTGGTTTTGCCAACCATGGGTGTACACATGTTCCCAATCCTGAACCCCTCTCCCACCTCCCTCCCCATACCATCTCTCTGGGTCATCCCCATGCACCAGCCTCAAGCATCCTGTATCCTGCATCAAACCTAGACTGGCAATTCATTTCTTATATGATATTATACATGTTTCAATGCCATTCTCCCAAATCATCCCATCCTCTCCCTCTCCCACAGAGTCCAAAAGACTGTTCTATACATCTGTGTCTCTTTTGCTGTCTCACATACAGGGTTATCGTTACCATCTTTATAAATTCCATATATATGCATTAGTATACTGTATTGGTGTTTTTCTTTCTGGCTTACTTCACTCTGTATAATTGGCTCCAGTTTCAACCACCTCATTAGAACTGATTCAAATGTATTCTTTTTAATGGCTGAGTAATATTCCATTGTGTTTATGTACCACAGCTTTCTTATCCATTCATCTGCTGATGGACATCTAGGTTGCTTCCATGTGCTGGCTGTTATAAACAGTGCTGCAATGAACATTGGGGTACACGTGTCTCTTTCAATTCTGGTTTCCTTGGTGTGTATGCCCAGCAGTGGGATTGCTGGGTCATAAGGCAGTTCTATTTCCAGTTTTTGAAGGAATCTTCACACTGTTCTCCATAGTGGCTGTACTGTATGTCTTCTTTAGAAAAATGTCTATTCAGGTTCTCTTAATCAGGTTGTTTGCTTTTTGATATTGAGTTGTGTGAGTTCTTTGTATATTTTGGATATTAAGCTCTTAATAATATTAACCACCAGGCCCTGGTGGCTCTGATAATAAAGAATCTGCCTGCAATGAAGGAGACCTGGGTTTGATCCCTGGGCTGAAAAGATCCCTTGGAGAAGAGAATGGCTATACACTCCAGTATTCTTGCCTGGAGAATTCCATGAACACAGGAGACTAAACGACTACAGTCCATGGAGTCACAAAGAGTTAGACAAGACTGAGTGACTAACACTTTCACTTTGGGCTTCCCTGGTGGCTCAGATGGTAAAGAATCTGCCGTACTATGGGAGACCTGGGTTCAATCCTTGGGTCAGGAAGATCTCCTGGAGAAAGGAATGCCTACCCCACTCAAGTATCCTTGCCTGTAAAATTCCATGGACAGAAGAACCTGGTGGCCTTCAGTTCATGGGGTCACAAATAGTTGGACATGACTGATCAACTAACACTTTCACTTTCAACCTTATTGTATTGTATATGTGATTTGCAAATATCTTCTCCATTCAGTAGATGTCATTTCATTTTGTAGGCAGTTTCCTTCACTATGCAAAAGCTTTTTGGTTTGAGGTTATCCCATTTGACTATTTTTGCTTTTATTTCCCTTGCCTGTGGACACAAATCCAAAAAAAAAAAAATTGCTAAGATCAATGTCAAAGAAAAACTGCCTATGTTTTCTTCTAGAAGTTTTATGATTTCAGGTCTCACATTTAAGTCTTTAATCCATTTGGAGTTTATTTTTGTATATAGTATGAGAATGCAATACCATACTGTTTTGATTACTGCAACTTTGTGGTGTAGTTTGAAATCAGAGAGCATGATACTTCCAGCTTTGTCCTTTTTTCTAAAGTTTGTTTTGCCTATTTGGGATCTTTTGTGTTTCCATATACATTGTTTATATTATTTGTTCCAGTTCTATGAAAAATGCCGTTGGAATGCAATAGGAATCACATTGAATCTGTAAATTGCCTTGGGTAATGTATTTTAATATTAATTCTTCTAATCTATAAGCACAGTTATATTTTCAGCTCATCAACTAGGTCTTTCCACAGACTAATCATGCTGGACATAGGAATAGATTTTCTCAAGCACACCAGAGACTTCTCAGCCTCTGTTTTGCTATTCTGATTTGCCATGGCTTTGGAGCCTTGCTCAGTTACAGACCCAGCCTGGATGACAGCACACGCAGGAAGCTGAGCTCATGTATTCCTGTCTCACTCTTATCAAACTGTGCATTCTCATCAATATCAGGGCAGAAATGAAACTGACAAGAGAGATTTCAGAAAAGGCAGGGTGCCTTTGCCTTGCATCATCTCACAAGAGGAGGGAAGAAAGGATTATTTTCTAATGTATCTTTCAACAGCACTGTTCCAATCCCAGGAAATTATGATGTACATCACAGAGAAAAGCAGAGAACCAGCTGATATTTGAGGAGAGCAGGGCAGGTGAGAGAAAGCAGCCTACAGAGGCATGGGTTGCTGCCCAGGCACAGGGCTCTGTCTCCCTTGTCTCTTCTTCAAGTCATTGTTTTTGGACAATTTTCCATTAGGCCATCATTGTCCCCTGCTGCTGCAATGCTGCCAGACTTTCTGGAACTCCACCAGGCCCCTTGATCCAGAAGCCTCAGGACAGCTTGTAATCATGCACCAGATTCCCACAAGTCTCCCCAACTCTATGAGATCAGAGGACTTCTCACCACGGAAATTAAAACCTTCTCTACTTATCTTCTAATCCTGCAACTTCTACTTTGGAGCCAAGTTCCAGTCCCGGTTTATATAAAATTCTAAGAAATATGGACCCAGCCGTCAATAAGCAGTGTTAGTCCTTATTGCCTTCAGTAGCAGAAGGCAGAAGAGAGAAATGAGATGCAGTCTTTGTCTTTGAGAGACTGAAATTTTACTTAAAAATTTATTCTCTAACTCTCGGATAAGGGATCTGAAAATCAGACTACCAGTTGACACGTATGAATAGCATGTTGTGCTGATCAGAGCTTACCTCTAACTCCTGAGAGAAGTTTATTTAATTCATTTTTACATTAAATGAAATATGCAATAAACCTAATAAAATAATATGTATAGAAAGTGAAGATCATAGAGAAGTGAGGGGTAGTCAAAGTGTGACTATTGTTGCTATGGCAGAGTGTGAAGTGTGGTCCTGAGCTTCTAGGAAACCAAGTCAAAACAGAGAGACATGATATAGTTACTAGTTCTCGTTAGCAAGAATGTGGCTGTTACTGGTTCCTCAGGGGAGGCAGAGCTTTTGTGTTTGGCTTCATATAGAGCATATGGAGGGATGTCACATCCTCAACAATCTTTATGCAGGAAATGCGATAGGAAGTTCATAGAGATGGCTTCTTTTGGTGATGGTCTATGATGAACTAGACCACATAGTCTTCTAGGGGGGTTAACTCTATTTAAAAGTAAGACTAGAAGTACTTAGAGAAAATTTACAATCTGTTGATTTTAATTAGAATTAAATGTTTCCTTCTTACATTTTTTTTAAATTAAAAATATGTGACCCTTGAAGAAGAGTTAAGAGCAAAACTGAAGACAGATTTTGATTTGAAGTCTCTGAGGAATAAATGACAGGGATGCCCTTGGCTGATTTGATGAGTGTGTTTCCCTACAGCCATGCATTAATTAACTGTGTTTGACTCTCTATTTTTATGGTCAACTCCTTTTTTTTTTCTTTAATTAATTTTTATTTTTTAGTTTGTTTTGCTTTACAATACTGTATTCGTTTTGCTATACATTGACATGAATCAGCCACGAGTGTACATGAACTCCCAATCCCGACCCCCACCTCCCCCCTCCCACCCCACACCCTCTCTCTGGATTATCCCCGTGCATCAGTCCCAAGCATCCTGCATCCTGCATCAAACCTGGACTGGCGATTCGTTTCACTTATGATATCATACATGTTACA
>SJXQ01003727.1:77876-163710 GCA_006408695.1 Aepyceros melampus | reverse complement strand
TCCATACAAATTGTGAAATTATTTGTTCTAGCTCTGTGAAAAACACCGCTGGTATCTTGATAGGAATTGCATTGAATCTGTAGATTGCTTTGGGTAGTATACTCATTTTCACTATATTGATTCTTCCGATCCATGAACATGGTATGTTTCTCCAACTATTAGTGTCCTCTTTGATTTCTTTCATCAGTGTTTTGTAATTTTCTATATATAGGTCTTTAGTTTATTTAGGTAGGTATATTCCTAAGTATTTTATTCTTTTCATTGCAGTGGTGAATGGAATTGATTCCTTAATTTCTTTTTCTACTTGAAGAAGTGTTGAAGTATAATCACTAGTTTAGATGTTCTAAGAAAAGCAGGCCACCCAACAGTAACTCAACATGGTCTTCAGACTTCTGGAAGGGATTCAGCTGGGTTGGTTTGCACATGTTCAGGCCTTTTCCATAAAAGACTTATTATATTATGTATCTATAATAGCTGAGAAAGTCTTGACATATTAAAGCATGGAGTGTTTCTTAACATAGAACTGTCTAAAGGTCTCTCAAGTATTTGTGGAGTGTGATCAACTTTACTTTTTGGCATGTGAACAATATGAATGAAGAAATCTGATGGCTAAATGCAGGGGTACAGAGGACAAGATAGAGTGAGCACAACAAATTTCCACCTCCTTCCCTAGGACATGGCAGTTACCCTTCTGCAGCATGACTTGTCCAGTCTGGTCCAGCTTTTTCTCCTCCTTGTATGGCATATATTTTGCTGGTGGTCTTTTGCATATCCCACTCTATTCTGGACTGAGATGATGTATTCTTTGTATCAGAACCCTTTAACAATTTGTAAAACTTAATTATATTAGCTGCTAATGATTGGTAAGTTCAACTTAAGTACAAGCACTATTGTCTAGTTTTCATAATTCATACTTCCTCTATGCATTCTGTAAAATGCTAAGTGCTACTTAATTCCTCCAGAATGCTTTTTGCTGTTTGCTTGGCCTGTAGCTTTCTGGAATATTAGGACCCTTGGTCTCTGTGAATATTTTACCTGCCATAGAATTAGGGAAAACATTTTAAAATTCACTGGTATACATTCTTTCCTAGTTGAATTTTTTGGGGAAACCAAAGCAACATAAAGTTAGTCTCTGAAATTGCTACTTGGATTACTTTAAAAATTCATAAAAGAGTCATTTCCTAGTTAAGATGCAGGCTAACATTGATCTCCCACAATCAGAAGCATGGGCACCATGATGCTTATTATGAGACCCCATCAAACAAGAAAGGAAGACCAGGAAAGAGTCCTCATTAAACACAGCTTCCAGACAATGAGGTTTCAGTACCTCTCAAATCATACCAAGATTCTTCATAGACTAGCTTATTTGGGTATAAGACAAGTGCTCTGTAATTTGTGCATGTGTTTGTATGACACAATTTTCTGCCTAAGTGGAAGGTGGTGAGTATGTTAACTTAGAAGGTTTTTGCCAGACAGCCTAAAAAGCGTTATTAAAAAAATGCTCCTCATGTTGAGAAATGTGAGGGTGAAACAGTGTGTTTTGAAAGGCAGATATGATTATTGCATTTGTAAGGCTTCCTTATTGCATTTGTCCATGGAAAAAAGATATGGAGATGATTTAAACAGGATGCTTTGATTCCTTGGCACAAAGATTAGGTATTCAATGAGTACATAAGGATGAGTGAGTGGATGAATGAATGAAATATGGGGACATAAGCAAATGAGTTTCTTCCTTCTGGTGTCCCCAAGTCTCCAAAAGATCACTCACTCATCTATAATAATCCCTTGGGTGGAGTGTGATTAGACTTAAGGAAAATGGGCTTTAAGGGCAGTTTTCAGACAATCAGAGGTCTGTTTTCTCTAGATAGCACATAGGGCTGCAGTAAGGAGAGTGCTTTCATGTGAGGCTTGATGCGAGGTGTTCATAGGAGACAGTGGGGCCTCAAAGATGACTTCTCAGGACTAGATGGTGAGAAATTTCATAGACATATTCACTGATGAACATCTTGCTATTACATTCTAAACATTGTATTGTTTTTTATCTCTTGCATCTCATTGTTTTTAATTTTTAACTTTTACTTTGTATATGAAACATATTCTTTGAAACTTAAAAGTGAAAAGCAATGTCAGAGGCTCTGGCATATTTGCACCTTTTGAGTGTCAGCTGCAGCAGGATGTTTCTTGGCTGCTTCTGCACATCAATAGAAGGAAGTACAGTCTGTATTTGTGCAGGAAAAAAAAAAAGATGAATACAGAAAACACAGGAGTTGTGTAACAACATAATAGGGTATCTCAAGCAGTTTGTATCTTCCAAACTGTGCTTGAGAATGATCTTTCATTTCTTTAAGCTGCTTTTGTCAGCACCTCTGATGGAATGTCTGTAAATATTGATAGCCCAGCTGTTGCATCTAGCTCCACAGCCTGAGGACCACAGAGTTTCTTTCTATACCAAGGTTGGAGGGAAGGAAATACCACTAGCCCTGTTATCTATTTTCCTCCTTCCACCAATTCTGCTGTGTACAATGGGGTTCTGGGGATCCCTCAAGCTCTGTTTACATGTGTTGGGAACTGTGTCAGCCCTGGAAATTTGGCTGGAACTTCCAGATCAACTCCGTGACTTACCTGCTCTGTAGTTTTGAGTGATTTGCTGAGTTTTCTGAGCCTCCCTTTCCTGCTTCATAAAACGGGAAAGATAATGTTGCCCACTCTCATTTGTTTCTTATGGCTTTTGACCTAAATTTGATCAAGCACATGGAAGCCCACTGTTGCACTCCAAGTTGTTGGCTGAATAGTGATGAGTAAATCCTGTTTAGGAGCATGCATGCAAAAACAGAAGTATTAAAGAATGTGCTAAGGTGGCAGATGTTTGTCACTTAGAAGGAACACTGGAGACCAGAATGAAGAGTACAGTTTTGCAAATGTTTGGTGCATGCAAATCAGTAAGGTCCAGGGATAGATGTACTGGAGAAGAGGAGGACGCAGCAACAGTAGTAAGCTCAGTTCAGTTAAACCACTGGCCAATTCAATGGATGCCCACAAAGACCAGAGAGGCTTTAAACTTACTTTTTATTTTAAATAACTGGCTGGTTAATCTTAGGAAAATACTAACCTGTCATAATATGATAACCAGGTCACTGTCACCCAAGGAGTTATGAGTTTTGCCTGTAAAATTGTAATCACCTGAGAAAAGGCTCCTAACACCTAAAATTGAGTAGGGAGAGAGGGAGTCAGATGGGGCTTTGTGATTGCCCTGAGAAGGAGACTTGGGTATAAGCTCTGACTTTTTGCCATCAAACAGCTCTATGACCTTGAGCCACAGCTTTACCTCTTTGAGATTTAACCTCATCATCTGTAAATGTGGATAACAATGCCTATTATTACCTCAGGTAATTAGGTCCAGGGCCTGGGACACAGGAGAAGGGTTAATTGCAGTCATGTCTGTGTCCAGCATCCAAGGTCTTCTCCCCGACCCCACGTCAGCAGCACCGCCTACCACACTAATGCCTGTGTCCAGCCACTGTCTAATACTAGATGCTGACCGGAATGGACTGTGTGGGCATGTGCCATCTCCAGAGTGTGAAAACTGAAATGGTTCTCATGCCATCAAGACAATGTAGGATCTCTGTAACCTGTTGATATTTAGTCTGGAGGACATGCAGTATAGCTTTGAGCTCACTTTGCAGATGACAGGAATGTCCTCTAAGCCTCAGCCTGTGGACAGAGTAGACCTAGAATCCAGAGATCCTGAGGGCTGATCCAGGCAACTTTCAGGTAGTATGGGATCCAGGCAGGTATGGGCTGCAGGGATCCTTCCTCTGAAGAATCTGCTCATAGCCTGCCACTATCTCTCTAGAAGACACTGAATATTTTTCAAATGAATGTTTGGCCAACTCAGCCTATAACTGTAGCTTCTACATCTGTAACAAGCACCACAACTCAAGTTGACCCCTTCCAACCTCGACTAGGGGCAAAGGTGATTCAGCCAATAGTCTCAGGATCCCTATGGTGCTCACGCATGCCTGTTCCAGGATGGTTCAAATAGGAAGACAAAAAATGAGAGGCAAGAGAAATAGATAAGATTCAGTCCTCACTGTTGTAGACAAAGCAACACACCTGACATCTTTCACACAGTGTTTCCATGTGTGCAGTCTTGCTGTGTTAAAGCAGCATGAACTAAAGGTTTTGGGAACTGGCCTGAGCAAGACTCATGCAGCACATGACTGCCTCCTGTGAAAACAGGAGTGTTTGTTCTGGTTAGAGTCTTGCCTCCTGGGTTGACATCTGAACAAGCAGCACTTTAGCATTATGCTTTTCCTAAAAGTAAATGAATTACTGGGAATTTCCCCACTCATTTAAAAGTATTTCAAATCAAGGTGCATTTACTTTTTAGTCCACTGTATAGGGAAATAAATGTCAAATGCAACCCCGGCATTGCTGGCATTTATTCTGCTAATGACATAGAATTCTCTTCATCTCTGTTCATGTTCACCACATGAACAGAGGAGTATGGCTGGCTACAGTCCTTTGGGTCATAAAGAGTTGGACATGACTTGGCAACTAAAACAACAAACCACACCTGGTGTTCTGGTTGTGGCTTTCCAGATTCCTCTCTGGAAATCCCTTTCATTGCTTTAATTTCTCACTGAAGAAATGGTGAATAACTGTGTATGGTGTGGTGTGTGGGTGTATGTTCATGAGTGTGTAAACCTGCTTGTGAGTGTGTGTACCCTGAGGAAGTTGTTGTAGAATTCTGTAATTACCACCTCACAGCCTATTCATTCCCATTTCCTATTAGAGCGTGGGTAGTAGTGGATGGAGGTGGAAGATCACAGAACAATTTTTTCTTGTGCTCATCTCTGATGCCTTGTAAGGGCCAGGTAGCTTGACCTACAGCTGATTTAATATCAAATCACACAACAGATCACATAAGGAGGTCTTCTGTGTTCAGAGAACGCACTTGGGAAGGACCCCTGCCCAGCCTCTCCGCCAGCTTGTCCATAGGCAGGGCCTGTTGAGAGAAGGTACACACCAGTTGCTCTAGTGGAGGGAGTGTAATACTGAGTTGTTAACCATGTATTAGGGAGCCAAGAAGACACAGGGGATACTGGAATATCTCAGAGTAGCAAGTGCAGGAAATGGTTGTCACCAAGGTTGGAAGAGTAGGAGGAAGAGATTGGGATATGAAAACTCAGAAGCCTGGAGGAGGGGCTCTGGGCACAGACTCGGACATTCAGGAGGGGACTGCTGGGTCACTCATGCTAATAGCTCTGAGCTTGCAGAGGGGCCCTGTAGTGTGGTACCCAAGTTGCAGAAAAAGAGAGTGCCAGCTTCTTGTGCTGGGGTCTCTGAGGGTTTACAGGAAAGTTGGACAGGTCAGAGAAACCAGAAGTGAATTCACCAGCTGCTGGTGGGGAATGGATCAGCCTGACATTCACAGGGATGGGAGGGAAGTTCTCCCGCTCACCTGTCTCCCTCTGGTACCCTCTTCTAGCAGAGCCTAGAGTAGAAAGCTGCTGACAAAGGGAAAATATGGTCAGCAGAGACATGGGTTCAGCATCCCAATGCAAGTAGGGAAGAGTGGATTTGAAACAGAGGCAATAGTTTTGGGACTGGTGCAGCCTGCCAGCACACCCATGACAAAGGTGTCCTTGGAGCAGACCAGGGTTATGCACTTCTTGTTCCTCCATGAAACCTGAGCAGTTCCTTCAGCATCCTTGGTGGAAAAGAGTCTTGACATTCAATGGTCCTGAAACAAGCCTTTCTCTAAGCTCCCATTTCATATTTCTTTTAAATCATCCATATAAATGCGTAAAGATCTGTATGGCTTTTGATGTGTTTATATGTAAAGATAACTCTCAAAGAGTTGTCTGTTTTCTTTTGTACACCAGGTAGATAATCGTTTTGTGGTTGTTATAAACATAGAGTTTATACATCCTAATTTCTTGAAAAAGGAAAGAAACATTATGCCTCTCTCATATCTACTCAAAACTTTTTAATGCAAATGAAATCATGAATCAAGCATAAAAACAACCTAATTGCTAACCATCGTATATTTTAATGATACTTAATTAGAGCAAAATTTAAAGTGAATACAAGCATATTAGAAATTTTTCTCATGGATCCTTAATTTGTGTCTACTACTCAGAAAGCTCACCCTAAGTATCCGCCAGGCTTTAGAAGAATATACCATTCACTCACACAGAACCTATTTCTTAGATGCAAATGCTTTTCTGAGTATAAATAAACACAGAGGATACATTGAACAGCTTCATCAGGTGACAAAGTTCTTAAGACCTGTGCTTGTTTGAGTCTTGTCCTCTTGATTATGTTTTGAAAAGGAGAGCAAGCATTAGCTAGTTTCCCTAAGGCTTCAAACCAGAGCTCTTGTATTGTGTGTGTGTATGTGTGTGTGTGTGTGTGTGTGTGTGTGTGTGTGCATTCTCAGGTATCATCTGGGCTCCCTATCCTTGCACAGAAGCTGAGAGAGGTAACAGCTAGCCCTCCAGCATCACGCATTGTCTGCTTGGATCAGGGAGGTGAAAAATGTTCCTGTCAACTGCAGCCTGTGAATTTTTGAAGTTAACATTTAAACTCCTCTTGATTTACAAGGATTGATGGCAAGGAAACAATCACACAGGAAGATTTAAATATAGCAGTATCCTGGTTCCTAAATATAGATTAGCACCCTTAGCTTTGCTGAATATAACACTTCAGAAAATATCTTGGTGGAATATGGGGAGGTTGCAGAGAAGACTGCAAGTAGCCCAATCCAGGGGAAGTTGCAATGATATAAGGCCACATGTTAATTCTGGGCCTTCGGGCAGTAGTTGTACTGTGTTCATCTCATCTCATAAAGAAAGTAACAGGCAGGGCCTCTGTCCCTCCAGCTGCAGGCTGTGGGCAGACTGAACCAAAGGCAAGTTGCAGCCTGTGAATTTTTGAAGTTAACATTTAAACTCCTCTTGATTTACAAGGATTGATGGCAAGGAAACAATCACACAGGAAGATTTAAATATAGCAGTATCCTGGTTCCTAAATATAGATTAGCACCCTTAGCTTTGCTGAATATAACACTTCAGAAAATATCTTGGTGGAATATGGGGAGGTTGCAGAGAAGACTGCAAGTAGCCCAATCCAGGGGAAGTTGCAATGATATAAGGCCACATGTTAATTCTGGGCCTTCGGGCAGTAGTTGTACTGTGTTCATCTCATCTCATAAAGAAAGTAACAGGCAGGGCCTCTGTCCCTCCAGCTGCAGGCTGTGGGCAGACTGAACCAAAGGCAAGTGATTGTCGTTTAAACCCTGCACAGAGTCAGCGACACCAGGTATTCTTCGAATCAAAGAAATACTGAAGGACTGTGTGACAGAAGTTATTACTGACTTCTGGAGATGAAGCAAATAGAATATGATCTGATTTAAAGGTAAGGGTTCCTGTAGGAGTGGCGGAAGTAAGCATAGGTTTCATGCAGCATTGCTTGGCCCCCTTGCTGCAGTGGGCCCGACTGGAGCTGGTGGATGAAATAGCAGTGACAGGCTGAACCTGCCATCTCTTTGTTACCTTGTAACACTTGCAGGGGCGCTCCTGACTCTAACAGTAATGCTCACCCCCTCCCCACTGATTGCTGCTGCTGCTCCTGTGGTTTATGGCAGGAGGCTTTGTCAACTAAGTGCTGTTCCTCAAAGTGTGATCCCAGACCAGTCGCATAAGTGTCACCCGCAAGCCCATTAGAAATGCAGAACCTTAAGCCTCACCGTAGATGTGCAGAATCAGAATCTGCATCTTAATAAGGATCCTCCCTGAATCCTTTCTGTGTCCAGGAAAATGAGACACATCCAAATTATCCTGCCCAGCTTGCCCATACTGCAGATTTATTTCTATGTACTGTATTCCCCATAACAGTCTGCTTCCAAGTTTCATTCCTGCTTTCTCAAGATACATTTGACATGCAATGTTGTTAAGGTTAAGGTGTACTACACTAAATTAATTAAATTGGTAGGTCATGAGTTCAGTGTGGCTCTCATGCTATTGCGGCCAACATCAGACAGCCAAAATCTAAATTTGTATATGCCTCAAGGTTACGAAATTGAAACTCAAGGACAGCTGAGTACAAACCACCCATCAGGCTTGAGGCTGAAGCCGATCATCAATCATTTCCTCACTTTGCTTTCACCTTTTCTCTAGAGAGTCTCTCCCTGAGCTGCCATCAGTGGAGGGCCCTCACCACTTGTGATTTAACACCACTCCATTCAAATCTATTTTTGCTCAATAAACTCTTAAATTTTTTAATATGCCTCAGTTCATCTTTTAACATGTACAGTGTGATGGTTTGTACATCATGATTTGACACAATTACCACAATAAGATTAGGCTTCCCAGGTAGTGCAAGTGGTAAAGAACCCACCTGCCAGTCCAGGAGATGTAAGAGACATGGGTTTGATCCCTGGGTCAGGAAGATCCCTGGAGCAGGAAATGGCAATCCTTGCCTGGAGAATCTATGGACAGAGGAGTCTGGCAGGCTACCATTCAGTCACAAAGAGTCGGACACGACTGAAGTGACTTAGCCCAGCACATCACAATAAGGTTAGTGAGCACATCGTCACATCACAGTTACTGTAACATATGGAATACTTCACAGAATTGTATATCATCCTCAGGCAGAGGCCACGCTGACCTCCTCTGTATGGGTCCAGTTTCAGCATCTGTCCTGCCAGAGGGAGCAGCCTGCTCCAGCTAAGCCCATTCCCTGTTTTCTTCTAATTTTCTAACAGGAACATAACTTCACTCTAATTTCCCACTTGTCTCTCCTCCCGTAACATGGTGGGAAGGAAGAAAGGAAGGGCAGGAGGGAGGGAAGAAAGGAAGAAAAGTGGAGGGAAAGGAGAGAAGGAGAAGGCAAGAAGGAGGGAAGGCAGAGTGGGAAGGTGTCGGGAGCCAGCGTGAGGAATCCCACCTGTGACAAGGTCATGTAGCAAGAGACCTTGATGGGCAAGGACGATTCGGGTCTCAGGGTTTCCCCTTGGCATTTCCTGAGCATGTACCCCCCAAAAATAAGAATCTGCCTGCTTTCCTACTCTTCTGACATTCTCTGGAAAAAGTCAACTCAGGGCTTTAGTCTTCTGCATTTGAAAGGAGTGTTTCAGCTCAACCCCCTCTGATAACGCTCTAACTTAAATGCTCTAACTTGCCTAACAGGTTCCCCAGACCTTTTACAGCTTGTGAATTGCTTACAGCCCCCAAATGCGAGGGGCACAAAGCTTAAGTATCTTAAAGTTACAGAGCCTTTGCAAAAACATATTGGTGACAGGATTTCACTGTTGACTCAATGATTACTGCCAGACCTCCTTATTCTTTAATTTTAGGCACCTGGGAGGATGTTGATCAATGTAAATGGGATGTGGAAAAGGATATATGGTGGTTTTGATGTTGGCAACACTAGACTTTTGAGTTAATTACTTTTCTATTGTTATAAATCACTGTATTCCTTTTACCTGTTAAAATTGCTGTGTCCTTTCTATGTAAGAATGTAACTTTATTTAGTGCTCTCTGAGAATGGCACCAGACCTTGGAAAGAACAACACTTATCAGAAAAGAGCTGTAAAATGTTAATTGGCCCTTTTGGCCAGAAGATGATGTAAATCACCTAAGACTTGTGTATACAACTAGGTATGCAGAGAGAAAAGCCTGATTTTGATAAGTCCTGGGAGGATGTTGGTCAATGTAAACAGGATGTGGAAAAGGATATATGGTGGTTTTGATGTTGGCAACACTAGACTTTGAGTTAATTACTTTTCTATTGTTATAAATCACTGTATTCCTTTTACCTGTTAAAATTGCTGTGTCCTTTCTATGTAAGAATGTAACTTTATTTAGTGCTCTCTGAGAATGGCACCAGACCTTGGAAAGAACAACACTTATCAGAAAAGAGCCGTAAAATGTTAATTGGCCCTTTTGGCCAGAAGATGATGTAAATCACCTAAGACTTGTGTATACAACTAGGTATGCAGAGAGAAAAGCCTGATTTTGATGAGTCTGGGCTGCTGACACTGCATAACTTTACATCACCCATTGATCTCTGTGTACAATCAAGTGAAGTGAAGTGAAGTCGCTCAGTTGTGCCCAACTCTTTACGATCCCATGGACTCTAGCCCATCAGGCTCCTCCGTCCGTGGGATTATCCAGGCAAGAATACTGGAGTGGGTTGCCATTTCCTTCTCCAGGGGATCTTCTGGACCCAGGGATCGAACCCAGGCCTCCCGCATTGCAGGCAGAGGCTTTAACCTCTGCACCACCAGGGAAGCTCCCGTGTACAATCAAAAAGGGTATAAAAGGCCTTGAAGGACAATAGGGGCCAGAGTCAGTTATTGGAAGGACTGGTTTCCCCTGTGTCTCCTACTCTAATTTCAGGCTGAATTCCCATCTGGGGCGTGGAGGCTTGCCATGTCTACTTACTTGCTCCGGCTTTTAAGTTCCGCGCAAAAGGGAGCCCAGGGTGGGGCACTCTTAGAGATTCAAGCAGGCGCCAGTGGCCTCACGTAGATGGTGCAAGCTCCTTGTCTGGAACTTTATTGGCTTTCCACGTAAACCAAGTTATTCAGCCTCTTTTCTCCACTAAAATTTCCTGCTGCTGCTGCTAAGTCGCTTCAGTTGTGTCCGACTCTGTGCGACCCCATAGACGGCAGCCCACCAGGCTCCCCCGTCCCTGGGGTTCTCCAGGCAAGAACACTGGAATGGGTTACCATTTCCTTCTCCAATGCATGAAAGTGAAAAGTGAAAGTGAAGTCACTCAGTCATGTCTGCTCTTTGCGACCCCATGGACTGCAGCCCACCAGGCTCCTCTGCCCATGGGATTCTCCAGGCAAGAGTACTGGAGTGGGTTGCCATTGCCTTCTCCTACTATACGATTATTTCCTAATCTTTATATCTAAATAAATAATTCTTTCTAAGACGCCACGCTGTCCCCACTTCAAATTTCCCTGGATCCACTGGGGCTGGACCCTGGCAAGAAGGGAGTAAGGGAGGAAGGAGGGAGACCCAGTTTTCATGGCACTGTGCATTGCTGGAGCTCATGAACTCTGTTTCAAATACACCCATGCAAATATATCCCATCCATTATTTCTATTTTAAACGAAGAAGTGCCCTTATGCAGTGTTCAAGATAGCATTCATTGGTGCAACAATTTGGATTGCAATTTACCAATGTCTATTGGAGTTCTTAAAAAGAACATTTTCTTTGATCCAGCAGTATCAGAATTTATCCCATAGATATAATTGCATAAATGCACAGAAATATAGGTCAAAAGTGTCTGTCACAGGACTATTTAATAGCAAAAGGCTAGAAATAGATGAAAGCATCAAGACAAGTTGTTTTGAAAAAAGCAGTGCATGTCTCTGCAATGGAATAGTATCCCAGCACAAAAAAACGAATTGAGGAAGTTTTGCATGTGTTTCTGTGGTGAGCTCTCTAGATAATGTTGTTAGCTGAGAAAAAGAAGGTGCCAGACAATATGCATATTACTCCATCTATGTGTGATTTTAGTGTGTGTGCACATGCTCAGTCCCTTCAGTCGTGTCTGATTCCATGCAGCCCCATGGACTGTAGCCCGCCAGGCTCCTCTGTGCATGGGATTCTCCAGGCAAGAATACTGGAGTGGGTTGCCATGCCCTCCTCCAAGGAGTCGTCTTGACCCAGGAATCAAACCCGCATCTCCTCCATCTCCTGCATTGCAGGTGGACTCTTTACTGCTGAGCCCAGGGAAGCTTGTGTACATTTATAAAACACAATTAATAAGTTATTGTATTTATATCCAAAGGAACTCTATGCCATTACAAACACTGCTTTGGCAGAATTTTTAATACTTGGGACATCTTCGTAACGTGATGCTAAGTTTAAAGGTTTTTGTTTTTTTTAAGTTTAAAACAAAAGCAGGACATGTGTCATGATTTTTCTCCCCTTCCTTCCTTGAACATTTTCCAATGTTGTTAAATATTCCAAAAAATATTTTCCTACTCTTGGATTTTTAACTTGTTTTCAGTTTTTCCAACTTGTACATAACATTTTTTTTTTTTTTTACCAAATGCTGTTTTTGAATTTCAAAGCCTTTCTGAAGATAAATGTAATTACTTGTTCATGAAGTGAAGTAAAGTGAAGTCGCTCAGTCATGTCCAACTCTTTGCAACCCTGTAGACTATAGCCTATGAGGCTTCTTCGTCCATGGTATTCTCCAGGCAAGAATACTGGAGTGGGTTACCATTTCCTTCTCCAGGGGATCTTCCCGACCCAGGGATCGAACCTAGGTCTCCCGCATTGGGGGCAGATGCTTTAACCCCTGAGCCACCAGGGAAGTCATAGGTTATAATATTTTGTTATAATTATTGGCTCATAGGATATGACCCTTGATATTTATTGCTAAATTAGTTTCCATAATCCACAAAGATTTTTAATGTAATATTTTCAACTTTTGTTAATTTAATTAGTTACTAAAAGCCATCATTTGTTCTACAAATGTTAAATTTTGCCATATAGCAGTTACTGACACCTACTGTCTGCCAAGCTGCCTTGAAGACACTGGGCATGTCATCACAATTAAGACATGGTCTTTACCTTCAAGTCAGGTCTTCCCAGGTGGCGCTAGTGGTAAAGAACCTGCCTGCCAATGCAGGAGATGCAAGAGACATGGGCCGGGGAGATCCCCTGGAGAAGAACATGGCACCCCGCTCCAGTTTTGCCTAGAGACAGAGGAGCCTGACAGGCATGGTCCATAGGGTCACAAAGAGTCACACAGTTGAAGCAACTTAGCATGCACTCCCTACCTTCAAGTCAAAGTGTGACCCTTGGACCAGCACACTTGAATCCATAATTAGAACATGATGCAGTTTGGCCTATCATAGAATTATGCCCACTATGCCATGGAATACAGCAGGCAACAAAGAACTGATGCTTTTGGGCTGTGGTGTTGGAGAAGACTCTTGAGAGTCCCTTGGACTGCAAGGAGATCCAACCAGTCCATTCTAAAGGAGATAGCCCTGGGTGTTCTTTGGAAGGAATGATGCTAAAGCTGAAACTCCAGTACTTTGGCCACCTCATGCGAAGAATTGACTCATTGGAAAAGACTCTGATGTTGGGAGGGGTTGGGGGCAGGAGGAAAAAGGATGAAATGGCTGGATGGCATCACCGACTCGATGGAAGTGAATTTGAGTGAACTCCGGGAGTTGGTGATGGACAGGGAGGCCTGGCATGCTGCGATTTACAGGGTCGCAAAGACTCGGACATGATTGAGCGACTGAACTGAACTGAAGGTGTGACTGTGACAATGAACCAAGAAAGGGAAGCGATTCTTACCCTTCACTTTGACTTCACTCCTCTCCTCTCATTCTAACTAAAGAGTGATGCTGATGTAGGGAAGGGGGAATGTTTCCTTTTCTTACTCCTATCAGAGTTCAAGTATTAACTATACCTGACTGTAGAAAGAAAGTAGAAAAGAAACTTACTCTAGTTTGTATGTCTACTATCTGTATTTCTGTGTCACCATTTATATATTTCACAGATTCAGGTTATAAGCCTCCTTCAGGGACACATACATTCATCCTAAATCTGTAACCAAACTTCACCTTCCCACAGCCCTTGTTCCCCTGCCTGCTTAGAATAGAAAGATGGTGGTCTAGTCTTCAAAGCATTTGCCCCAACTTCCAAAAAATATCCCCAAATAAAAGAAACAACTCAGGGCTTCTGTGGTGGCTCAGTGGTAAAGAATCCCTGATCCAAGAAGATCCTACATGCCTCAGAGCAACTAAACCCATGTGCACAACTATTGAGTCTGTGCTCTAGAGCCCAGGAGCTGCAACTACTGAGTCCCCTTGCTCTAGAACCCATGCTCTGCAACAAGAGAAGCCACCACAGTGAGAAGCCCAAGCATTTCAACTAGAGAGTAGGACCCACTTGCTGCAACTAGAGAAAAGCCCAAGCAGCAAAGAAACCCAGCACAGCCAAAAATTAATTAATTAAAAAAAATGTTTTTAAGAGACAACTCAGCCTCCACAAATAGCACTGTCAAACCTCTTAATATTTCTTATCTCAGGAAAATCTTAATGGAAACATCCTAACTAGTTTGACTAAATGAAACTGCCAATATTTGACTTTTTTAACCTGTAAAACTGGCAGTTTCACATAGTTCAACTAAAACCTGCAATTTAATTCTTCCTGTTTCTTCCCAAGACTACCGATTATACATGTCTAATATATTTTAGAACTAATCAAAACTTCATTTCACACCAAATGATTTTTGCTATATCTGTCCCAGATACAAAGAAAAGGTGGGAACACTATTAACATAGGTTTATGCTTGCTTGTTACTTCTTAGATCATCAGTAAGATAAAACTGGAATACAATATTTCCCAAATTGAAGGGAAAGAGGTTTCCTGCTTATTTAAGCAGAGGGGCTTCTAGCCGATGCAGAATTAGGAGTCAGGCACATATGGGCAAGCAAACCCAGCAAACTACCAAACAGACTATAGTTTCTAGTCTCCAACCCAGACAAGGCTGGTGTCCTCCTCTTAAGACAAACACAATGCTAAGAGTGTGTTATGAATCCAAGATTATTACTAATGTAAAGCTGCACATCAGAGATTTAGGGAGAAGGAGAGAGAGAAGAGATGAGAGAGAGAGTCAGCCTGAAATTGATGAAGACTCCCATCAATGGAAGCATTACTCTTATCAGATTTAAGCTCATATTGTAAGAAATTTAAGTTCAGTAATTCTGTAGAGGGTGTGGTATGGGAAATGATGCCTCAGAGCTTGGAAAGCTGGCCTGATCCCATAAAAACACAGAATTTTCTTCAAAACTTCATCATAGTTTGAAATGCTTTATGGAGTCCTCCTATTCAAAATGTAATCCACAGCTCCAGCCCATGTTCTCAGACTCTAAAGCATACACAAATCACTTGGAATCTTCTGAAAAGAAAATCTGATCCGGTAGGTCTGGGTGGGTCCTAAAAACCTGCATTTCCAACCAGCTCCAGTGAGGGGTGATGCTGCAGGCGGGATCCTGCTTCCAGGGTAAAGTACCCTTCTGACAGCCTTGGTTCCTCTTTCTAAATTGGCCATCTCCTCCTGAAGTCAAGAGGCACCGGTCCCCCTCAGTGGCCTTGCTCTCTCTCCTTTCAAATCTTCCTGCCTATAAAACAGGGGCTATCAAACCTAGCTGAGGATAGAATCTTTGACTTTCCCAGTAGGAGGAAATTTGGAGATTATCCTAATTCAATCCTTTCCCTCTGCCCCCCAGCCCATCTGTATCTTGAAGCCAGAGCCTGAGATCTTGCTGACAGAGTTTGCAGCCATCCTATCGAACCTGGGAGCCCTCTGCAAGATAAGGGCCACTTGCAGATAGTTTCAAATAAGTAAAAGTAACTATAAAAGCCATTGTTCAAAATTACTCACAAGCCTCACCTTAATGAAGACTCTCCCCCTTTGGGGTTAGGGCAGAAGACAAGAAACCCAGTGTTTCCTGGCAGGAGGCTTTAGGGGAATCCCTCCCGCCTGTCCCTTTTCACAGCAGGTGAAAGCACAGAGAGTGAAATCTTAGTCTTCCCCCACCTGTCAAGAGCAGGTGTCAACTTCAGTTATTGTTTTGCAAATTCATTTCAGTCCTTTACTTGTACTCAGCAGAGAATGAGGTGTGATTCCCTGATCTCAGCTGTTTTTCCTCAGGCCTGTGGCACATTGGCCTTCCTGGGCTCATCTCCTCCCTCCTTCCCGCTCTGGAATGCATGTCTCGTCGATGGTAAATATACTGTGATAAACCAATCTGTAGTCATCAGGGGAGAGGTACAATAAAGGCGACGAGTGAAATGTTGAGCTACAAAGTGATGAAAATCATGTTTTATTCATGGAAAACCATTTTAATTGGGGACATAAAATGATGCAAATCAAATGTAACTATGTATATCTTGGAGTGGGGGAGGGGTGGAGGGGGAGTCAGGACTAAAAGGAGATGTTCTCATCTAAAGAGTCTGCTCTCTTTTGTCCTTTGTAGTTGCTATAGCACCATTTTGAAGTCCAGCAGGTCCCCTTGCCATTAAGGTCCTCAGTGACAATTTAGCCAGTAAATTTCACATCACATGTAGGCGACCACATACTTTATTATGCAAACCAGGACCCTTTTGACAACGGAATGGGCGCCACTGGTGACTGTGCTTCTTTGTCAGGCAGGCACTGAGACCATCTCAGGTTAACCAAGACACAGCTCTTCTCACTATGGGCAGTTTCTGCCCTGGACCCAATAACTTTCTGGCAGTGAGATGTGAATCTGTCTCAGAAAAATTGCACCAGACAGAAATCAAACAGGTGAGGAAGACTTTACTCAAGACTACTGCGACAAGGGAGAGACTGACCTCTGCTTGAGTACAACAGGGACGGCTGGGGATGTGCAGCCAGTGAGCAGGAAGGAAGTCAGTGGACAGAAGATTGCTAAGGGGAATTGCTTAGGTATGAAGGGCATGGGAATCCTTGCTAAACTGGGCCCAGCGGGGCAGAGACTGCAGTCGAGGATGAGGCCTCCTTGAGAGGAGGCCTAATCAAACGAATCTAATCAAATGAAAGGCAGCTTTTAAAAATTCATTCTTCTCCAAGGAAACCTGTAGTTCCCCAACTATAACAACTCACTCTTGTTCTGAGGAATTCTCCCAAACATATTTATGTTCTAATTTCTTTCCTTTGTGATTTCTTTTCATTTTCCTTTGCAAATCTAATTATTCTTGTGTTTGATTAGAAAATCTGTTTAATCTTCTCTTTGCTTTGACTTCAGCAAAGCTAGGATGAAACTGACTTTTGAAAAATTAAGAAAGTGGTTTGAATTGACCAAGAGAAGCACGTCATAATTCAGCCAGGACGGACTTCACCCAGTGGTCCACGTCTCATGGTGCCTTGTCTACTGGAGATTTGTTTATTTTATGTTTATCTCACATGTACGTCCATCTTCGTGGAGGCCATTAGAGAGTCCATTCTTGAAGCTCAGTGCTCACCACTGGGGAGCCCCCTCCCCCATCCTGGAGTCACTTTTCTCACCTATAAAATGAAGGCATTTGATTAGATGACTCCTTGTTGCAGGACTTCTTAAAAGTTCTGTAATTCTATCCCTATCTAGTTTGTATTTTCTTATAAAATATCCATCTTGGATCCATTCTAAAAGATAGGATATGAGTGATGGTAAGTCATTCTGAAAATAATTACATTATGTAGGAACTGTCTCTGAAAGGCTTGGTTTTACACATACACACACACACACACACACACACACACATATATATTGTAGTTTGAAGTAAAAACAATCCAAAAAGGGTTTTCACAAATGTTCCCAGCAGCTTTGTTAGTGAAAGTGGTAGTGATGGGGTTGGGGTGGTAGAAACAACCTGAAATGTACTTCATCAGGATAACAAATTCAGAATAGTCATGGGCCAACACAATCAGAAAATCAGCACGCTCCGGCAGCACAGGGGGCAAATAGTGACAATTTTAGCAAAAAAAGGCAAGAAAAAAACCAAGTATGATACCACTTACTGAGAGTGTAAAAACAAACAAATCAGTGCTACTTATTTTTGAGGGATATGTATTTACATATGTAATGAAAGTATTTTTTTAAATGCTTGTTTATGATAAAACACCAGATTCAGAATAGTGGTTACCTCTGAGGATTGGGAAGGGATTATAATTAGTAAGAGAATTCAGAGCTTCAGCTGCATTTGCTAATGCTTGAATCCATAAACTGGGAGTTGGATATGCTTGTTCATTGTATTATATTTTACACTTTTTTGTATATCTTAAAATGTTTTATGACATCCTTGTAATAATGTTCAGAGGGTCATGAAAAGCCATGGCATTCATTTGTTTGTAAAGTTAGAAACAGAATGTCAACAAGTTGCTACAATTTTTTAGTATCAAAGGTTAACAGGCATTTAAAAGCTCCTTGCTACCTGCCCCTCAATTACAATACACCAAGCAATCAAAAACAAAACACACAAACAACTTCTGGTGTACATGTTGCCAAAGGAACTACTAGTCAGGTACCAGTGTCTTGAGTCCCAACTTCTTACATTTCTAACTAGTATTGCTATTTACATATACTTTTTGGTGTTTTGAGGAAAGTTTGTAAGAACATATATGGGAAGTGATGTATAAAATTGAGATTAGAGGACTTCCTGGTGGTCTAGTGGTTAAGACTCCATGCTTCCAATGGAGGGGTCGTGAGCTCCATCCCCAGGTGGGCAGGGAAGTTCTGTATGAGGCATGGAATGGCACCAAAAAAAAAAAAGAGAGAGAGAGAGAGAGAGATTGGATGCCAGATGATAAATTGAACAGTTTACCCTGCAAATAAGCATCAGCTCAGCTCTGAGCTTCCAGGTGGCCTGGACAAGAGGAGAAACCCTCTGAGTCAACAAGAACCAGCTTAGTAGGAGAGTTTTCTTGGTACTAGAATTTGGGGAAGAACTAGTCACAAGGATCTTTATATCAAGGGCACTTGTGTGGTGCCTTGTGTGGTGCTCAAATCTCTTGATTTGCCCTTGACAGTCGCTCCTTGTGATTCACTTACTTCACATAGGACAAGAGTGATCTGGTTATAACAAGGCTCAGATCCTGTCGGCCCTTCAAAGGCCCCACTGCATACAGGTCAAGGCAGGACCCCTTCCTCATCCTCCAAGCTCTCTGCCCTGCCTGAGCATCTGCCCTCACTGCCTGTCATTCTGCTTCTCTGAGTCAGGCCTCTGTCACCCCAATCTGCTTTCCTTCCATGCAAAGCTTAACCTGCCTGGCTACCTCTTCCCTCAGTTGAGAATGCCCTGCTCCCCAGTGAACCTGGCCATCCAAGTCTCCATTCAAATGCCATTCCTACCACTGGCCCCCAGAGAGGCTTTCCTTAACACATTGACAAAGGCAGCCTTCCTCCTAGTTTCATCCCTAGGCCTCAGGCAAAAAGGCCAGCACTGGGCCTGCCTGTCAAGGGTGCCCATCTGGTCATCCCTCCAGTAGCCCATTGGGCTAAGGGGACTGGCATCCTCAGAGCCTGGGTCTCCTCTTCTAGACTGTGCTCTGGTCACCTGGAACCCTGAAATTCTCTGCCCAAATGGCCTAAGTTCATTTCTAGAATCTGTGGGCCTCTGCCTTAGGCCCTCCTCCCATGGGTGGTCTGTGCTACCAGTTTGCACTGCCCTAAGTCTCAGGTGGCCACAGGGTGGCTGGCCATCTGCAGAAGGCATCAGTGGCTCTTGGACATAGGGGCTGAGGTGTCAGGCATGAGTGCAGAGACCCCTCACAGTAGGAGCTGGAGCCAGGCTGGGGAGAGAGGGGGGCAGGGGCAGGGTGTGCTTCTAGGGATGAGGGTTGGGGTTGGCTCACCCAGCTCTGCCGTGTTCCAGTGCAGACCTCAGAGGTCTGAGAATACTGAAATTGGCCTTCTAGGTCTCTATGTAGTTAATTTGCCAGGGTAAGAAGGTAGGTCATATTTTATTTAACACTTCGTGAGCTTGGTTCACAACTTATACATATTTTGACACATGTGGGCCTCCATTGGTCTTGCTACATCTCCACAAATGTTAGAAGTGGGCCTTGCTTCCTTTTCCTGAAGGTCTGTCAGGAAGATGTGGGAGCTGGTTCAACTGACAGGGCCTGGTGGTCACAGGCCCCCTAGAAGCACCTTTTCTGCCTCCTCCTTGCTGGGGGATTCAAGCCCTCTTCTGAGCTTCCCTGGTGGCTCAGAGGTTAAAGCATCTGCCTCCAATGTGGGAGACCTGGGTTCAATCCCTGGGTTGGGAAGATCCCCTGGAGAAGGAAATGGCAACCCACTCCAGTATTCTTGCTTGGAGAATCTCATGGACTAAGGAGCCTGGTGGGCTGCAGTCCATGGGGTCACAAAGAGTCAGACATGACTGAGTGACTTTACTTATCTAGGCAGCCATGCTCTCACTCTTCTGTTTCCCTGTTTATTTCGTTTGCAGCAAAAGGCAAAAATCTGAAATTACCTTATTTCTTTATTTGTTTTATATTTGCCCTTTTCCCACTTAAGTATGAGTTCTGTGAGGTCACGGGCTTATGGCTGCATCTTAGAACTTGGCAAGCAGTAGGTGCTTATTAAAAATGTGCTGAATGAGTAACACTGGGGCAGTTTTGTGGCTGGAAAATGCTGGATACAAAGATGACTAAGAAAGGCCCTGTATCCCCAGCGGGCCCCAAGCCAGGTAAGAGAGTAGACCAGAAAAGAGACAAAAGTCCTTTGCTTTCAATTTCACATTCCTTAAGAGGCTAATTAATCTGGAAACAGGAAATGTGAATGTAGCCATTATTGGGGGATTTCTCCTGGGAGAGAAATAGTTTGCAAACCAAATCAGTACTAGGCAAGAGAGAGACTTTCTTGTTAGACCTGAGAGACAGGACAGGGCTAAGGAGTTTGGAAACTTGATGATCCAGCAGAACCGATGGAAACTCATTCCTTCTCCCTGAAGAGAAATTGCCTGTGGTCTTTCTAGGCAGGGGACGGTGTCAAATATTTTCTGCTGTTAAGCTAAAAATACTGTTCAGAACAGAGGCAAAAATCCCCTGGATGCTTCTCTCTGCCTTATTTCACTCCCATGGCAGAGAGTGACAGCTACAGAGCAGCCCACACTGCTCACTCCCTCCATCCTTCACCAAGGCCTCCTGGTGGAGCAGGCTGGCTCTCAGCACTCTCTAGATGCCCCAGTGTGAATTTATGAAACAGACACAGCCACTAACACCTAGAACTTTTTTCTTAAAGAGCAAGTTTCCTTCCTTTTCACTCAAAGAAATATGAAGTCATTTTTATCCAAAGATGATAAAGCCAATCCACTTGAAATAGGGATGAAAATAAAATAGGAAATACTCAAAACTACTCTTTATGCCAAATTCAGACTTAAATCAAAGAAAGTAGGGAAAACCTCTAGGCCATTGAGAACGATTGATATCAAATCCCTTATGATTATATAGTAGACGTGACAAACACATTCAAGGGTTAAGATCTGATAGAGTGCCTGAAGAACTATGGACAGAGGTTCATGATTGTATAGAAGGTAGTGATCAAGACTATCCCCAAGAAAAAGAAATGCAAAAATGCAAAATGGTTGTCTGAGGAGGCCTTACAAATAGCTGAGAAAAGAAGAAAAGCTAAAGGCCAAGGAGACAAGGAAAGATATACCCAACTAAATGCAGAGTTCCAAAGAACAGCAAGGAGAGATGAGAAAGCCTTCCTCAGAGATCAGTGCAAAGAAATAGAGGAAAACAACAGAATGGGAAAGACTAGAGATCTCCTCAAGAAAATTAGAGATACCAAGGGAACATTTCATGCAAAGATGGGCTTGATAAAGGACAGAAATGGTAGGGACCTAACAGAAGCAGAAGATATTAAGAAGAGGTGGCAAGAATACACAGAACTGTACAAAAAAGATCTTCATGAACCAGGTAACCACGATGGTGTGATCACTCATCTAGAGCCAGACATCTTGGAATGCAAAGTCAAGTGGACCTTAGGAAGCATCACTCCAAAGTTAGTGGAAGTGATGGAATTCCAGGTGAGCTATTTCAAATCCTGAAAGATGATGCTGTGAAAGTGTTGCACTCAATATGCCAGCAAATTTGGAAAACTCAGCAGTGGCCACATGACTGGAAAAGGTCAGTTTTCATTCCAATCCCAAAAAAGGCAATGCCAAGGGTGTTCAAACTACCACACAATTGCACTCATCTCATACGCTAGAAAAGTAATGCTCAAAATTCTCCAAGTCAGGCTTCAACAGTATGTGAACTGAGAACTTCCAGATGTGCAAGTTGGATTTAGAAAAGGCAGAGGAACCAGAGATCAAATTGCCAACATCCAATGGATCATCAAAAAAACAAGAGAGTTCCAGAAAAACATCTATTTCTGCTTTATAGACTATGCCAAAGCCTTTGACTGTGTAGTTCACAACAAACTGGAAAATTCGAAAGAGATGGGGATACCAGACCACCTTACCTGCCTCCTGAGAAATCTATATGCAGGTCAAGAGGCAATAGTTATTCCCAGACAAGGAACAACGGACTAGTTCCAAATTGGGGAGTATGTCAAGGCCGTATATTGTCACCCTGCTTGTTTAACTTGTATGCAGAGTACATCCTGTGAAATGCCAGGCTGTATGAAGCACAAGCTGGAATAAAAATTGCCAGGAGAAATATCAATAATCTCAGATATGCAGATGACAGCACCCTTAAGGCAGAAAGTGAAGAGGAACTGAAGAACCTCTTGATGAAAGTGAAAGAGGAGAGTTAAAAAGTTGCCTTAAAATTTAACATTCAGAAAGCGAAGATCATGGCATCTGGTCCCAACACTTCATGGCAAATAGATGGGGAAAAAAATAGAAACAGAAACGTTATTTTCTTGGGCTCCAAAATCACTGAAGATGGTGACTGCAGCCATGAAATTAAAAGACACTAACTCCTTGGAAGAAAAGCTATGATCAGCTTTTCTAGACAACATATTAAAAAGCAGAGACACTATTTTGCCAACAAAGGTCCATCTAGTCAAGGCTATGGTTTTTCTGTATGGATGTGAGAGTTAGATCATAAAGAAAGCTGAGTGCTGAATAATTGATGCTTTTGAACTGTGGTGTTGGAGAAGACTGTTGAGTGTCCCTTGGACTGCAAGGAGATCAAACCAGTCCATCCTAAAAGAATAAGTCCTGAATATTCATTGGAAGGACTGATGCTAAAGCTGAAACTTCAGTACTTTGGCCATCTGATGTGAAGAACTGACTCACTGGAAAAGATCCTGTTGCTGGGAAAGATTGAAGGCAGGAGGAGAAGTGGACCACAGATGATGAGACATCACCAACTTGATGGATATGAGTTTGAGCAAGCTCTGGGAGTTGGTTTTGGACAGGGAAGCCTGGCGTGCTACAGTCCCTGGTGTTGCAAAGAGTCAGACATGACTGAGCAACTAAATGAATTGAACTTGGACAACTGGGGAAGCTAAATGGACTGGAGATTTAGATGACGGTAATGTATCAGTGGTAATTTTGTGATTTTTATGGTTGGTCGGTGGTTATGTAAGAGAATGTCTTTATTTGTAAGGAATACACACATGGTCTTTATTTGTAAAGAATACATACAAAATACAGGAGAAAGGAACATCAGGTCAGCAAAAAGGCTAGAGTCCAAAAAAGGGTGCTTTGAACTATACCTGTAACTCTTCTGTAAGTTTGGGATTGCTTCCAACTAAAATAATATTTAGAATGTGAGCACATTTTTGTGTGCCATCCTTGAACTGATTTTCTGATGGCTCAGGTGGTTGGTAAAGATTCTGCCTTCAGTGCTGGAGACCAGGGTTCAATCCCTGCAATGGGAAGATTCCCCTGGAAAAGGAATGGTAACCCATTCTAATATTCTTGGCTGGAGAATCCCATAGACAGTGGAGCCTGGTGGGCTACAGTCCATGGGGTTGCAAAGAGTCAGGCATGACTGAGGGACTAACACTAAAGAATTACATTGATATAGACCTCTTTACAGCCCTGGGAGAAAGAGAGGCACACAGAGCAATCAGTAGTTGATGGGAAAGTAAATAGATGTGATAAATATATTGTTTACAAATAACAATTAAACATGAGAAGAGGCTAGTGAAGAAGTTTGAAGGATGAGAAACAGGACTTGGAGGAAACAGGAGAGACAGTAAGCAAAGTGCTCCCCTGAAAGACACTCTTTTGGCTGGAAAATCAGCCAAATACATACTGGGCGATTTCTCCAGGCAGCTGGAGCTTCTTTAGAACCATGAGAGGCTTCCTTCAACTCCCCGAGTCTGCCACTGTCTCAGCAGGATGGTGATCCACCCAAAGAGCACCTGCCTGCAAGCGAAGCATCTGGACTAAGATGATATTTCAGTTTCAATTCAGTTGCTCAGTCGTGTCCAACTGTTTGTGACCCCATGAATCACAGCACGCCAGGCCTCCCTGTCCATCACCAACTCCTGGAGTTCACTCAGACTCACGTCCATTGAGTCGTGATGCCATCCAGCCATCTCATCCTCGGTCGTCCCCTTCTCCTCCTGCCCCCAATCCCTCCCAGCATCAGGGTCTTTCCCAATGAGTCAACTCTTTGCATAAGGTGGCCAAAGTACTGGAGCTTTAGGATCCCTTAAACACTTAAAAGGGAAGCAAAGCATCTTGGACTAAGATGATATTTAGGATCCCTTAAACATTTAAAAGGAAAGGGAATGGCACCCCACTCCAGTATTCTTGCCTGGAAAATCCCATGGACAGAGGAGCCTGATGGGCTGCAGTTCATGGGGTCGCTAAGAGTCAGACACGACTGAGTAACTTCACTTTCCTGCATTGAAGAAGGAAAGGGCAACCCACTCCAGTGTTCTTGCCTGGAGAATCCCAAGGACGGGGGAGCCTGGTGGGCTGCCGTCTATGGGGTCGCACAGAGTCGGACACGACTGAAGCGACTTAGCAGCAGCAGCAGCAGCAAATACTTAATACTTTGAATAAGAGGATAAAATTAATTAAGGATATGAAGGATGGGACAAAATAGATGAAAAAGACTTAAAATACACTTTTTTTTCATTTGAGAATGTAAGTTCAATTTACTTGAGTTATCCACCTAACTAAAAGGGATAGTTCCTCCGTTTGATAAAACTAACCCCCTCCCCCCCTTAAACAACACAGGAAATACTCCCTTCCCTTTTCAAATCTTAGATAACAGCAGGAAAGACCCCTGAAATAGAATTTTCTGTTTTGTGATTCCTAAAATACCAGAATACATAATTGCAAGAATATTACAGCCTGTTTTCTGAGTGTCAGAGTAGATTTATGCTGCAATCTTACAACATGTAAATCTTAAAGCACCTGTCACTTTTCTTTTGGCTTAAAATGAATTTGTTTATGGCATGCCTGATTTTGTTATTGACCCACAATTTATTTGGAATAAATAACTTTACAAACACAGAAATGTTCACCACATATTTTTGTTACAAGTTTCTAACAATTGTACTGTGGTCAGATAACAAGATCTCGTATAAAATCAGTGTTTGAAAAGTGTGCTGCTGCTGCTAAGTCGCTTCAGTTGTGTCTGACTCCGTGCGACCCCATAGACAGAAGCCCACCAGGCTCCCCCATCCCCGGGATTCTCTAGGCAAGAACACTGGAGTGGGTTGTCATTTCCTTCTCCAATGCATGAAAGTGAAAAGTGAAAGGGAAGTCGCTCAATCGTGTCTGACTCTTAGCGACCCTGTGGACTGCAGCCTACCAGGCTCCTCCATCCATGGGATTTTCCAGGCAAGAGTACTGGAGTGGGGTGCCATTGACTTCTCTGTTGAAAAGTGTAGTAACTTGAATTGTTGTCTAGTATATGATCAGTTTTTTGTAAATGTTACGTGAGAGTCTGGGGAGAGTGTGGGTGCTATAATCATCAGATGGGAAAGGATCCTATATATATCTATTAAATCTAGCTTAATAAGTATATTCAGATTTTCTGTTACTAATTTTTTCCAATGCTTTCCTATATCAATAAGTGAAATCCTACATTATGAGAATGTATCTGATAATTTCTCCCTGTACAGCTTGATGATTTTTTTTTTCTTTTTTTGCCTTTGGTTTGTTTTGCAGCATGTTAGACTCTCTAGACACATGGGATCTTAATCCCTCAACCAGGGATCGAACCGAGTCCCCTACATTGCAAGGCAGATTCTTAACCACTGGAGCATCTGGGAAGTCCTGCACTTGATGTATTTTTATTCTACTTTGTTAGAGGCATGCAGATTTAGAATTTTCATTTCTTCCTGGTGGATTGAACTGTTTTCATTATCTAGTGGCATTCTTTATTCTATTAAGGCTTTTTTTTTTCCCCCTTAAAATCTATTTTGTTTCATAAACATATATACTAACGCATATTTCTTCTGGTTTTTATTTGCCTGGCACATCTTTTATTTTAGATTTGCTTACTCTCAACCTTTCAAAGCCCTATATTTTAGCTGTGGTTCATAAATTATACCTAGATGGATTTTCCTTTTTAGACAGTGAGTTTATTCATCAACATTTGCTGGGGATGTTTATATCACAAATAAAATAGCCCTTCCAGGAATGGTTAGCTGTAACCGGGTACCCAATAAGAACCTATTGCACCACCGTTTTCATAAAGGGCCTGAAAGTCACACATCCCGTGTAGGGGTGTCATGTGTTACCCAAGCATGTAAGGTGGCCGTCTGTCTCAGCCCACCAGATTCAGAGACGGACATTGGAAATACTAGACATGGAGAGAAGTGGTACAAAATCCACCTTTCATAAAGGTTCCTGGTACTTGTTAGCACCAATGACCATTAAGACAGTGGTATTAAAGGGAGAGCTCATGGCCCTCTTCTATTCCTGTGGTGCCTCATACATATTTAATGTGCAGGAATTTCTTATGTTCTTTAAAATCATTTTTCAAGGTTTCCTTAAACTGTGTCTAAAGAATAATCTGTGTTTCTTAATGCTTTCTGTTAAACTCAGTTTTCTCTCTACAAAATTACTTTTTCTTAAATCCCACTGTGCCACCAGTCTTTTTATGTCATTTTCCCTTCCACATTCAGCTAGAAAAGATAAAAGTATTTAAAATAGTGTCTCAACTGGCGGCAGAACAACAAAATTACTTGAAGCTCCCAGTTGAACTGAAGTGGGATTACTGTGTAATTCACCACTGGGGAAGCAACAATAATGTACACGAGAGTAAAACAATGGTTATCAGGTTCCTGGTAGGCAACAGGTACTCTGCTTAAATGTGTGAGTATGTGTGTGTGCTCAGTCATTCAGTCGTGTCCAACTCTTTGTGACTCCATGGACTGTAGCCTGCCAGGTGCCTCTGTCCATGGAATTTTTCCAGGCAAGAATAGTGGAGTGGGTTGCTGTTTCCTACTCCAGGGGATCTTCCCAACCCAGGGATCAAACCTGCCATCACCTGTTTCCTAAATTGGCAGGCAGATTCTTCACCACATACATTCAATATCTCAGTTTATTCATCTGTAAAATGGGAATAACAATAATGTCTGTCTACACTGTTGTTATGAAGATTTAAAGGGATGATCTGAGAGATGCTCAGAATGGAGCCTGGCACACAGAGAAAGTGCAAGAACAGTTAGTATGGTTTCAGGGGACATTTGGGGCTTCTTTATCATCAGTGGTTAATATTAATAATCACATTTTAAGGTTTCTTTAACGTTGTGTTCATGTGGCTCTCACCCACTTCTTTGCACATCCTCCACACCTGCCAGGCACTTCACTGGTCTCCCGCTGCTCCCACACATGTCCTCCAGCTGTTACAGCTCAAGTGAGATGGTGCCTCCGCCTCTTCCACAAGGTATCCCTGATTTTCTCAACCAGGAACTTTCACGAGACACTATTTGATGGCACTTAGTGGCCGTCTAGGTCATTCTTTCATTCCCCAAGTCTTTCCTTCACCTACTGAATGCCTGGTCCTGCTCTAGGTGCTGAGTCCCTCCTTTATGGAATTTGTATGCTAATTAGGGAAGTAGGGACAGGCCAACAGCAAACAGATGGAAGTTACATGCAAAAAGATGGAAGAAAAATACCAAAAGCAATATGTGCTGTGCAAGTAGTTCAGGTGGTATGATCCTGTAGAACAACTGGATGGATCTCTTAGACTCGGTGGTGAAGGATGGTTTCTCCAAGAAGGTGATATTTAAGCTGAGAACTGAATGGCAAGAAGGAAGCTGCGATGTAAAGATCAAAGGGAGAAGCATTTTAGGGAAGAGGGTACAGCTTGTGCACAGACCCAGAGGTGGGAATAAGCTTGGGTTGTTTTTGAGGAACAGAAAGGAGGTAGGTGTGACTGGAACCTAATGGCTAAAGCAGACTGTGAACAAGACAGAACAGGTTGGTGGAGGAAGGCAGGAGACAGATTATGCACAGCCTGATAAATGAGAGTAGGGAAGGGGCCAGACCCTAATGTTATAGGAGTCTGAGACAGTGAAGTGATAGGATCTGACTGGTTTGGTACATGTCAGCAAGGAAAGTATGAATATCTGGGAGTGGTTGTGGTGACTACAGATGTGAAGTATCTTGGGTTCGGTTCTGATAACCTCTTAGCAAAGTGGGAAACCTACACAAGCTGGAGGATGTGGGGCCCTAGGGCTGCCAGTCTCTCCAGCACTTGAAGTTCCAAGACCTGTGTTTGAGTTCAAGTTCCATCAACCACTAGCTGTGTGAGTTTGTGAAAGCCAACATACTTACTGTCATCTGTAAAATGGAGATGAACATTCAATGTGTTGCTTAATTTACAAGGGTCATTTGAGAGAATAAATGTAAAAACATTTTGTAAGCTCTGACTTAATATAAAAATGTAAGTTAAAATTTAAGGTGCATATATCTTGCATTGTAATTACAAGCCTGTAAACTAGATCAGGATCAGTTACTTCTTTTTATCTGTCATAATACCTAACCCAGTTCTATGTGTTCTAGGGATTACAAGGTTGTACAATACTGTACAATAAAAGCTTAAAAAATTAAATGAAAGCATTTGTGATTAATGCCCTCAGTTATTTTTAGCATTACTATCATTATTGTCTAGCAGTAATGCATTTAAGATTCTGGGGAAAAAGAACTGATTTTTCTTTTCACCAAATTCATTAAAATGAAGAGCAAAGAAACATTTCTTCACAGTTAAAGTTATAAAAATATTTATACTTGCCCCTTAGTATCCTTGGGCTCTGCATCTGTGTCGTCAACCAACTGGGGATCAAAAATATTTGAAAAAGAAATTCTAGAAAGTTCCACAAAGCAAAACTTGAATTTGCTGCAAGCCAGCAACAATTTACATATCATTTACATTGTATTTACAAGTATTTACATAGCATTTACATTGTATTATGTATTGTAAGTAATCTAGAGATGATATGTGCATGCTGCTGCTGCTGCTGCTGCTAAATCGCTTCAGTCGCGTCCGACTCTGTGCCACCCCATAGACCCCACCGGGCTCCCCCGTCCCTGGGATTCTCCAGGCAAGAACAATGGAATGGGTTGCCATTTCCTTCTCCAATGCATGAAACTGAAAAGTGAAAGTGAAGTCACTCAGTCGTGTCCGACTCTTCACAGCCCCATGGACTGCAGCCTACCAGCTCCTCCGCCCATGGGATTGTCCAGGCAAGGGTACTGGAGTGCGTTGTCATTGCCTTCTCCATGATATATGCATAGGTTATATGCAAATACTATGCCATTTTATAAAGGGACTTGAGCATCCATGGTTTTGGTATTTGCAAGGGGTTCTGAACAAATGCCCTGCCAAAGGGACAACTGTATAATCATCAACCTAATTCATCGCACAACATTTATCATTAAAAAAAATTTTTTTATACTTATTTATTTGGCTGCTCCAGGTCTTGGTTGCATCATGTGGGATCTAGTTGTCTCACCATGGATCAACCAGTCCTCCTTCACTGAGAGCACAGTGTGTGGGATCTAGTTCCCTGTGGAGGGATCAAACCTGGGTCCCCTGCCTTGTGAGCACAGAGTCTCAGCCACCAGGACCACCAGGAAAGTCACTAATTAATGATTTTAAAAAGCATGATATCCAAAAAAACACAAACATGGTATCCACGGAGGATTGGTTCCAGAAAATGTGCCTGCCCTCTTCAAATACCAAAATCCACGGGTGCTCCAGTCCCTTGTATAAAATGACAGTGCAGTCACCCTTGGTATCCACAGGTTCTGTGCCCCTACCTTCATCCACCTGTGGACACACAGGGCTGACTGTACAGTTTCTCAATGTGTAATTTTTCTTGCTCTTTCCTGACTTGCCTGGCAGATCCGCTGTGCAGAAGCTGGGAGCGGAGGTGTTTGAGGAGGTGTACAGTTACCTCAAGACAGCAAGGCAGCAGGGAGCCAGCGAGGCAGAGGTCTGGGCGGCTCTGGAAACAGTGGTGCCTCGAGCCAGCGACTGTTTTGAGGTTGACCAACTACTCTACTTTGAGGAGCAGTTGCTGATCACCAGGGCAGAAGGGGTCGGTCTTCCCCATAACCATCATGAAGCAACTGTCAGAAGGAAGCGGGTCCCAGTGGACAAGGCGCCTGTGAAAATCCATCAGCACTGTCGCTGACCTCTGTTCTGGGACATGGGTGCAGAGCAGCGGTCTCTACCTTCATCCCTTGTCACCCTCCTTCAGAGAGCAGTAAACTTGGGCCTTAGTGTTGCCAGGTCTATACTGTGAGACAGGCACATGGATCAGCTTGTCTTCCTGAAGAGTAGTCCTGCTCTAGTGCCCTTGGGTCTCCAGCAGGGTTGGCTCCCCCTGGCCTTGGCCTGGGAGAAGGCACGTGCTCTTCACATTTCCACCCAGTGCCGACTGCTCTGAGTCTCCAGGGACTGTGGGCAGCCTGCTTCTGAGGGGGGTTGGTCCCCAGCCTCTGACATGCTGAGTTGCTTCTCAGGGACCAGATGTACCTGTCTCAGGTTACCTGCTTTTGGCCCACTTTACCCTTGAATGCCTAACAAGCAAGAAGTACATATGTGTAAGGATAGAGTGAATCCTTTCTGTGATGTATTCCCCAAACTCATCCAAGGAGTATTAAAGACTTTTATTCATGGCTATAAAATAAATCACCTATTTTTCTCTTGTCTTATCCAGAAGTATCTTGCTGAACATAGCACATCCATCTAAGGATAATTACTACTTAGAGGAGCTAAGACTTTGCTTGTTGCCTATTATTGCCCAGTGCTGTGCTCATGACTATAAGAATCTTACTTCATCAAATCTTTTCACCAGAGAGAGAGAGAGTGAGAGTGAGAGAGTCCTGGTCACGTGGGTTGGAGTCTTAAACTGGATTTTGGCCAGGTTCAAGTCCCTGTTACTCTGTCTGGTGTCAATTTTATGTTTAGTCCAGTCACAAGAACACAAGAGGGGCAGAGGGGAAATTTCCTCCTCCCTGACACTTGGGTGAGTTTTTGGGTCAGAAGAAGAAATAGGTAGATTTTCAACTATTTCACAAGTAAAACATGTCCAGGGAATATCACCCTGCATTTAAGAACATACTGGAGGGGAAAAAGACTGCCTTTACCCTTTTACCAGCTGGAGCGGCTGACAGGAGATACCCCACGTCCAAGGTCAAGAGCAATGGCTGCACTTTGCTGGAGCAGCCGTGAAGACATACCCCACGTCCAAGGGAGAGAAACCCCAGTAAGACAGTAGGCGCTGAGAGAGGGCATCAGAGGGCAGACAGATTGAAACCACAATCACAGAAAACTAGCCAATCTGATCACATGGACCACAGCCTTGTCTAACTCAATGAAACTAAGCCATGCCATGTAGGGCCACCCAAGACAGATGGGTCATGGTGGAGAGTTCTGACAAAATGTGGTCCACTGGAGAAGGGAATGGCAAACCACTTCAGTATTCTTGCCTTGAGAACCCCATGAACAGTATGATGGGGAAACAGTGGCTGACTTTATTTTGGGAGGCTCTAAAATAACTGCAGATAGTGACTGTAGCCATGAAATTAAAAGACACTTACTCCTTGGAAGGAAAGTTATGACCAACCTGCTGCTGCTGCTGCTAAGTCACTTCAGTCGTGTCTGACTCTGTGTGACCCATAGACCGCAGCCCACCAGGCTCCTCCATCCCTGGGATTCTCCAGGCAAGAACACTGGAGTGGGTTGCCATTTCCTTCTCCAGTGACCAACCTAGACAGTATATTAAAAAGCAGAGACATTACTTTGCCAGCAAAGGTCTGTCTAGTTAAGGCTATGGTTTTTCCAGTAGTCACATATGGATGTGAGAGTAGGACCGTAAAGAAAGCTGAGCACTGAAGAATTGATGCTTTTGAACTGTGGTGTTGGAGAAGCCTCTTGAGAGTCCCTTGGATTGCAAGGAGATCCAACCAGTCCATCCTAAGGGAGATCAGCCCTGAGTGTTCACTGGAAGAACTGATGTTGAAACTGAAACTCCAATACTTTGGCTACCTGATGCGAAGAGCTGACTCATTTGAAAAGACTCTGATGCTGGGAAAGATTGACGGCAGGGGGCGAAGGGGATGACAGAGGATGAGATGGTTGGATGGCATCACGGACTCAATGGACATGAGTTTGGGTAAACTCTGGGAGTTGGTGATGGACAGGGAGGCCTGTCGTGCTGCGGTCCATGGGGTCATAAAGAGTTGGACACGACTGAGCAACTGAACTGAACTTACCCCTTAGGTTCTGTAGCTGGAGTCTTCAAAGTAAAGTGACCACAGACAGCAGAAGAAAAAGGATACACATTTTATTTGATTTAATGTTTTTACATGACATATGTGTGTGTGTGTGGGGGGGTGCTTTTTAGAAAGAAGTGAAACTGCCAAAGAAACAGGCCTGACAATTTAAACACTATTTTGGTGAAAGAGCAGGGATCAATATGTGGAGATGTGACAAACAGAGGGAAAAGAGATTTGAGCTCCAAGGGGGGTGAACTGTGGGGCTGTGACAAGGAGACACATGGAACTGGTGGCAGATAAGGGGTGAGTTAGGAGTCTGCACAGATATGTCTTGGCATCCAGTAATAAAAATGTTATCCTTTCCCCAGTCCAGGGAGGGTGCTTTTCTCATGGGAAATGATGCTTTTAACAGAGCTCTTCCGGCATCTGCTGTTTCTTAATTACTTTCAGCTCAAAATAATCCTTATGCCAAAGTGGCATATTTGGAGGTGGCTTATTCTTGTCCCCTACAATGTCTAGGAAGACAGGTGCAGAAGGAAAACATGTTATCCCCTAGGATTTATGCTGTGCACTGTATCAGCCATCACATAAAAGAAAGCTAGGAAGAAATACCATCTTGGATCAGAGCTCCATGTCTTATAAAAGAAGCTCACTTTGTTTACTTTCCAGCAAGTTTACTGGGAGCAGCAGCACAGACTTAAAATGACTAGAAAATTCCTTTTGGATTTTACCATTGGGAAAATGCTTTGTCCCTCAGCCATACTCCGTGTGGGCATTAATCACTAACCAGATTGCAAGATGGTAAGTGGAAATTGGCTGAACAATTGGAGAGCTAGGAAGCTGCTTGTTATGAATCAGTCACAGGAGTGAGGGAATAAAGAAGCTCTGCTAGTGCGTGGCTTTGTAAAATACATATATATTTCAGAAATGCCAACTGACCTCTCTGCTTTCTTTTTATGCAGGGGAAATGCCACCAGCTATTCTGGGTGATGTAGAAATAAGGCGCACAAAGGAGAGTGATGGAATTAATTATTTAATGTATTTGGGGCTGGGGCCAAAGTGAAAGCTCTCAGTCCATTATATGGGCTCAGGATAAAGGAGGCAGGCAAATTAGACAGCAGCTCAAGGAGGGAAGATACTCCACTCCTCTTTCAAGATGGTGGGGCAACTCATGTGCCTTAACTACTGTGTCAGAAGGGAAGGGGGCCAGGCCACCAACATGATAAAGGAGGAAAAATGAAAAATGGAAGAGAAGAAGAAAGGGGTGAGAGAGAGAGAGGCAGAGACAGAGAGAGAGGAGGGGAGAGGGACAGGAATGACCACACAGCAAAGAGTATTTAAAATGATCTTCCTGGGACTTCCCTGGCAGTCTAGTGGTTAAGAATCTGCCTTCCAATACGGGGGGTGCAAGTTCAATCCTTGGTTGCAGAGTTAAGATCTCACATGCCTTGCGGCAAAAAAAAAAAAAAAAAAACTAAAATATGAAACAGAAACAATATTGCAGCAAATTCAATAGACTTTAAAAATGGTCCACATAAAAAAATAGTGATCTTTGTTTGCATAAGGACAACAATTGAACTTGCTCTCAGGTGATTTCCCTCATAGCTCAGTTGGTAAAGGATCTGCCTATAGTGCAGGAGACCTGGGTTCAATTCGTGGGTTGGAAAGATCCCCTGGAGAAGGAAATAGCAACCCACTCCAGTATTCTTGGCTGAAGAATCCCAAGGGCAGAGGAGCCTGGCAGGCTACAGTCCATGGGGTCGCAAAAAGTCAGACACCACTTAGCAACTAAACCACCAACCACCAACCACCACGCAGTGACTAGGACTCTGGACCCACTCTCACCATGTACTGTGAGATCAAGCACAAGTCATTTCCTTGGAAGCTCAGTTTCCTGCCTTTGCCTGAAGATTGCCATAAAAAATAAGCAAGATAATGTCACATGTTGAATCATGGGGAGTTGCTCATGGAGCTCGTGTGCACATGCTTTAAATGCTGTTAAGATGCTCTTGACTTTGGAGGAGGAATTATTAATTTTATTATAGGCTGCCTGATCTCTCATCATTAGAGATTCATCCCTGAAGGCCTCCTTAGGTGGTTAAGATTCTAGTACTGACATCCAAACACACCCCAAAAGTCAACACTTTAAGCCATTTTCATCCAGCTCTTTGACTAGGAATTTGCTTACAGTCAGTTGAGAGCTGAGAGGCTGTGAAGAAAGCAGCTCTGGGAAGGCCTTTTAGTGATGCCAAGGAACATCCACGTCCTGCCCAGGCCTCAACACACTTCACATGCAGGAACCCACAACATAAGCTGCATCCACAGTGCCCTCAGTATACTCAGCTCTCCCCCAACTTCAGAAGGAAATTCAGAAATTTGGCCCAACAAATATATCTTATGAAATAATATATCTGTAAGTACTCATTAGGAGTGCTTTGCTGTGCTCAGTTGCTCAGTGGTATCCAACTCTTTTTGATTCCATGGACTGCAGCCCACCAGGCTCTTCTGTCCATGGGGATTCTCCTGGAGCCATTAAGATTTACGAAGAAAACAAAGCTTAATGCTAATAGAGTATTTGAAAAGCAGATATGTAAGTTTAGTTGGGAGACAATCATTCAGCAACTAGAGTTTTTTCTTCCCAAAATATTACACTTTTTCCTGCTCTTAAAGATTGAATTTTTGGCTCCAGTTCACCCCTCCCTGGACCCTTGACTGCTCTTTAACTTAGTTCTTCCCACTGTCATAGGAGGGGAATATTTTCCTACCCCCAGACTCTGAGTTTGGCTACGGAGCTGTTCCGGCTGTATTATTACTCAGGAGCAGGAAACTTAATAGGGATAGTTGGTTAAAGGGCACGATGTTTCAGTTATATGCAGTGAATGAGTTCTAGAGGTTTTATGTACATAAGGACTGTAGTTAATAATACTGTATTATTGTAGACTTACAATTTGCCAAGAAATAAATCTTAAGTGTTCTCACCACACACACACATAAAATAGTAACTATGTGAGGTGATAAGATACATTAATTAGCCTGATTGTGGTAATTTCACAATGTATATGTCTGCAAATATACAAATCATCATGTTGCACCCCTCAAATATATGCAATTTTTCTTGGTCAATCATACCTCAATAAAGCTGGGGACACGACTGAGTGACTGAATTGAACTGAAAAGCTGGGGGAAAATTCAGGCAAGAAGGAGACAAAGATCTTACAGGCATGAAGAACATGCCATCTTTTCATGCTGCTAGTTCATCGAGTGTGAGGGTGACCATGGCAGGTGTGAGTGGAAGGTGTGAGGCTGGTCTCCAAGATGCCCCCAGTGGTCCCTCACCTCTGGTGGGTATCCTGCTCTGTCCGTGCAGCTCCCTATCATGTGGCATCAGGGATGGCCTTGTGGTCAGGAGGATCCTGGAGAAGTCATGTATGACTTCTGACACTAGTCATAAAAGATATGGATCTCATGTTGCTTTCCCTTGGGTGCCTCACTCTGAAAGAAGCTGGCCACTGTGTCATGCGGGCACTTGAGCAACCCCATGGCAAGATCTATGTGGCATGAAACTGAGGCTTCTGCCACCAGCTCTAACTTCCAGTCATACAGTGAGCCACCTGGGAAGCAAATTCTTCTGCCCTAGTCAAGCCTTCTGGAGAAGGCGATGGCACCCCACTCCAGTACTCTTGCCTTGAAAATCCCTTGGATGGAGGAGCCTGGTAGGCTGTAGTCCATGGGGTCCGCAAAGAGTCAGACACGACTGAGCGACTTCACTTTCACTTTTCACTTTCATGCATTGGAGAGGGAAATGGCAACCCACTCCAGTGTTCTTGCCTGGAGAATCCCAGGGATGGCAGACCCTGGTGGGCTCTCGTCTATGGGGTCGCACAGGGTCGGACACGACTGAAGTGACTTAGCAGCAGCAGCAGCAGCAGTCAAGCCTTGATCTGATGCAGCCTGTGCTGATTGCTGGACGAAAACAGCATGAGAAACTCTGAGCCAGAACCATCTAGCGAGCCATTCTGTAATTCCTGAGCATCAGCTACTGTGAGATGTGTTTATTGTTAAGTCACTACCTTTTACATTACATTTCGCAACAGATCACTAATACAGAAGGCAAAGTTCACATGTGAGCTGGGTTTTTTTTTTTTAGTTCATTTATTTTTATTTATATTTTTGACCATACAGCATGGCATGTGGGATCTTAGTTCCCTGACTGGATCAAACCCATGCCCCCTTCATTGGAAGCACAGAATCTTAAGCTCTGCTCCACCAGGAAAGTAGGTTCCTAAACACTACTGTATTTTTTGGCCATGTCACACAGCTTGCAGGATCTCAGCTCTCCAAGCAGGGACTGAACCCTGGCCACGGCAGTGAGTGGCCAGAACCCTAACCATTAGGCACCACAGAACTCCACACGTGAGCTGTTGAGTTTACTTTGCTGAATCCATAGAAGTGTGCAGCCCCTGAGGAAGACATGGCTTTGAGCTGTAACTTGAGACTGTGTGGAGGGCAGGTTTGAACAATGTCTGAGATAAAGCATTAGGCTGATCCAGGTGCAAAGATGAAGCCTGATCATCACGTGATGAGTCTGGGCATCGAGGGTGGAGACCAGGAGAGGGAGCTGAGGAGTGAGGGCTGCCTGGGGTGGACAAAGGAGCAGTGTTGGGGAGCCTCCTAGATTTCCAGAAGGTGGGCTGGACAGGCATTCACAGAGATGGGGGTATAAAAGATGCAGGTGGGGGAGAAGTAGCTCATTCCTGGGTATGCTGGATTTGAGACATTTGTAGGGTATTCAGTGGGGAGAGGTCCAGGTATGAAGCTGGAAGTATCTGAAAAATTCTGTCCTCTAACTGAAATGGACCCACCTGATGAGCTCCAGACAACACAGCTGTGGATATTTTTGATGCTGTGCCTACAAATAATCAAGAAGACAGCTGGCTTCTGTAGAATGCCACCTCCTTGAAGGCTGCTGGATGTAACTGCAGGTATGTGAATGCCTAAAAATTAATAATAACAGCAGCAGCATCTAGCCCTTTCAGTAAGTACTGGTGGATAAACCTCAATGGGCTCCTGCTGGCAGCTCTCTGCAGGTGGCACCTCCTTTCCCTCCCTCTCCTCCCATCCTATAGTCTTCAAAATCAGCGGTTCTTAATCTTGGTTCTGCATTTGAAACACCTGGCAACTTTTATGAGGATTGAATGGGATGGTGTAAAATTTTCTGACAAATGGGGGATGCTTGCAGTCTTCTTTTGCCTAAAAAGTAAAACCAAACTCTCACCTCTCTCCCCACCATCTCCTGGACCAAAAGAGATCATCTCTGTGAAAGGTTTTTTGTGAAATGCAAAGCTTTATTCAAATGTAAATTATAACCTTTACCTTTAACTTGACGAGAAGTCAAAGAGCTTTTTAACTTTTTACTATGAAAAACATCAAACTATATATAAAGAGAATAATATAGTATGCCTTTGTTAGGGAACTAGCCCTTAGCTTCAGAAATGATCAATTTGTGGCCAATCTTGATTTTATTTATAGTCTCACCATTACTCACTCGCTGGTTAATTCTTTTTATCATTCATAAATATTTTAGCGTGTATCTCTAAAAGATAAAGAATCTTTTTTTGTAGAAAGCCACATTACTATTATTACACTTAAAAGTGTTAGTCGCTCAGTTGTGTCTGACTGTTTGTGACCCCAGGGACTGTAGCCCACCAGGCTCCTGTGTCCATGGAATTCTCCAGGCAAGAATAGTGGAGTGGGTTGCCATTTCCTTATCCAATCACACTTACAACATGATCAGTAATTCCTATAGATCAAATATCCACTCAGTATTCACATCTCCCCCACAGTCTTTTGTTTCTTCAGATTAGGATCTAAATAATCCCTTCACTAGATATGTCTCCATCTCTTTTAATGTATGGATTCTGCCCCCATCTCTTCTTCCCTTGTAATTAATTTACTGAAGAAACCAGCTCATTTCTTTTGTAAAGTTTCCTTCAGTCTAGATTGCATCATCCTGAATTTAAAAAAAAAAAACTTTATTTTTAGAAGTATTAGATTTACAGAAAAATTGTGAAGACAGTACAGAGATCCCAGATAGTTCACGCAGTCACGCCTACAATCCCCATTATACCACGGTGCAAGGCTCCCACAAGACGTACCACTGTCGACGCTGCTCTGGCTCACCTGGCCGAGGCGCAGAGCTAACAGTGTCAGGTTTCGCCAGGTACAGAGCCCCTGCCCGACCCCGTTCTGTTAGGCCCCATGTGCTCAGAGCCCACACTGGAGGAGCAGCCGTTTTATTTACCCCTTCGGGGCAGAGCCTCTATATAAATTATTTTAACTACTACTGAGTAGGAGATTTGTTTCTTTTCTATGTATGTACTTTTTCATAATTTATATTAGTGTAGACCTGTGGAGATTTATTTCATCTTTGGGTTATAATCCAATAGAGCTTTATTTTCTTGCCCAGACTGTTTCCACTTTGGCTGTAGGGAGTTCTTTCAGTTGGCTCCTGTGTCCCTGCCGCTTTGACAAACTTCCATCTATATATATATATATATATTTCCATTATTGATTGATTGATGAATTTTCAGTGTACTTCCTAACTTTCCAGTGTCACAAGATGCTCTGAGCTCATTATCTATCGACTGTATAGTTCCTGGCCCAGTGCTTGGATCAGTGTTTCTCCAAGGAGTCCTGGTTCCTTTTAATGGGAAATGGTAACAGAAATCAAGATCTGGGCACTGGGTGTGCTTGTTGCTCCCAAGGAATCACTTCATTTAGGCTCTCCCAGCTGACAGAGCAAGGACATTTGTATGTATACTAAATGTCTCTAGAATATACACTTATCCAAGAATGCTTCTGTATATAACCCTCAATATCTAAATGAAACAAATTCTTAACTGATGTCTCCAACTCGAATCCACTACTACCTGGATCACCTTAGCTTCTTCCTGATATTTGAAAAATATTTTTTTTGTGTGTGTATTTCTTATGATAACTAGATTCAAATTCAGTTTTGGGGCAAGAACATTTCATAGGTGGGACATTTTTCCATCATTTTAATGATGGTGGCTCAGACGGTAAAGCATCTGCCTGCAATGTGGAAGACCCGGGTTCGATCCCTGGGTGGGGAAGATCCCCTGGAGAAGGAAATGCAACCCACTCCAGTACTCTTGCCTGGAAAATCCCATGGACAGAGGAGCCTGGTAGGCTACAGTCCATGGGGTTTCAAGGAGTTGGACACGACTGAGCAACCTCACTACACTTCAATGATGTTGGCAGCCATTGATGATCATTTCTTAGGCTCCCTTAATTCTTTAAAGTTTAAAAAACAGCAATGTTTTGACTGACTTCATCTTTCTTCTCTGAATAACTGGAATTCTCTATAGAAAGAAAAACCTGGTTTTTCCAGTAGTCATGTACCAATGTGAGACCATAAAGAAGGCTAAGTGCTGAAGGATTGATTGCTTTTTAACTGTGGTATTGGAGAACACTGTTGAGAATCCCTTGGACTGCAAGGAGATCAGGTCAATCAATCCTAAAGGAAATCAGTCCTGAATATTCATGCTGAAGCTGAAGCTCCAATACTGTGACCATCTGATGGGAAGAGTTGACTCATTAGAAAAGACCTTGATGCTAGGAAAGATTGAAGGCAGGAGGAAAAGGGGATGACAGAGGTTGAGATGGTTGGATGGTCTTCACCAACTTAATGGACATGAGTCTGAGCAAACTCTGGGAGATAGTGAAGGACAGAGAAGCCTGACATGCTGCAGTCCATGCAGAGTCAGACACAACTGGGCAACTGAACAACAACATCAACTATCTGGTTGCCTGAGGTAGAGCTCTCTTCTCATTTACTTAAAAATCATGAATAAGTTCCCTAAGCAGTCTCTGAGGCTGAACACTGAGCTATTTTTGCTCTTGAACTGGGAGCATCTCCGGAGGCATGTGGCTTAGCTCTCGACCTTTAGCCCCAACTGCTGGGCAATCTGCCTCAGGAGGTGGAAGAGGAGAGGTGGGGACAGAGGCTGGGCTTCCCCAGCAGAGGCGGAGAGCAGTTTGGAAAGGCAGGCCAGGCCAGAGGGTCTTGATGGCTTCCATATTCATCCATCCTGAAAAAGCTTTGGTCTCCAGTCATTTTCTTGTAGAGCTATTGTCTTGGTTTCATAGTTGTTCCGTTGCCATAGAAATAGCTGAATTAAAAGTCTCTTTCAAGCAACCATTAGAGGATACAACCTCTTGAAGCCCTGGAAAAGGCATGTTCGACCCTAAATCCCCAAGAAAGCCCTTCTAGAGAGAAACCAAGTCACCTTTAGAGTGTTAAGGGTAAGGGTTTTAAGGGCAAGGGTTAAGTTTAGGGCACAGTTTGCAGCCCTGGTTCCCTATCAGAGTCACCTCAAACACATATAAAAACCACTTATGGGACTTTCCTGGTGGTCCAGTGGTCAAGAGTCGGCCTGCCAGTGCTGGGGTCGTGGTTCAACCCCTGGTCCGGGAAGATCCTACATGCCGTGGGGCTACTGAGCCCGTGTGTCCCAACTACTAGCCTGTGCTCTGGAGCCTGTGCACTGCAACAAGAGAAACCACCACCAGCGTAGTCCCCACTCACTGCAGCTAAAGAAAGCCCAAGTGCAGCAATGAAGATGCAGCACGGCCAAAAATAAATAAATAGTTAAAAAAAAAAGAAACCCACTTATGCCTCAGTGCCACTTCCAGAGATTCTGAATCCCTTTGTCTGGGGTGGAACCTTGGAATTGGCAGGATTTTTTTATTATATTTTTGAGCTATATGCTATGCTATGCTAAGTCACTTCAGTCGTGTCCAACTCTGTGTGACCCCATAGACGGCAGCCCACCAGGCTCCCCTGTCCCTGGGACTCTCAAGGCAAGAACACTGGAGTGGGTTGCCATTTCCTTCTCCAATGCATGAAAGTGAAAAGTGAAAGTGAAATCACTCAGTCGTGTCCGACTCTTAGTGACCCCATGGACTGCAGCCAACCAGGCTCCTCCATCCATGAGATTTTCCAGGCAAGAGTACTGGAGTGGGGTGCCATTGCCTTCTCCATTTGAGGTACAGTTGACATGTAATATTATATAAATTACAGGTATACAATATAGTGATTCTTAAATTTTAAAGGTTATACTCCATTTAGTTATTATAAAATGTTTCCTATATTCTCCATGTTGTACAATATATACTTCCCAACTACTAGCCTGTGCTCTGGAGCCTGTGCACTGCAACAAGAGAAACCACCACCAGCGTAGTCCCCACTCACTGCAGCTAAAGAAAGCCCAAGTGCAGCAATGAAGATGCAGCACGGCCAAAAATAAATAAATAGTTAAAAAAAAAAGAAACCCACTTATGCCTCAGTGCCACTTCCAGAGATTCTGAATCCCTTTGTCTGGGGTGGAACCTTGGAATTGGCAGGATTTTTTATTATATTTTTGAGCTATATGCTATGCTATGCTAAGTCACTTCAGTCGTGTCCAACTCTGTGTGACCCCATAGACGGCAGCCCACAGGCTCCCCTGTCCCTGGGATTCTCAAGGCAAGAACACTGGAGTGGGTTGCCATTTCCTTCTCCAATGCATGAAAGTGAAAAGTGAAAGTGAAATCACTCAGTCGTGTCCGACTCTTAGTGACCCCATGGACTGCAGCCAACCAGGCTCCTCCATCCATGAGATTTTCCAGGCAAGAGTACTGGAGTGGGGTGCCATTGCCTTCTCCATTTGAGGTACAGTTGACATGTAATATTATATAAATTACAGGTATACAATATAGTGATTCTTAAATTTTAAAGGTTATACTCCATTTAGTTATTATAAAATGTTTCCTATATTCTCCATGTTGTACAATATATACTTGTAGTTTGCTGCTGCTGCTGCTGCTAAGTCACTTCAGCCGTGTCCGACTCTGTGCGACCCCATAGACGGCAGCCCACCAGGCTCCCCCGTCCCTGGGATTCTCGAGGCAAGAACACTGGAGTGGGTTGCCATTTCCTTCTCCAATACTTGTAGTTTACTTTATACCTAATATTTGTACCTCATAGTCCCCTGCCTCTATAATTGCCACTCCCTTTTCCCTCTCCCCACTGGTAACCATCAATTTGTTCTCTTAAATCAGTGAGTCTGCCTCTTTTTTGTTATATTCACTAGTTTATGGTATTTTTTTTAGATTCTATATATGTGGTATCATACAGCATTTGTCTCTGTTTGACTCATTTCACTTAACACAACACCCTCCAAGTCATTCTTTTTTATGGCTGAATAGTATCCCATTGTATTTATACCACATCTTCTTTATCCATTTGTCTGTCAGTGGACATTCTGGTTGGTCAGCAATTGTAAAAATGCTTCCACAAACACTGCAGTGCATGTATCTTTTTCAATTTCTTTTTTTGTCTTTGTCTTGTTTTTGGATATATACCCAGGAGTGGAATTGTTGGGTCATGTGGTAGCTCTATTTTCAGTTTTTTGAGAAAACATCGTACTGTTTTCCTCAGTGGCTACACCAATTTACATTCTGGAATTGGCAGTTTTTAGAGCTTTTTGCAAAGTTTAATCATTTAACCTTGGCAATTTCCAGACCCCTGGAAATTTCTTAGATTTTCTAGAACTCTAAGAGGGGAATGACTTATATCATACACACAGTTTCATCACTTTGATTCAATTGCTTCTGTCAGTGGATGCCATCTCTGCCATTTATTAAGAAGACTAAGCTAGGAAAGATGATCCCTCACTCCACCCCTACCCCCTACCCCACCCTACCCCATGCTGAGGCCTGGTGAGCTCCAAGTGCCAGCCTTTACACAGTTCTCTGGCCTACCCTGAACTCCAAAGATAGCTACATTTGCTATGCCTAGCACTGCTCTGACTGCCTAAGTCTCTTAATATCCCTAATAGGTTGGTATGTGCCTACCTGCTCAGTGTTAGGCTCTTTGCAACCCCATGGACTGCAGTCTGCCAGGCTCCTCTGTCCATGGGATTATCCTGGCAAGAATACTTGCATGGGTTATCATGCCCTCCTCCATGGGATCTTCCCCACCCAGGGATCAAACCTGCATCTCTTGCGTCCCCTGCATTGGCAGGCAGATTCTTTGAGCCATCTAGGAAGCCCAATAGGTTGGTATACGCTCTACTTAATAGAGAGAGTTGACAGACTTTTGCTAAAGCCAGCCTGTGTCTGGGAGGGTTCTTGGGCTTTTTCTTACCACATTTTGTCATTTACAGGCTGTGACTCCAAGCCCAGCCTCTGTCAAGAAGCTGACTCCTCCTATCCTCTGTGTAATAAATACTGACTGCTGATGAAGAGAGAACCTGCCTGAAAAAAGGTGCAGAGGCTTAGGATGAGGGATTCTGAACCCCTGTTCCTCACTCAGCATCAGGCCCTGAGGAGACCCCAGTTCTGGGGGTGGGCTGTTCCCCACCTTCCTTCCTTCAATGGTCTGAGCCTAGAAAGCCTTGGACACTTCTACATATGACTCTTGCTCTCTCTCCTTCCTGCCCCCACAGGGTTTCAAGCACAGCCCTTTCAGGGAAAATCTCTCCTATCCATTCTATCCACACTTACTGCCACCCTCAAGTCCTGACCAGAACTACACCCCCACATCCCATCCTTATAATACCCATCCCAGAAAGTGACAGCACCATCCATCCAGGCCGGAAACCCTGCCATCACCCTGGCAAAGTATCCCTCCCCACCGACTCAATCAGCTACTGAGTCCCTGCAGTACCACCTTCAGGATGGCTCTTAAACCCATCTCTGTCCCAACTGTACAGGATAGGTTGAGGCTCTGAGCCAATTCTGCTCTATTCCCTTCCCACCGCAGGCCCGGGGAACCATCTAGACTAACCAGGTGTGGCTCCCAGGACGCCCACCTGGCTCCTCCGGCTCCCAGGACGCATCCCTGTCCCTAACTAGACACTTAAACTGTACTCAGGCAGAAAACCTCTGCGCACGACTCAGCAATCCCAACACTGGTGAAGTACCCTGAAGCTAGACTGTGACTGCAGCACTATTACGGGACTCCTTCCGCGTCTAGGATCCTGCCACTCCTGCAGCCCCCGCCCCGGCCCAGGGCCACTTTCCAGGTGCCCCACTGGGCCTTCGCCTTCCCCGCAGCTCCCGCTCTGATTGGCTGCCGCCGCTGCCTCGTCTCGCCCTAGCCCCGCAGGGATTGGCCCTGGCCGCCGGGCCCTACAGGGATTGGTCCGTACCACCGCGCCCCGCGCCGGGCCCTGCAGGGATTGGTTCTGGTGGCCCACGCCTGCCGGGCCTTCGGCACTGCAGAGCTGGGGAAGGCAGGCCATGGCCGGCATGCGTAGGCTTGAGCTGGCGGAAGCCCTGCATCTTGGGCCGGGCTGGCGGCACGCGTGCCACGCAATGCGCTACGCACCGGACCCAGGGCTGCTCTTTGGCCGCATTCCGCTACGCTACGCCGTGCTGGTGAGGAGGGGGCGCTCCCGGCCACCGCCCGCCCTTGCCCCTGCCCCTGCCCCGCGGCCACGCCGCCTTGGGCGCCCCCGGCCATCCCAGCTTCCCTCTCCCACAGATGCAGATGCGCTTTGATGGGCGCCTGGGCTTCCTGGCGGCTTCGTGGACTTGCGCGACGGCAGCTTGGAGGACGGGCTGAATCGCGAGTTGGGCGAGGAGCTGGGCGAGGCTGCGGCCGCCTTTCGTGTGGAGCGCGCTGACTACCGCAGCTCCCACGCTGGGTCCCGGCCGCGCGTTGTGGCACACTTCTACACTAAGCTCCTGACCCTGGAGCAGCTGACTGCGGTGGAGATGGGCGCGCCGCGCGCCCGAGACCACGGGCTGGAGGTGGGGCCAGCCCAGGACCCCACCCCGCCTCCTCCAGCCCCGGAAGGCCTGTCCCTGCCGTTTCCTCGTGTAGTTGGGGTCTGGGTGATTAGTTACAGCCAACCTGGCCTCCCTACAAAGATCTTGCCCTCTCCCCTCTTTACGGGCCTCTGCGTTGTCTTTCTAAAACTCAGCCATCCAAGTCGCTCTTCTGCTACCACTTTATAATGGCAGACTTGGCACTTTGGGGCCTATTTTTTTCTTGCCTGATGTTTTTTGGAAAACTTTGGCACTTAGGCTAGGGGAGAGAGGAACAGATTGTGTATGCTAATCAGGGTCATCTAAGAGGCTCATTAAAACAGTGATTACTGACCCCACTCCCATAATTGCTCAGCTGGGGAGGGGAGAAAGACATGAGAATTTGAATTTTTCAGAAGTTCCTAAATAGTGCTAATGTGGCAGCTTTGGGTACCAAATTTTGAGAAACTGGTGTAGCATGTGTTTTGGAGGTGGGAGCCACTAAGGTGGTGTGGGACAGGTTGGCATTTGTGAGATGTATAGCATAACCTGGGTTATTTGCAAAGACCTGTGCCCTCTACGTCCCCAGAGGTGTGCATGCTCAGGCCTGGTCAATTTGAACTAATAAGGGGTGAGACCTCTGATCTAGAAAGATCTGGCTGGGATAAGCTCCCTGAATTTCCAGAGTCTCCTGTCTCCTTTCTTTCCCAGGTGCTGGGCCTGGTGCGGGTGCCCCTGTATACCCTGCGGGATGGTGTGGGAGGCCTGCCTGCCTTCCTGGAGAATACCTTATTGGAAATGCACGGGAACAGCTGCTTGAAGCCGTCCAGAACCTGGGACTGCTGGAACCTGGCTCTTTTGCACACCTTAAGATTTCAACTCCTCCCTAGAGCCAGCCCTCCATGGACCCATGAAACCTGCCTGAGATCAGCCCTTTGTACTGGGGAGGCAGGGAGGAAACAGGGAATGTTTTCTCTTCTGGGCCTGGGCTGCATAGATGATAACAGATTAAAAGAGTATGTAATGTGTTCTGAGCAGAGGACCCCGTGGTGACTCATGGCATCAATGGCAAAAATCTGCAGCTCATCCCGGGGGCCTGACATTCTCAGAGCCTGCCTCTTTTCTTTATATTTGTGCACACGCTTCCTTGGTGGCTCAGATAGTATAAAGTCCACCTGCAGTGCGGGAGACCTGGGTTCTATCCTTGGGTTGGTAAGATCCCCTGGAGGAGGGCACGGCAACCCACACTAGTATTTTTGGCTGGAGAATCCCCATGGGCAGAGGAGCCTGGCGGGCTACAGTCCATGGGGGTCACAAAGCGTCGGACACAGCTGAGCAACTAAGCACACACATAAGCTGATGCCTCCCTCTATCCCTTGTGATGTCCAGTTTAAGCAGGAAGTGGCATATCAGCATACCCACTTCCTTGCTGGGGAGGAGCTTCTGAATCAGGGAGAGTCCTTCTCCACATTCCTACATGGCTGTTCCCAGGGTCTAGCCCAGCCCATACTTGGTAGAGAAAGCAGAGAAGCAGAGGGACCTGTTTTTCCCCCGAAAGTATGGTTTCATCCTTGCTTAAGGGGTTGGTCAGAGCAGTATCCCCCGAAAGCTGGTAGAGGGCCCTAACCTACCCCTTGTCCTTTTCTGAAACAGCAGAAGGGATGAGGAAAGGGTTTAGCCTCCTTGGACTGATAAGACTCCTGGGTTCTGGTGCATCTCCTCCAGGGTTTTCATTTGGGACCCCTTAGACTCTGAGGACAGTGAAGGGAGCTGGTCGTGCCCTGCTGCAACACAAAGAGCCCCGTAGTAAAGAGGGCTTATAGCCAGGCTTCAAAGCTCTTCAATCCCTTCAACCAATTAACTGTATTAGGTACTATTGATCTAAGGATGAAAGAGCTACAGATTTTACTCTGTGCAGCCAGGATATTTAAAAAGCCAAATGGTAGGTATCTGAGGCTGGGTAGGATGCATGGCATTTGTAGCAACTGTGTAGCTGCCATGGCAAAGTAGCAATTGACAATGGGTGTGACTGTTGCAGTAAAACCATTTTAAAAGGTGTGGGCCACGGTTTGCCAACCCCTGCTCTAGAGAGGAAGATACAGTAAATTATGATGCTTATTTGCTTGTTTTATTTATGTCTATATGTCTGTATCAAACCAGTCAATCTTAAGGGAACTCAACCCTGAATACTCAAAAGGAGGACTGATGCTGAAGCTGAAGCTCCAGTCTTGGTCATCTGATGCACATAGCTGTCTCATTGGAAATGTCCCTGATGCTGGGAGAGATTGAGGGCAGAAGAAGAGGGCATCAGAGGATGAGATGGCTGGATGGCATCACTGATGCAATAGACGTGAAATTGGGCAAAATTTGGGAGATGGTGAGGGACAGGGACACCCCCTGGCGTGTTGCAGTCCATGGGGTCACAAAGAGTCTGACACGACTGCACAACTGAGCAACATTAAGAATAAAGGACAGCTGCAGATTCCACCTTATTTTCACTTTTAGTTGAGGTGGCCTGGAAGGGCCTATGAAGAGCATTTAGGTTGAAGAACGGAGCCAGAGAGGAGTGTGGGGAAAGGATTCTGGATATTAAGGCCCTGAGGAGGAATCTCAACAAATTATCCTAAAACAAAGGTAGGAAATGAGATTCCACTTCTGAATTAAGGGTGGCAGAGGGTGATGCCAAGAATTTGCAGCCTTCTTTACCAGAGCATGGTCTGTGAAACTGAAGGACCAGTATAATTAGACTAAAGTAAGCAAGGGGAGGGGCCTCCCTGGTGGTCCAGTGTTTGGGAATCACATGTCAATGCAGGGGATCCCTGGTCCAGGAAGATCTACATGCTGCGTGGAAGCTAAGCCCAAGTGCCACAATGAAAAGATCCCACATGCTGCAACTAAGAACTGACACAGCCAAATAAATACATCAAAAACAAAGAAATAAAGTAAGCAAGGGAAAGTAAAGCAGGAAGCAGACATGCAGAGGCCCACAGGCCATGGTCAAGGGTGAGGAGTGTGGAACGAGGCCTGGAGAGGGTAGGAGGGATGTGGGAAGTGGTGCTGATCTGGGCCTGGATGGCAGAGAGGTGGAGAAGTGGGGATGCTTGAGAGATGGCAGCAGCATTGACAAGCCCTTGATGGGCTGGGTGGAGGACGGAGAGAGGACTCAGGTGACTTTTCAGTTGGTGTCTTAAGTTGTTCAAATTATTGTTCAGTCACCAAGTCGTGTCTGACTCTCTGTGACCTCATGAACTGCAGCATGTCAGGCTTCCCTGTCCTTCACTATCTTCCTGAGTTTTCTCAAACTCATGTCCTTTGAGTCAGTGATTCCATTCAACCATCTTACCCTCTGTCACCACCTTCTCTTCTTGCCTTTAATCTTTCCCAGCATCAGGGTCTTTTCCAATGAGTCAGCTCTTCACATCAGGTGGCCAAAGTATTGAAGCTTCAGCTTCACCATCAGTCCTTCCAATGAATATTCAGGGTTGATTTTATTTAGGATTGGAGAAGGAAATGGCAACCCACTCCAGTACTCTTGCCTGAAAAATTCCATGGACTGAGGAGCCTGGTGGGCTTCAGTCCATGGGGTCGCAAAGAGTCGGACACGACTGAGCGACTTCACCTTCACCTTCCTTTAGGATTGACTGGTTTGACCTTGCTGTCCAAACCAGTTGAGACCTTGCTGTCTCAACGATCTTATCCAGCACCACAGTTCCAAAGCATCAATTCTTTGGAGCCAAAGAATCCACCTGCAATGCAGGAGACCCCGGTTTGATTCCTGAGTTGGGAAGATCCCCTGGAGAAGGAATAGGCTGCCCATTCCAGTATTCCTGGGCTTTCCTGATGGCTCAGATGGTAAGAATTTGCCTGCAATGCAGGAGACCAGAGTTCGATCCTTGGGTTGGGAAGATCCCCTGGAGGAGCATGGCAACACACTCCAGTATTTTTACCTGGAGGATCCACATAGACAGGGGAGCCTGGCGGTCTATGTGGTTGAAAGTGTCAGACGAGACTGAATGACTAAACACATAACACTTCTTTATGGTCCAACTCTCACATCTGTACGTGACACTGGAAAAGTTATAGCTTTGATTGTGCGGTTCAAATTATGGATGAAGGAAAAGCCCGGCAGAGCTGAAAGGGAATCAAATGAGCTTTTGGAGGGGGTGGAATCAAGGTCATTTTGGATGTGTTGAGACCTAAATTTGAGTCATTTGCAGAAACATGGTGTGATCTAGTTTCTGGTAGAGCTGCTGCTTTGATTAGAAATGTTTGAGGAGACTGCCTGCCACCTTCCTGGTTGCTAAGCCCAAACGCTTCTGAGTGAACCAGACCAGGGCAGACAGGCAGATGTGGGAAGAGGTACCTGTGACTTTAGTTTATTGTACAGGGTACTTTTTTCCCCAAAACTTTCCTCCACACAGAAAAATGAACAGGAGGGGGAAAAAAACTAGAGAAACTGTGATGACATTAGTGAATGGCAGCAGAATTTGAGCCCAACCAATGAACACTGGACTTTGACCTGCCTTAGAGATGGGCAGAGAGCAGGAGGTGGGGGACTATACCTAAAACATGTTTACTTCTGAGGAGGAAGGACATGGCATAGAGAAACATCCACTGTGGCCCAAAGGCCACAGAAAACTCCTGGGAAGAGAAATCACATGGCCTCGTCCCTTCGCCACCCCCACCCCCCACCCCCTATTTTCTGACTCTGAGGCAGAGTCAGAAAGGGAAAGTTCAGATTCCCTTCAGGTAAAGGCAGCCTGTCAGAGGCCTGAAAGCAGAGAAAGGAGGCTGGCTGTGGGCTTCTCATTCCTGCTCCCCACCAGGTACTGTTACCCTCCACAGGCATTCCTAGCAGATACAGCAGCAAGGATTTCTTCCTTCCACTCAGATGACTTTGGTGGGGTTTTCAGTAAAAAAACAAACAAACAAAAAACAACAACAAAAAAAACAGCCTCTGGAAAAACTCCAGGGAGGGCAGCTTACCCATACCCCTGGACCCCCAGGCTCTTCTGGCTGCTGAAGGACAGACTGATCCGTTCACAACCTCTAGCTGTCCAGGAGTCGTTCCAGGTAAGGATGTAGGCAGAGTTGGGGTCAACAGGGAGGGGAGAGCAGAATGGTGAACCTGTGCTTGTTTGAGGGCAAAGGAGTGGAAAGATCACCTCCAATTCACTGAAGGAAACAGAAGATAGCATGCATCCATTAATCGAGGGACATGAACACCAGCAGTAAAAGATAGCCTGCTCTAGAAAACTGATTCCCACCCACAGAAGCAGATTTGCTCAGGAAACTTGAGGAAAACATGGACTAAGAGGAAAGATGGGGTAAGACACAAACAGCTGGCAGCATGGAGGAACGGGCTTAAGGAGCTAGATTTCTATCAGCTTAAAATTACACAAGGATTCTTTATTTTTATTTTTTAACAAATATTTTTATTCAAAGTAACTAGTTTTCAAAAGTTACAAGAGTGGCACCGTTTTACATTTTTGCAAATCTCTTTTATATCTGACTTAGCAAAAGACAGCTGGATTTGCTGCTCTGCTTCTTCATTCAATACATTGCTTTGGGAAAGAAAAAAAGAAAAATTGGCCTTGTACAGACATACAGCCAGAAAAGGAACTTTGTGAACCTCCTGAAAGTGTTTCCATTACTCTCGCAAGTCCTCAGCACACACTTTTGAGAATCACTGCAGTAAATTAACCCGCCTCTCAGGGACTAAGAAATTGAAGTAGTGTTAGAACTGGCAGTTCTGTCCACTGTCAAGGCATTTTAAACAAATTACAAAGGGTGGTGGTGAGGAAGGGAAACCTGAATTCTCCCATTAACTCTAAATGACACTGATTTCCAATTTGAGTTCACAGATTACTCAGTTCACAGATCACTCCATTGCCAACCAAATAGCATATTAATTTTTTTTTCGAGTTAACTTTTCTAAACTAAAATGAGAAAGCAACATGTCATACACAAAGTTAACACCTGTACAACGTTCTCACAGTTTATAAGGCCTATTTCTGTGTCCGCATGATCCTGTTTAGTCCTTAGCAGCCACTTCACGGAGGAGGAAGAGCTCGGAGCAGAGAGACCACTTGCCCAAGATCAGCAGCAGCAGCCAGGCTGTGGACCAGGCTTCCTCGAGACCAAGTGACGTGCTCGCAGGACGATCCTGCTTTGGCTCTGATGAACAAACATCTCACTTTCAAAACCTGGTCTTCCACCCTAGAAAGGGGTGAGGGGCCCTTTACTTGCGTTCACTTTTTGCACATACACAAGAGACAATGTCTGTTCTAGAATCCAACTGGACTTTATTTGACACAGAATACAGTATGGCTGCCAGAATAGCAAACTGAAAAGCCAAAGCAGAAGAGACACAGTTCTATCTAATTTATAATTAAGTAACAGGAGGGCAGGTCATTCAGTGGATAACAAAACAGTTGAGCTTGATGGAAGAATTCTCTTTTTCTAGTGCTCATACTTTTGGAATTCCCACTCTCTGTTGTCCAACGGACACACCTGCCGTGTTTTGAGCCAGCGAGAGATGCAGTGGAAGTGAAAAGCATGGTTACAGACGCCCCACACCACGGTGCACTCTTCAGCAGTAGCGGACGCCTGGTTGGCTTGACATTCTATGCAAAGATCCATAATGTGGTTCCTGCAGATGGCACAGTTATCACCCACAATATCCCAGGCCCAGAGGGCTACTGCATTCCACTTTTTCACTTCAAAGCGCTTCTTGCCCGCGCCGCTGTTGCTGCCACTCGGGGTATCCACATCCATCGCTGCCGCCATTTTGGAAACACCACAAGGATTCTTTAATTAAGACTTTATCCACTATGATCACATGAATTTCAGATTGTAGAGAGAAAATCTATGGAAAATACCAGGAGAAATCAATAGAAAACGATTGGGAAGCCACAAACCCGTTCCTTAATCCTTGGCAGACAAAATTCCATTTAAGTACAGAATCTAGGATATAAAAATAATGACCACAATGGCAACAATTAAGCATGCTTACTGTGTAAGCACTTACTGTGTTGCAGACACTATTCTCAGCTCTTTTCATGTATTAACATATGTAACTTAGCCCAGCCACATCAGATAGAGGCACTATTATGTTATGTCTATATTCCAGATAAAAAACTTTGGCACAAAGTCCAACAGAATAATATACTTTGCCTAAAAGAGAAATCCTGAACTCTGTTGACTGAAGGAGAGAATCTACCTTTAAACATTTACCAAATTACTCATTGATTGGGCCTTAGAAAACCTCAGTAAATCCTCTCCAGTCTGTACCACCTCTGAAATGCCCGAGTACACATCACGTTCTCTGAGCAGAACGTGATAAAACTGGAATAAATGACAGAGAGCAACCCTCTGAACCTTCCTTCTTTATGGGTTTTCATGTTGCCTGAACCTTCTACAATGTGTATGTATTTTGTTTATAAAGTGACCAGTTAAAGTAGTAAGAGCGAAACATTTTTTCTTGTGAGTTTACAGAAACGAGACCCAAATAAGTCTAAAGAAACAAAGAAGGGATTGAGGACGGGCACAGGACCCATCCCAGGAAGAATGCTGGGTCCGCTTGCTGAGCTGAGAGGGGAGGAAGTTCTTCAGCCCCAGATGAGAAAGTCACGTGCTCACCCGGCCCCTCCCTGGTGGCACCTGGACTGTGCTCCTTGGCCTTCACAGTGGCTGGGGGAGGGGGCCAGGATGCTGTGCAGCACAAACAGTCCATGCTGCCCACAGGTGGGAAAAAAGACTGAAGACTCAAACTTACTCTTTGTTCTGCTAGGAACCTTGGTGAGATTCCAGAATTCTTCACGTGGCTATACTTTCATGTAGAAATTCATGCCTGTGATTTTCCGCCAAGGCTTTGCTCCATGTTGCTGCGTAGACCCCACAGAATCCCGTTTAATGGCTGCATAATGTTCCATGGAGGTATTTCCCCTGCATTTTGATCACCTCCTCTCTCGTTTCTCATCCTCTGACCCAGCAGAGCTGAGAAAGCCATTTCCACCTCAGGCTTCTTGCAGTGGGACACTCACTCCCATCCCCCGGCCTTCCTAATGGAAGCATTCTCTAGTCCTGCTCTTCTAGACTAGGTGAGTCTACCTTATACTGTGTAGAAAATGATAGTATAAAATGGAATAAAGGGATATCCACCCTCCTATAAGTAGGAAAGAATACTATAAAAGCATGTCAGGTATTAACTCATAATTTTTTTCCCCTGGATTTTGTCATGTTTGTGATTTTTTTAGCTTTTCAAAGTTATAATTGGTTGTACTTTTACATCCTATATCAATATCTCCGTTGGTTTCCTTTATAATTTTGGTTTCTTTTTTCACCTAAAGAACATTCCCCAAGTTGCATAAGATTCAGATGCCAAGAGGCCTGGTCCTGCCTTGTGTTGCTGTCTGGACACTCTTTCTATTTTAGTGGTGGAAGCCAGGCAGGGCCTGTCACCACCTCATACCCCTTGAAGCCCCCAGTCCCAGGATGGTGGAGCCCAAAGTGAAGGCCAAGGTTTAATTACATAGGGAATGAGCTGTTATCCGTTTGACCTTTTTAAGCTTCTAGAGCTAGCTCAAATCATTCCCTTTTTATGCAATAGATGACAAGTGATCTAAAATTTCCATCTTGGGACTTAGGAGTGATGAAGAGAAGACAGGATGGAGAGGGTCACTGAAGCTCTGTGAGCAGGAAGAGACTGAAAATAGTGGTCACTGACCTCCAAGTCCTTCCCTGATGTCAGTGTTCTTGGTGGTCTTCAGTTCAGTTCAGCTCAGTTCGGTCGCTCAGTCGTGTCCGACTCTTTGCGACCCCATGAACCGCAGCATGCCAGACTTCCCTGTCCATTATCAACTCCTGGAGCTTGTTCAAACTCATGTCCATTGAGTCAGTGATGCCATCCAGCCATCTCCCCTTCTCCCACCTTCAATCTTTCTGAGCATCAGGGTCTTTTCCAATGAGTCAGTTCTTTGCATCAGGTGACCAAAGTATTGGAGTTTAAGCTTCAGCATCAGTCTTTCCAATGAATATTCAGGACTGATGTCCTTTAGGATGGACTGGTTTGATCTCCTTGCAGCCAAGGGACTCTCAAGAGTCTTCTCCAACACCACAGTTCAAAAGCATCAATTCTTCAGTGCTCAGCTTTCTTTATAGTCCAACTCTCACATCCAGACATGACCACTGGATGCTTTGACTAGACAGATCTTTGGCACCATAGTTGGCAACTATGGTGGTCATGTGGAGGCTTTTATGGCTCTAGGTCAGTCACTCCCCTGTAGCAATGACACTCCATTCCCAAAGGGTAGTTCCATTTGCTACAGTCATGTAACAAATCATCCCCAAATGCAGTGGCTTAGAAGAACAGCAGTTGCTTTGTCTTTCATGGCTGGAGTCAATCCCAGTCTGAATTTGAGCAGCTGGGAGCCGGCCAGGCCTCTCTCCCCACGTAGTCTCAGGCTTTTTTTATGGTAACTGTCTTGGGCTCTGCTGTGGTCACCTCAGGGTGGTCGGATTGCTTACTTGGCCATCAGGGCTCTAGCAAGCCAAAAGGAAGTCACACAACCTTGTCTGAATTAGCTTCAAAAGTCAACTTCATTTCTGCCATGTTCTACTTGTCACAAATAAGACAAAACTCACATAGATCTGAGTGGTGGGGAGGCTGACTACATCTCTGGATAAGAGAGCAACCAATCTCTAGAAGATCATGTCGGGCAGATAGCTTTGCAGCCATCTTTGGTATCTAGAAGTGTTGATTATAAAAAGAGGATATTGAGTGTGAGAACTTTCCTTGTAGGCCTACCCTACTCAGCCTGCCGCTCCAGGAATTCTTCAGAGGGATACAGGTGTGAATTTGACAGGATCAAAATCAGAGTTCTTGATCCAAGAACTCTGGGAACTCTGGCACCAACTGCTGCGGTACCAGTTCTGAAGCTCATTCTTCTCCCTCTGGGGTGGGCATGATAGGAATGAGGCTGCCAGGAAAAGCCAGTCACAGCTTAGGCGAGGGGCCCCCAGCCCCTAGGCGTGTTAGCATCTGGGCTGCACAGCAGGAAGTGAGCAGTGGGTCAGCGAGCCAAATTCATCTGTTTTTACAGCCCCCCTCACCATTCTCCCATCACCTCCAGATGTGACAGTCTAGTTGCTGGAAAACAAGCTCATGACTCCCCCTTATTCTGCATTGCTGTGGGTTGTATTAATATGTTTATTTCATTATTGTAATATTAGAAATAAAGTACACAATAAGTGTAATGCTCTTGAATCATCCTAAAGCTATCTCCTCACGCTCACCCTGGTCCATGGAAAAATTGTCTTCCATGAAACCAGTCCTTGGTGCCAAAATGATTGAGGGCCACTGGCTTTAACATCTCCAGAGAAGCACTTGGGGTGGTGCCATGTCAAAAGGCTGAGGAGACAAGTTCACTTCCTGGACTGTTCCCTGGTGAGTTTTGCAGCAGTGATTGTCTGTAGAGGACAGAAGTCTGACTTCCTTCCCCTTGCTTCCATTATTCTAAGACTTACATTAAACTCTCTGAAGTCAGGATGGGTCTTACAACTGACGTCAGGCAGTGGCCTTGATATGGTTGTCACCTGCTACATGTGGCCTGAAAAGTTGTGGGATAAAGGTCAGCAGCCTGGGAGGAAATCCCAGAAACTCAGGTGGAGAACTCTTCAGAAACATTGCTCTCGATGCACAGAGATTGATGTTTTCTAGAAAAACAGGAACACCCATGACCTCAAGAAGAAAAATTATTCAAAAGAGTTGGACACTCTGCAGAAGTTTTAGGAATATTTAAGTCCCTTTTTGTGTCTGTTAGTCGCTCAGTCGTGTCCAACTCTTTGTGACCTCATGGAGTGTAGCCCACCTGGCTCTGTGCATGGACTTCTCCAGGCCAGAATACTGGAGTGGGTTGCCATTCCCTTCTCCAGGGAGTCTTCCTGACCCAGGGATTGAGCCTGGGTCTCCTGCATTGCAGGCAGATTCTTTACTGCCTGAACTACCAGGGAAGCCTCATAAAACCATATCTTAGTTCTTAATCTATGTGACACAGTTTAACAAAGTCGGCTTAGATGGCTGCTGGGAAGTATCCTAGCAACTTATTACCATGGCAATATCACACTTGTAGTCTTCAAATATAGGTACTCTCGAGATGAGCTAACCAAGTATTACATTGAGGTTTGGAACTCAAGACCAGCCTTACTGATTGTTATGTGATAAGGTTTTAGTGGTCCCTGGGGATATGCCTCAGATTCTCTGCCCCCTATCAAGTGATATGAAGGGCTTTATATTCTTCAAAAAGCATAGAATATACATATATATTTTTTTAACAGTGTCCAATATCAGAACAAACATCTCTGTGTACTGGCTGCATGGAACTTTTAAAGACAACACTGGTGAGTTGAGAGGTCATATTGCTTCAGTTTCATAATATTGCTTTCAGGGAATTAAACTCACAAATCATTGTTTCAGGTCTGCAGTATGACAACTAGGTGGTATTTTTTCAGACTGCAGGATAGGTCTCCAAGTGCATTCATTATAGGTAATCATAATTACACTAAGACCTAAATTATTTATAGAAAATATTACTTCAATACCTTTTAACAGATAAATGAATCTGAATGATAGAATTTTAGGTATTATTTGATATGGCTGAAAACCTCCTAGCTCAGCTTGTGGTCTGCCATCTTATCCTTTCCAGCTAGAACATTCTGGGCCTTGTAAGAACAGATTCTTAAAAGTTACTAGAATTATCCACATGTTCCTGCCTTCATATTTATTTTTATTCATATCTGGCACCTGAATGATTCTGACTGAGTTTCTTATGAGAAGAAGCAAACCTACTTCATAGCTTTAATTCAGGGAGATTGTAATTAATGCTGCTTACTAATCACGTGAAACCAAACAAGATGGACAGGTAGAAAAGGGAAGGTAAATCTGCTGCTAAACTTCATCCAAACTTCATCCAACAGCAAAGATGAGAAGCCTTTTGAGGCTGGCTCACAGAGGCTGTGGGCACCTCCCGTGTTTCTGCTGACCCACTCATTGGCTAATGTATGTTAAGGTGCTTTGCCTGACTGATTGCCTCATTGATGCTGAATCAACCAGGCAGTTTCCAGATCTAATTCAGGTTTTTAATGACTTTCTAGCTTTTACTAATCAGAGGCAGTCAGAATGTGCAGTGCTTACTTACAAACAAGCTGCAAAATTAGGTTACATAGACTACTTCAGATGTAAAGAAAAATCATTTGGCATAAGTAAAATTGTCTACCTTGATTATGCACTCCAAGGAATTTGGGGCTAGGATGAAATGCAGGAAGTCAAATATAGTTTTGGAAATGCATATACATTTTCATCTGCTGATGGGCATCTATTATTTATGAAATTTTGGGTTGTAACAGAAGCTCCAATTTAAACCATAAGGCAATGGCACCCCACTCCAGCACTCTTGCCTGGAAAATCCCATGGACAGAGGAGCCTGGTAGGCTGCAGTCCATGGGGTCGCTAAGGGTCAGGCACAACTGAGCAACTTCCCTTTCACTGTTCACTTTCATGCTTTGGAGAAGGAAATGGCAACCCACTCCAGTGTTCTTGCCTTGAGAATCCCAGGGATGGGGGAGCCTAGTAGGTTGCTGTCTATGGGGTCGCACAGAGTCGGACACAACTGAAGCGACTTAACAGCAGCAGCAGCTCATATATCTGGAAATCTGAGAAGTATATAGATTTCAGGAACAGTTGATCCAAAGTCTGAGTGACTTAGTTTTATTCTCTTTCTCTCTCTACACTGTACTACTCTAGTGAAGGCTGCGTCTCAATGTTGGTTCCCTTTATTTGTATCCAAAGTAAGAGTTCTGAGCTTTGCCATGACTGATCAGCCCTGCCCAACTCCTGTGGTCAAAGGATTGAGAGGGTAACAGGCAGGAAGGCCAGGGTCTCCAAAAGGAGGAAATAGGCTGCAAGCGTCAGAGATTTTTATCTGTCCCTTAAGCAGCAGGAGGAAACAAACTACGTGTCAGGTTTTTTTTTTTTTTTTCCCTTAAAATTAAAAGGAAGTTTCTCTATGGAAATGTTTTTCTTAAGCTATGTTAATGAAACTGTATTTGCTTTGGAATTTGCCTTTCTTCAAAATGGTTCCACCTAAGACTAACTTTTTTTTCTTTTCTCAAACCTGGGATAATAATAGCTCAACAAACCAGTATTCATATCAATTGTTTTATGGCTATGTGATGACACACCTCGTGCCATACTGTCTCAAAATGCATATTGTGGGAGAGGAGCCTAGTGAAACTCCGTCAGCCTTGAGGTGTCTCTCTTATCTGATTAATAACTTTCTAATTGCAGAAAGTGAAGAGGAACTAAAAAGCCTCTTGATGAAGGTGAAAGAAGAGAGTGCAAAAGTTGGCTTAAAGCTCAACATTCAGAAAATGATCATCATGGCATCCGGTCCCATCATTTCATGGGAAATAGATGGGGAAACAGTGGAAACAGTGTCAGACTTTATTTTTTTGGGCTCCAAAATCACTGCAGATGGTGGCTGCAGCCATGAAATTAAAAGACGCTGACTCCTTGGAAGAAAAGTTATGACCAAACTAGATAGCATAATCAAAAAGCACAGACATTACTTTGCTGACTAAGGTCCGTCTAGTTAAGGCTATGGTTTTTCCTGTGGTCATGTATGGATGTGAGAGTTGGACTGTGAAGAGAGCTGAGCGCCAAAGAATTGATGCTTTTGAATTGTGGTGTTAGAGAAGACTCTTGAGAGTCCCTTGGACTGCAAGGAGATCCAACCAGTCCATTCTGAAGGAGATCAGCCCTGGGATTTCTTTGGAAGGAATGATGCTAAAGCTGAAACTCCAGTACTTTGGCTACCTCATGGGAAGAGTTGACTCATTGGAAAAGACCCTGATGCTGGGAGGGATTGGGGGCAGGAGGAGAAGGGGACGACTGAGAATGAGATGGCTGGATGGCGTCACTGACTCGATGGACGTGAGTCTGAGTGAACTCCGGGAGTTGGTGATGGACAGGGAGGCCTGGCATGCTGTGATTCATGGGGTCGCAAAGAGTCGGACACGACTGAGCGACTGAACTGAACTGAACAGACATAAAACAGCTTGGGGGCACTCTCTATCCACCTTCTGATGTCTATGTCAGAAGCTTTTTTGGTCCCTTTTTACATTTTAACAAAACTCTGTACACAAAAGCTCTTGAGTGATCAAGCCTGGCCCCTGGTCCCAAAGCTAAATCTTCTTCTTCGGAGATCAATAGTCCAACACTGTTCACCGTAAGCTATCAGGATGACCATGAACTTTGGCTTGGGAGGCCTCGATGACTGTGCCCAGGTGAATAGGCTTAAGTGAGGGTCAGTTCTATTCACATCTCATGACTGCTGCAATGAGGGAGGAAAGAAAATCACCAATGTCCAAACAACCAGTAATGGTACCATGGGAGACAGAACATTATCCCTGAATAAGTGTATAATTATTTCTGTCAGTCGAAGTGGAAAGGCGATACAAAGGAAACCTGTATTGTTCTGCCGGATTTCAAACAATTCCTTGTAATTGAAGAATTTATGTAAAACCATTGGCTCTCTGGCAGCTTTCCCAATTCTGTCCCATATTCAATTAGAGACTGGAGTCAGAAATGGATTTTGTAGTTTATTTACTATGAAAACTAGAGGCTGCAGCTAATCTTGTGTCCTAGCTTTCCTTGTTTAGAATGCTTAAGTGGAAAGAGTGAAACGACCTGTCCTTTGTCTGGAACAAGTATTTTGCTCTAAGTCAGAGCAGAGTAGTCAAGCCTCAGTGGCAACATCTCAAATGGCCAATTTAAAAAAAATTTCTCACAAATTAGGCTGTTCTCCAAAGTGTGTCTCGAAACATTTATTTGCTTAAGTGACTATAACATCAGTAATATGGTTAGGATTCAAATTAATGAGCTGGCATAGCCTTTCGAGTTTATTTCTCAGGCTCTACTTGGCCAGAACATTTTGCACTGATTCTCACCATTCTTAATGCCAATATGCTGCAATGAACAAAGCACCACCCTCCTTCCTCTGGAAATACAGAATTAAAACAGTCACCCTCGAGTCTCTGGAGATGGTGTAAGTGTGTACATGTGTGTGTGCATGTGTATCCAGTATGTCCACTTATGAACAGGGAATTGTGTCTACTATATACAAGTACTTAATTGAAATAATTTTACTTCATCTGCAGATCACTGTATTAAGTATGAATCCCATTTTGCAGGCAAGGAAACAGCTCAGTATTGGACCCGCCGAGCTCCACTGTCTCAATCTTTCTCTAGGACTTGAATTAAGTTACAGATTTTTAATTTTCTTTTTAGCTTTGCCTCCTTCCCTGCCCTGTCAGACTCTGTATTGATTAACTAGATACTTACTGAGTACCTCCCATAAGCCAGATGCTATAGAGGCGAACACTGCAGACAGAAGTCCTCCCTATAGGAGCTTGCATTTTATCAAAAATAAGCTCAGTTGTCTGAGTCCTGCTCTCCCAGATTTTCACTCTAAAAATCCTTTTTCCTTTCAATAAGGAATTCAATAAACTCAGGACCTCTTTCCCAAAAGCTACTTGCCCTGAAATATGATCAGCATTTCAGATTCATAAGGGCAATGGGAATTTGTTTAGTCTTCTGATCCAGGTTACTCAGCTGCCCCATTGTTTTGGCTTCAGAGGAGATATTGGTGCTGAATTGGTTGCTTGCCCAGTGGCACATGGGTATAGGGGCACTGGAGGGACTGGTGCTTCAAGAGATGGGTGTTTGGACTTAATGTTGTGGGTCCAGTTTCCAGGGGAGCAGGTCCTGGCCCAGAGATTTTCTGGTAAGAAGTTGGTTGAGATGGGTTTTCAGGCACAAACTGGTCAGAGGGAAATGTTCGACTGATATGCACCTACTTGACTTTGAACTGGCTACCTCATTTTGGTGACACCAGAGACATTTATTTGACTGACTTCTATTGGTGTAGTTCCTTTTTCTCTTAAGGACTAATGAGAGGATAACAGGCAGGAAGGCCAGGGGTTTCCAAATGGAGGAAATAGGCTGCAAGTGTTAGACATTTTTTATTTCTCTCTTAAGCGGCAGGAGAAAACAAACTAGTGATATATATTTTTTCCCTTCTCTATACAAATTTAAAAAGGAGGTTTCTCTTAAAATACTGTGTTGTCATTATGACACCTGGTTCCACTTGAAGTTATCTATTCTCAAACCTTAGTCAACCATGCATCTTTCTTACGGAAATGTTTGTCTTAAGCTATATTAATGAACTATGCATTTACCCCAGACTCTGTCTTCAAGTCGATTCTGCCTAATGGCTCAGAACTTACGTGACAAACCATTGTGTTATACTTAGACATTGTTCCCCTAATCCATGTAAACAAAACTATTTGTATGGTAATCTGCCCTTCTATAAGATTCAAGTCAATCATTTTATGGCCTGGGATGACTCGTCTGGCGCCAAGATTATCCCAAAATATATTTTATGAATGAGGGACCTGGTGCCATTCTGAGTTTTATGACATTCCTTTCTTTCATTAACAAACTGCTAGTGACTATATAACATCCATCTGAAGACTAGCAAGGGGGTACTCTTTCTGCCCCCTTCTGATGCCTATGTCAGAAGCTTTCTCTATCTCCTTTACACTTAAATAAAACTTTATTACACAAAAGCTCCGAGTGATTAAGCCTCATCTCTGGCCCCAGATTGAATTCTTCTCCTCCGCAGGCCAAGAATCCCGGTGTCTTTTCATGGTTCAGCAACAACCTTTCACTATATTATTTTGCTTGATTGTAGGTAACATTTGGACCTCAAGTTATGCAGGTGATCTCCTTTACTCCTCTAAACCACCCAATGAGATAGATGTCACCATCTCCATTTAACAGAGGAAGAGATTGAGGCACAGAGATGTTTTGGAATATCCATATGGTTACACTACAGGGTGGCAGAACTGATATCTGAACCCAAGTCTACCTAACACTGGGTCCTGAGCTCTTACCACGGAGCTACCCTGCCTCTTGCCCTTTCTCAAGGTTGGCCTGAGTCTCCTCCAAGTTTATTGTTTGTTTATTTTGGCTGTGCTATGTCTTCACTGTAGCAGACAGGCTTCTCTAGTTGTGGCACATAGGCTTAGTTGCCACGCAACATGCAGGATCTTAGTTCCCTGATCAGTGACTGAACCTGTGTTCTATATATTGGAAGGTGGATTCTTAACTACTCAACTACCAGGGAAGTCTCTCCTCTAAGTTAGTAGTTAAGATATACTCTTGGAGTGTCTATGACTTGCTGATTTATTTATCAAATTATTCAACAAGCACATGATATTCTGGACAGTGTTCAGGGCACCAGAGCTATGATATATAAGACAGATCTTTAGAATACCTCATAAGATGGTGAGGGGCTTCAGAGAAGTAAAAAGGCACTTAGATGATGGAGTATAGGTGCCGAGCTGTGGGAAGTTCTGTGTACAATGTGGTACATCAGAGGGGAGCCTCACAGTCACAGGGGTAGGGAGATGCTGGGCAGGAGTACATAGGAGGTACATAGGAGGGAATGTCTGGGCAGGAGCCTAAAGCAGGTATTGGGTAAATACATGTGCATGTGCAGGATTGGATGCAAGCAGGATGCTCCAAGGCATGTGATTGGAGTGGAGCCAGGAATTGGGAGAAACTGAGGATATCTGGGACCCCATGAGAAGTTGGACATGGTAAGAGTTGCATTGAGATCAACAGGGCCATATCAGGATTGCCTTCCAAATCCCATTATAGACTGGGTTTTGCACTGAGAGAACTGGGAAACCACTGAAGGGTGTTAAATAGGGTGACATTATCCAATTTGCTTTTTGTTTTGTCAATATGTTTTTATTTCCTTTTCTTTTTAACAGTTTTATTGTGATACAATTGACACATAATAAACAATACATATTTAAGTATCCATTTGGGTGAGTTTCTACATATTCTGCTGAAACCATAAACACCATCAGGAGAGGGAACAGGTCCATCACCCCAAGCATTTTCTCTTGCCCCTTTTTAAATGCTCTGTCCCTTTTTAAATGCTTCTAGTCCCAGACAACTACTGATCTGCATTCTGTCCGTGGAGATTAGTTTTTATTTTCTAGAGTTTTACATAAATAGATTCAAAATGTATATGAATATATTCCAAAGAGTACACATTAAAAAAAAAAATTATCTTAGCAAGATCGTGGAGACTGCCAAATCAAGAATGGACAAGAAGAAAGGAGGCTTTAGCCAGTGAGTTATTAGCTAAAGAACGCCTTCAGAAAGGCGCTCTTTGTGAAATTGCTCTGTTCATTGCATCACAAAGTGGCAGAACTAAAAGCAAGGTTAGTGATGTCTAATCCTACCCCATCCCATCCCCTCTTAGGTCCTTGTCTGTAAGCTGTCTATCATGTGTGTGCATGTGTGCATACACACACATAAACACACACACACACATACAGGATTTTATTGGCTTGTGCCATTGGGAAGTTCATCAGTGGTTGGCTTTAGCTCTTGATGCTCAGATGACTTGGTTAGGACTTGGCTTTTCCTGATCACTTAGCTCACTTCTCCTTCACCTCCCACAACCACCGTTTCTGTTGCTGTTGTTGTGAGAACATTTAAGATCTTATAACAACTTTCAAGTACACAACCCAGTGTTGTTAACTATAGTCATCAGGTGATACACTAGTTCCTTGAACCTTATCCATCTTGTAACTGGAAGTTTGTCCCTTTGGCCAACATTCTCACCTCTTTCCCAAACTCCAGCCTTGTAGGGAATATTTATTGTGCTTATTTAAGTTTTGCCCCATGAGTTCCAATCAACGTCTGTTGTTCTCTTCGTCATCTTTAGATGCTCGGTTATTTTGCCCAGGGAATTCATGTTACTGTTTTAATCTACTCTATTTAGTTTCGAAGAAGAGTCAGATTTCTCCAAGGGAGTGTAATGACAGGGGAAGGGGTGAGCCCCCTGGCAGACTGCTCTGGACCCCACAGAACTCTGTAAACTATGACTTTGGTGCCCACACTGCCAGGTTCTTCCTGTGATCAGGGTTCTCCTAGGCTAGAATCCCTCATCCTGGGAAGCTTGAAGGGGGAGAGGTGAGTGAGTGAATGCTAAATATCAGCTGTCAGTCCTGTTTTTTATCAGCTCCTCACCCCAGCAGGGCTTTTGTGGTACTTTCATATTCTCTGACAACCCCGGCTACCTACGCTGATGCTGCAGGTTTCTGTAGCCAGAGGCCACTCTGACCTACTCAAGGTCAGGCCGTGGGAAGAGAATTTAATCTTTTTCACCCTTGCCATTCATCTGCTCTGCCCTCCCGCTGTCTCCCTGCAACACACCTGCCTTCTCCCCAGGGGCATCTCACACTTTGGAGGTGTTTTTAATAGTTTCTTCAGATCCACGATTCCATCTGCTTCTATGGCTTTTCTAGGGTACATCTGGGTGCAGGGAGACAGAAAGCTGGTCAATATACTACCTTGACAGAAATAGGAAAAGGCCTGGACACACGTCTCATTTCATAGAACAGTTGGTTTGCCTCTGAGCACCTCCTCTCTCAGAAGGAGTAAGGGAGAGAGCAGGCCAGGAAACAGGGCCAAGGACCAGTACTTTTTAAGGCAGAAGAAAAATATTACATTTGAACCCTTTATTTTCTCCTCAAATTAAACCCAAGGGAAATCTTCTTTTAGGTAATGACTCAGACACTCTGAAGAAGGATTAATAATAGCTCTTGGTGATTCATATGAATATTTTACTCTGAAGTTGCTTGTATTTGAAGACTGTTTGGTGTGAAACTTTTGCTCTCAGGAAGTAGAGGTGAAGGTCTAAGTACTCACTGCTTTGTGAAGTGGTTATGATAATAGCAATTAATAATAGTATTTCTCTATGCTCTGCCAAAGCATTTAGGCATTTCAGAAGCACTTTATAATAAAGCAATAAATAGATAAGTAGCTAAAAATTTTAATTAAACTGCTTAAAAGGAAGTACTATTTCATTCCTCTTTTTTACCTCCAGAGTCTACAAACTTTAAAAAATAGTGTTTTTTGCTTCAGTAGATAACAAAGATTATCATTTGCAGAAGTACAAAATAAAACTCTGAGATTCTAAAATGCATTTGATAACAATGCTTCAATTTGAGGCAAAACATTTTCCTAATGATAGAATCAAGAGGGTTTTCAGTCCAGCAACTTTAGGCCTCCCCTGTCACCAGCTAGATATGTGACCCAGTGCAAGTCACTTGCCTCTGAGCCTCAGTTTCCTCATCTGTTAAATGAAATAACTGGAATAAATCTCTTAGACTCTTTACTGCTTAGAATTCGTTAGCATCTATAAATGCACAAGTGCCCCTACCCTCAGTTCAGTTCAGTCGCTCAGTTGTGTCCAACTCTTTGCAACCCCAGGGACTACAGCACACCAGGCTTCCCTGTCCGTCACCAACTCCCAGAGTTCACTCAAACTCATGTCCATTGAGTTGATGATTCCATCCAACCACCTCATCCTCTGTCATCCCCTCTCCTCCTGCCTTCAATCTTTCCCAGCATTAGGGTATTTTCCAATGCATCAGTTCTTCTCATCAAGTGGCCAAAGTATTGGAGTTTCAGCTTCAGTATCAGTCCTTCCAATGAATATTCAGGACTGATTTCTTTTAGGATGGACTGGTTTGATCTCCTTGTAGTCCAAGTGACACTCAAGAGTCTCCTCCAACACCACAGTTCAAAAGCATCAATTCTTTGGTGCTCAGTTTTCTTTATTGTCTGACTCTCACATCCATATATGACTACCCTACCCTGAGTTCAGTCAACTATTTATATAAATTGCCCACATGTTTTTGCTAACATTTTGTTATAAGAAGTTTCAAACATAAATAAAAATTTAAAGAATTGTACAGAAGGTAGCCAAATACCTGCTATCTAGATTTTACTACTAAGATTTTCCTGCACTTGTTCTATTATATCTGCAGTCATCCATCCTTCCCTTTATCCAGCCCTCATTTCATCATATTTTGTGATATAATTAAAAGTAATGGGCAGATGCCAGCATACTCTACTCTAAAGGGTTCAGAACACATAGGAGTAGTAGGCAGGGGTTCAACATTTTTTTTTTAAGTGAAGCTTAGGTACTGTGAAGTGTGTCAGTCTTTTTTTTTTAAACCTATTTAAAGAAAACCGAAGTAAACTTACAGTGTTGTGTTGGTTTCAAGTATACCCTTTAAGAATGTTGTCTCTATTCAACCCAGGCCTTTGGGGCTGCTGAAGTTAAACCTGAGAGATGGTGAAGGACAGGGAGGCCTGGTGTGCTGCAGTCCATGGAGTTGCAAAGAGCTGGACACGACTAGCGAATGAACAACAACTGGGGGCTGGTCTTCCCGCTGCAGAACCCCTGGGCTGGGGAGAGCTCAGAACTCTCCTTCCTGTGGAATAACCTACACGCTGTATTTATTCTCGCTTGTGGATCCTGCACCTGGGGGTACAGGAATTGACGGTATCTTGCGTGTATCCCCCTCCCTATCTTGTTGTGGTTCCTTCCTTGTGTTTTACTGTAGAAAGTCTTCTCTGGTAAGTTCTGATCTTTTTCACTGATGTCCTGTAGATAATTGTGATTTTGGTGTACTCGTGAGAGGAGGTAAACTCAGTTCTTTCTACTCCGCCAACTTGGCTGATGTCTCCTGAATTATGTTTTGAATAATTTGGGAGGTGGCTGAGAATCCATTCTGGTTCCTAGAGATGAGGTTAGAGGTTGCTCTGGGCTGCCTCATTTCTCCCTGATCTTTGGGTCAGAGAAGTAGTAGAAACTGGTGGCATATCTATTCCCAGGGATGAGGACATGTTCCCTCATCTCACACATAAAGGTCCCATAGCCCTTTCATCTTCAAATTTCCTTTGGTGCCTGGATAGGTGTCTGGAACCATGGTGAAGGAAAGGGTCAGGTAGTGTGTTAGCCTACGGTCCCCCATTCACATGTGATAGTGAGGGTTTCTAAGGCGCTGCCAATGCCTGTGGCAATAAGACCCTGACTGAGGAGTGGACGGAGGGAGAAACAGTATTTGCACCTAATGAATGGTATGGGAGCTGGGTTAGGTGATGTGGTGCTGCTCCCTGGAAGGAAGTAATAAACATTTCCAGCTGGATTGTAACTCCTCTTGGAGAAGGCCAGGAAGGAAGACAGGAACTGGGCTTCACTGGGGAAAGGGTAGAGTGCCCTCCAGAGCTCTGTGGCCATCAAGAAGCCTCAGACACCTGCTGCTGCTGTGAGGGGAGCCAGGTCTGTCTCCCAGCTTTGATGTGCCACCAACCCCATCCAGGAGGAGACTGAAATGCCTACAAAGTAGGTTTGATCACCCTCATTTTAGAAGTGAGTGGCAGAGACAATAATGGTGAAGAGACTGGCACAAGTTTCACTGTTGTAAAATGTGGGAGAGCTAAGGCTCCAGTCAGATTTCTGGTCCCAACCCCAGGGCTCTCATATCTGTGATTCAGCTTGGTGGCTTGGAAAGCTCTTCCACTTTAGTATTTGTAGGGCCTTGGATAAGGTGCTTGAGATTATAGTGCAGATGATGTGGAAGAGTCTACCACAGTACTAGCAGTAACAGAAGCTCAATAAATGTGCTAGGTGTGGCGGATGGGAGCGAGGGAGTTTAAAACAAGAATAACACTGGGTCTTGGCCCTGAGGAAATTTATAGTTATGAGCAGTTGGGCTCATGACCTGGTTTTGAAGCATGACTTACTATGAAGCTATTTCACTTTGGGAAAGTTGCTTATTCTCTCTTTGCCTTGGTTTCCTCATCTGTAAGCTGGGCATAATTGCAGTGTCTTCTTCCATAGGTTATTGTGGAGATTAAATGAATGAATGCATGTTTGTTCTGCTTTGGTCAGTGCCTGATACACAGAAAATTTGTGATACAGGGTAGTTTTCAGTACTATTATATCAATATGTAAAAATGTAAACAAAAGATTTAGGTAACAAGTCAACAAAAACAATAGAAGGAATGGCACAAGAGAAAAACGGGAACTTTTAAAGTATGTTCTAAGGAGAGAATTTGTTACTATGTTTGGAAACATCTGCAGGTGCAATTCATGACCACATGGCATTATCTTATTCTTAGTTGATCACAAAGCAGAGTCCAGAGGATGATGCCAAATCTTTCTTTAAAAAGAACAAAACAAATAAACAAACAAAAACATGCCCCATTGTTCTTGGTTCATTCTGAGCATCTTCTGCAAGGAGAAGTCATCTGAACTTTCATGGATCATCTGGAGAAAGTCTTCAGTACAGAGAGCATTGTATTCTTCTATGGTTCATACTGTAACCAATTAGTGTGAAGTTAGTGACTTTAAGCAACACAAATTTACCATCTTTTGGTTCCAGAGGTTAGAAGTTAAAATCAAGGCTGCATTCCTTCTAGAGGCTTAAAAGAGACTTTTTTTTTTTTTTTTTTGCATTTACCAGCTTCTACGGGCTGCCTCCATTCTTTGACTCACAGCACTGTAGCATCTTCCCTCCTTTCTGACCTCCCGCCTGCCTCTTTTAAAGATTCTGATGATTATACTGGCCCACCAGGATAATCCAGGATAATCTTCCCATCTCAAGGTCCTTAGCTTAACCACACCTACTTTATTATATTTATAAAGTAACATATTCACCAGATTCTGGTGAATCCCCAGGTTCTGAGAATTACCATGGGACATCTTTCAAAGGCCATTATTCAGGCCTATCACAAGTGTCTTTAAGCCCAATACATCTTTCTCTTGCTAACATGTGTGACCTTGCTTAGACTGCTGCTGCTACTGCTAAGTCGCTTCAGTCGTGTCCGACTTTGTGCGACCCCATAGGCGGCAGCCCACCAGGCTCCCCTGTCCCTGGGATTCTCCAGGCAAGAACACTGGAGTGGGTTGCCATTTCCTTCTCCAATGCATGAAAGTGAAAAGTGAAAGTGAAGTCGCTCAGTTGTGTCCGACTCCCAGCGACCCCATGGACTGCAGCCCACCAGGCTCCTCTGTCCATGGGATTTCTACCCTTCTATAGATGCCTTCTAGTCCAGGCGCCATAAGCAGTTAATACCAGCAGGATCTATTATGTAAATTCTTCAACCCACCATGTGTAAAGAGAGGAAAAAATGTCAATGGTAAAGGGGAAGTAGGAATCCTGTCCTAGTACTTACCAGTATAAAACTTGCTCTGTGAATTCTGGTGAGAGCAGTAAGTAAGGGCAGTCCTTTTTATTGGGAACAAAATTTTTAAAATATCTTGAGAAAGGAGCCAGTCCAATGAAATTTTTATTTACCTGTCAAAACACTTTTATATAACTTGATGTATGCCTCGGCAGTGCTCTAAGTGCTTCAGAGATGACCATGTAATCTGCTAACAACTTCATGATAATAGAAGAATATTCTATTACCATGCCTTCATTCTACAGATGAGGTCTGTCCATGGGATTTCTACCCTTCTATAGATGCCTTCTAGTCCAGGCGCCATAAGCAGTTAATACCAGCAGGATCTATTATGTAAATTCTTCAACCCACCATGTGTAAAGAGAGGAAAAAATGTCAATGGTAAAGGGGAAGTAGGAATCCTGTCCTAGTACTTACCAGTATAAAACTTGCTCTGTGAATTCTGGTGAGAGCAGTAAGTAAGGGCAGTCCTTTTTATTGGGAACAAAATTTTTAAAATATCTTGAGAAAGGAGCCAGTCCAATGAAATTTTTATTTACCTGTCAAAACACTTTTATATAACTTGATGTATGCCTCGGCAGTGCTCTAAGTGCTTCAGAGATGACCATGTAATCTGCTAACAACTTCATGATAATAGAAGAATATTCTATTACCATGACCTTCATTCTACAGATGAGGAAACTGAGACACAGCCTGCTGGGGGCCAGAGTGAGGAACTCCGCCCATGGCAAAGGTCATGAGGAAGGAGGCTTGGCATACCAAAGGCGTGATCAAGCCTCAGGAAACCCCCTGTTCCCGAGCATCTACCCCCAAAACCAGAGTCTGTTTCATGCTCTCACCTGCACCTCTGACTTACGGGGGGCTCTCCCCCATAACCATTTCTCTCGGAGAAGGAGTTAACTTGCAGCTCCAGTTAATAAAAATTCCTGGGCATGACAAGAGTGTTTCAACTTATGAACTCCTCTGAAGGTTATCTAGCCTGCCTGTACAGGTTCATCCGGCCACATGTGATTGTTTACAGCCTCCCAACAGTGAGAGGCATGACATGTTTTAGACTTACTAAAGGCAGATTCTTTTGGGAAGTTAAAATTTATTATTATAGTGGGTTGGTTAGGAATTATATTGGTGAAGGGTTTTTCATTCATTGTGCCAATAATTGCTGCTAATTCCCTGGGTGTGACAAGGGTGTCTCAAGTCAAACCTCTCTGCTGGCAAACTAGTTCGTGTGACAGGATTATCCATACTCCTGTCACTATTGCACATGATTGTTTACTACTCTCAACCATAAACAGCACAGAGAGTTTGGAGTATTTTGAAAGTCTTAATTAGCATAGGGCTTTTCTCATTGTTGAGTCAATGATTGCCGCCAGGCCTCCATGTCCTTAGGTACCTGGGAATATATTAATCAATGTATTTGGAATATAGAAAAGGAAATATAGTAGTTTTTGATGTTAGCAATACTAGACCTTTTGAGTTAATGAATTTTCTCTTTTGTTATAGACCACTGTACTTTGTTATAAATCACTGTGTCTTTGCTATGTAAAAATGTAACTTTATCACTATTTTAAGACTAAATAGATCTTAAGGGGAACACTGGTGAAAGGGATTTCATTTGTTGGGCTGATGTTTGATGCTAAATCTCCATATTCCCTGCCCTTATAATGAATACAACTAGCATATAAGAGAAATAAGTATTAACCTTTAAGATGAATCATGTTAACCTTGGGTCAGATAAATTCCTTTCTTGATTGTAACTCACTACACCCTTACCCTATAGGAATGCAACTTTATTTGGAAGGTGGTGCTTGGTTTAAGAAAAAACACCCTTGGAAAATAAGTTTTTTTGTTTTCAGAAAGAAAGGGTTGCAAAATGTCAGCAGGCCTCATGGCCAGAAGATGATGTAAAACCCCTAAAACTTTTTTTATACATTTATGTGAAGCACCTGATTTTGATAAAGGTCAGGACTGCTGACCCCCGCATGACTCTGTATTCATCCCTATGTGTAAAAAAAGGTATATAAGCAAACCTGAAAATAAAGAAAATGGGATCAGTTTCTGGAAAGGCTGATTCCCCCATGTCATTCTTTCCTGTTCTCCGTTTTTCTGGCTGAATTCCCATCTGGGGCATGGGTACTCACCAAGCCTGCTAATTATGCCTGGGCTTCTAAGATCAGACCAGGGAGGCCTCAATGAGCGCCTCCTCTCCTTCGGGAGAACGGAAAGATGCCTGTGGCCTACGTAGGTGGTGATTGGTATTCTACGTAAACCAAGTTATTCAGCCTCTTTTTCTCCACTAATTTCCTACTACACTATCCGTTTCTGATCTCTCTCTGTATCTGTAATTAAAGAAGTTTTTCCCTAGGACACCGATTCCATCCCCTCCTTCACATCACCTTGGATCCACCAGGGCTGGACCCCGGCAACAGCCCAGGTATAGGGGTGAGCCCAGGCTCACACAGCTAGAAACAGCAGCTCCTCATAAAGTGTTGTTGCATGACGGTGAACAGCAGAGCCCCTGTTCCCAATGACCTTGAACACGCGCCACTCAGGGCTTTCTGTGTCCTTGAACCCACATTCGGAGTGTCCCATCTGGGTGGCTTTTTGTGTAGACAATACAGCATAAACATGGGGAGGAGTCGTTTTCACCTACTGGAATGTTGTTGTCTCACTTCTGAAAGGGCTTCCCCCAGATAGTGCTAATGGTAAAGAGTCCACCTACTACTACAGGAGACACAGAGATGTGGGTTCATTCCCTGGTCAGGAAGGTCCCCTTGAGAAGGGCCTGGCTATGCACTCCAGTATTCTTGCCTAGAGAATCCCATGGACAGAGGAGGGCTGGGCTATGGTCAAGTGGGCTGCAGACAGGTGGGCTACAGTCCACAAGGTCACAAAGAGTCAGACACAACTGAAGCAACTAGTATGCACCCTTGCACTCCCACCATAGAGCCACCTTCCTGACAGAAGCTGACTTAACAAGATAGGGGACTTGCTAGTACAGACTCCCTTCAGCCAGCGCTCTGGCCCAGACTCATGATCCAGGCTGTGTCAACCTGATGCACTTGACAGGACTTTCACTTGGGAACCAAAGGTGAATCAAAGCAGGACCCTATGCTCCTCCCTTCACCCTCTATGTCTTCTGCCTGCCTTATATCTGTGGAAAGACTTCAGCCAAAGAACAAGTTTAACCAGAGAAGTGAGAACATGCAAAAACAAAGGAAGACAAAATAATAATTAAGCACAATCAAAGACCTTTAATTCTTTCTCAAGGGCTATAGATTATCAGTTCAGTTCAGTTCAGTTGCTCAGTAGTGTCCAACTCTTGTGACCCCATGGACTGCAGCACACCAGGCTTCCCCATCCGTCACCAACTCCCGGAGCTTGCTCAAACTCATGTCCATCGAGTCAGTGATACCATTTAACCATCTCATCCTCTGGCATCCCCTTCTCCTGCCTGCAATCTTTCCCAACATCAGAGTCTTTTCCAAGGAGTTAGTTCTTCACATCTCATGGCCAAAGTATTGGAGCTTCAGCATCAGTCCTTCCAATGAATATTCAAGACTGATTTCCTTTAGGATTGACTGGTTTAATCTCCTTGCAGTCCAAGGGACTCTCAAGAGTCTTCTCCAACACCACAGTTCAAAAGCATCAGTTCTTCGGTGCTCAGCTTTCTTTGTAATCCAACTCTCACATCCATATGTAATTACTGGAAAACCATAGCTTTGACTATATGGACCTTTGTTGGTAAAGTAACGTCTCTGCTTTTTAATATGCTGTCTAGGTTGGTAACAGTTTTTCTATAAATTCTGAGCCATATCCTGTGAGCTGCCTTATAGATTCTGAAACTCTCAGGTAGAAGAAATTAACTATATGATGACCAGACTGGAGCCATTACAGAAGCTGCCACTATTCTGAGTACTGGCCTTGAGAAAATGGGGACAAACTTACCTTGGAACTTAAGATTAACTGTATCTAAAACAATCAAGGTGTTGTTGTCAGACCACTGATGACCAGTTTCAAAATGACAGAACTGACTTTGCTCTTTCTGCCTGTAGCCCCAACCCTAAGCCTAGAAAAACTCTTGTCCACTGACTGTCAAGGGCGGAGGAGGGTGGTCAGACTTTGGACAGGCACTGCTCTCCCTCCCCCACATTGCCAGCATCCAAATAAAGCAAACTTTCCTTTCACCAATATTGCTCTTTCAGGGCTCTTTAACAGCGAGCAGCAGGACCCTACTTTTGGTTACAAAGGGAAGCAATGGCCCTCAACAACTTAGGTTGATATCAGAACAGCAGTGAGGGGTCAGTTCCTGGGCTTGACACCTGGTCCTCCAGACATCTCAACTTTTTGCAAGCCAATAAGTATCCAATTAGTACATCCTTTAGCCAGAGTCTCCTACCACTTTCAACTAAACCCTGGGTAATACTGATGTGAAGAACTGACTCACTGGAAAAGACTCTGATACTGGGAAAGATTGAAGGCAGGAGGAGAAGGGGATGACAAAGGATGAGATGGTTGGATGGCATCACCGACTTGATGGACATGACTTTGAATAAGCTCCAGGAGTTGGTGATGGACAGGGAAGCCTGGCGTGCTGCAGTCCAAGAGGTCTCAAAGAGTTGGACATGATTGAGTGATTGAACTGAACTGAATATTTATATTTGCAAATACTTAACAAACATCATGTACCAGGAGTTGGTCTTAAGACCTCCTCATGTACAGACTCACTTCATCCTCACAATAATCCCATGAGGTAGGAACTATGATTATGCCCCTTTTACTGGTGAGGAGACTAAGGCATAGTAGAGAAAGTAATGTGAGGCTAAGCAATTTGCCCCAAATAGTAAGCAATGAAGTCACAAGGCTAGGATTTGAACCAGGCTGTGTGGATCTAAACCTGAACTTTTAATCACCACACACACTGTTTCTCTACAGGCTTTTAATTTTGTTTATTTATTTTATTGATTACATAATAGTTTCATCATAGAACCATTCAAACACTATCAGTTCAGTTCAGACACTCAGTCATGTTCAATCCTTTGCGACCCCATGAATCACAGCACGCCAGGCCTCCCTGTCCATCACCAACCCCTGGAGTTCACTCAGACTCACGTCCATTGAGTCAGTGATGCCATCCAGCCATCTCATCCTCTGTCATCCCCTTCTCCTCCTGACCCCAATCCCTCCCAGCATCAGTCTTTTCCAATGAGTCAACTCTTTCCATGAGGTGGCCAAAGTACTGGAGCTTCAGCTTTAGCATCATTCTTTCCAAAGAAATCCCAGGGCTGATCTCCTTCAGAATGGACTGGTTGGATCTCCTTGCAGTCCAAGGGACTCTCAAGAGTCTTCTCCAACACCACAGTTCAAAGCATCAATTCTTCTGCGCTCAGCCTTCTTCACAGTCCAACTCTCACATCCATACATGACCACAGAAAAAACCATAGCCTTGATTAGACGGATCTTAGTCAGCAAAATAATATCTCTGCTTTTGAATATACTATCTAGGTTGGTCATAACTTTTCTTCCAAGGAGTAAGCGCCTTTTAATTTCATGGCTGCAGTCACCATCTGCAGTGATTTCAGAGCCCCCCAAAATGAAGTCTGACACTGTTTCCACTGTTTCTCCATCTATTTCCCATGAAGTGATGGGGCCGGAGGCCATGATCTTCGTTTTCTAAATGTTGAGCTTTAAGCCAACTTTTTCACTCTCCTCTTTCACTTTGATCAAGAGGCTCTTTAGTTCTTCTTCACTTTCTGCCATAAGGGTGGTGTCATCTGCATATCTGAAGTTATTGATATTTCTCCTGGCAATCTTGATTCCAGCGTGTGTTTCTTCCAGTCCAGCGTTTCTCATGATGTACTCTGCATATAAGTTAAATAAGCAGGGTGACAATATACAGCCTTGATGTACTCCCTTTCCTATTTGGAAGCAGTCGTTGTTCCATGTCCAGTTCTAACTGTTGTTTCCTGACCTGCATACAGATTTCTCAAGAGGCAGGTCAGGTGGTCTGGTATTCCCATATCCTTCAGAATTTTCCACAGTTTGTTGTGATCCACACAGTCAAAGGCTTTGGCATAGTCAATAAAGCAGAAATAGATGTTTTTCTAAAACTCTCTTGCTTTTTCCATGATCTAGCGGATGTTGGCAATTTAACCTCTGGTTCCTCTACTTTTTCTAAAACCAGCTTGAACATCAGGAAGCTCACGGTGCACATATTGTTGACGTCTGGCTTGGAGAATTTTGAGCATTACTTTACCACCGTGTGAGATGAGTGCAATTGTGTGGTAGTTTGAGTATTCTTTGGCATTGCCTTTCTTTGGGATTGGAATGAAAACTGACCTTTTCCAGTCCTGTGGCCACTGCTGAGTTTTCCAAATTTGCTGGCATATGAGTGCAGCACTTTCACAGCATCATCTTTCAGGATATGAAATAGCTCCACTGGAATTCCATCACCTCCACTAGCTTTGTTCACAGTGATGCTTTCTAAGGCCCACTTGACTTCACATTCCAGGATGCCTAGCTCTAGATGAGTGATCACACCATCGTGATTATCTGGATCGTGAAGATCTTTTTTGTACAGTTCTTCTGTGTACCCTTGCCACCTCTTCTTAATATCTTCTGCTTCTATTAGGTCCATACCATTTCTGTCCTTTATCAAGCCCATCTTTGCATGAAATATTCCCTTGGTATCTCTAGTTTTCTTGAAGAGATCTCTAGACTTTCCCATTCTGTTGTTTTCCTCTATTTCTTTGCATTGATCGCTGAAGAAGGCTTTCTTATCTCTTCTTGCTATTCTTTGGAACTCTGCTATAGAAGAATAGAAAAAAGAAAATATGACTTCCCTGGTGGTCCAATGGTTAAGAATCTGCCTGCCAATGCAGGGACCACAGGTTTGATTGCTGGTCTGGGAAGATTCCACATGCTGTGGGGCAATGAACCTAAATGCCACAACTACTGAAGCCCTTGTGTTCCACAAGAGAAGCCACCACAGTGAGAATCCTGCACACTGCAACTATTGAAAGCCCTCATGCCATGAAAAGGACCCAGCACAACTGAAAATAACTTTCTTTAAAAAGCAATTGTACTATCGATGGTAAACCATTGTCTATAAATGTATTAGCTTCTTAAATATAATTAAAATTAAATAAATTAAAGATTTGGTTCCTTGGTCACACTTACCACATTTTACAGGCTCAGTAGCCACATGCATCTCCTGGCTACTGGTTTGGATGACAAAGCACAGATAGAAAATGTTTTCATCATCACAGAAAGTTGTGATTGGTGGCCCTGAGTAACCTGGCCTTTTTTCCCACAGTTCTCTGGGACAGTGAACAAATACATGTAATTTTATATAAAAAGAATGTTTTACATGCTGTTTTGTTTATTCTCTTGTGTATGGCTCATTTTTTCAGCTTTGATCTCTCCTCTCTCTCACTGGGATAAGCCAGGTGTGCAGGAGCCCTTCTGAGCCTTCCCCTGTGCTCTTACCCTCATGGGAAGTTTCATATCACATGTAGAAAGGTTTGCTGTTGGTAAACACTTGCTTTTCTTCTGTTAATAAAACACTGTGGAAATATTTCTGAGTCAGCCAATCCAGATCTAACTTATTCTTTTTGTGGCCTTGTGGAATTTCACTGTTCACATATAAGACAAATTTTGAGATGCCTTCAGCCTCTTTCACAGGGGTGATTGGATTGAAAAGCATTTTTATGTTTAATTTTCATAGATATTACCATATTCCAGCCCAAAGGTGAGACTGACCCCCATTTTCTCCAGTAATGAGTGAGTATATTCTGCTTTCCCCCACTGTCTCCAGACATTCCACATTCTGACCCAGCATTAGGTGCTATTGATAGCTTACAGTAAACATTGTCAAATTTGTAATCTCTGAAGATTTAGCTTTGGGACCAGGAGCCAGGCCTGCTGACTCAAGAGCTTTTGTATCAGTTCAGTTCAGTTCAGTTCACTCACTCAGTCATGTCTAACTCTTTGGGACCCCATGAACCATAGCACACCAGGCCTCCCTGTCCATCACCAACTCCCAAAGCCAACCCAAACCCGTGTCCATTGAGTCAATGATGCCATTCAACCATCTTATCCTCTGTCGTCCCCTTCTCCTCCTGCCCTCAATCTTTCTCAGCATCAGGGTCTTTTTAAATGAGTCAGCTCTTGATATCAGGTGGCCAAAATATTGGAGTTTCAGCTTCAACATCAGTCTTTCCAATGAACACCCAGGAATGAGCTCCTTTAGGATGGACTGGTTGGATTTCCTTGCAGTCCAAGGGACTCTCAAGAGTGTTAACCAATATCACAGTTCAAAAGCATCAATTATTCAGTGCTCAGCCTTCTTCACAGTCCAACTCTCACATCCATACATGACAACTGGGAAAACCATAGCCTTGACTAGACGGACCTTTATTAGCAAAGTAGTCCTGCTTTTTAATATGCTGTCTAGGTTGGTCATAACTTTCCTTCCAAGGAGTAAGCATCTTTTAATTTCATTTCATTGCTGCAATCACCATCTGCAGTGACTTTGGAGCCCCCCCCCAAAATAAAGTCAGTCACAGTTTCCACTTTTTCCCATCTATTTTCCATGAAGTGATGGGACCGGATGCCATGATCTTAGTTTTCTGGATGTTGATCTTTAAGCCAACATTTTCAGTCTCCTCTTTCACTTTCATCAAGAGGCTCTTTAGTTCCTCTTCACTTTCTCCCATAAGGGTGGTGTCATCTGCATATCTGAGGTTATTGATATTTCTCCTGGCAATCCTGATTCCAGCGTGTGTTTCATCCAGCCCAACGTTTCTTATGATGTACTCTGCATAGAAGTTAAATAAGCAGGGTGACAATATACAGTCTTGATGGACTCCTTTTCCTATTTGGAGCCAGTCTGTTGTTCCATGTCCCGTTCTAACTGTTGCTTCCTGACTTGCATACAGGTTTCTCAAGAGGCAGGTCAGGTGGTCTGGTATTCCCATCTCTTGAAGAATTTTTCACAGTTTATTGTGATCCACACAGTCAAAGGCTTTGGCATAGTCAATAAAGCAGAAATAGATGTTTATCTGGAACTCTCTTGCTTTTTTGATGATCCAGCAGATGTTGGCAATTTGGTGTCTGGTTCCTCTGCCTTTTCTAAAACCAGCTTGAACATCTGGAAGTTCACGGTTCATGTATTACTGAAGACTGGCTTGGAGAATTTTGAGCTTTACTTTACTAGTGTGTACTTTGGCCACCTCATGCAAAGGGTTGACTCATTGGAAAAGACTCGATGCTGGGAAGGATTGGGGGCAGGAGGAGAAGGGGACAACAGAGGATAGGATGGCTGGATGACATCACGGACTCAATGAACGTGAGTCTGAGTGAACTCCGGGAGATGGTGATGGACAGGGAGTCCTGGCATGCTGCCATTCATGGGGTCGCAAAGAGTCAGACACAACTGAGCAACTGAACTGAAGGAACTTACTAGTGTGTGAGATGAGTGCAATTGTGCGGTAGTTTGAGCATTCTTTGGCATTGCCTTTCTTTGGAATTGGAATGAAAACTGACCCTTTCCAGTCCTGTGGCCAGTGCTGAGTTTTCCAAATTTGCTGGCATACTGAGTGCGGCACTTTCAAAGCATCATCTTTCAGGATATGAAATAGCTCAACTGGAATTCCATCACCTCTACTAGCTTTGTTGGTAGTGATGCTTCCTAAGGCCCACTTGTCTTCACATTCCAGATGTCTGGCTCTAGGTGAGTCATCACACTATCATGATTAACTGGGTGTGAAGATCTTTTTTGTACAGTTCTTCTGTGTATTCTTGCCATCTCTTAATATCTTCTGCTTCTGTTAGGTCCATACCATTTCTGTCCCCTATTGAGTACATATTTGCATGAAATGTCCCCTTGGTATCTCTAATTTTCTTAAAGAGATCTCTAGGCTTTCCCATTCTGTTGTTTTCCTCTATTACTTTGCATTGATTGCTGAGAAAAGCTTTTTTAAAAAATCTCTCCTTGCTATTCTTTGGAACTCTGCATTCAAATGGGTAAATCCTTTTCTCCTTTGCTTTTGGCTTCTCTTCTTTTCTCAGCTATTTGTAAGGCCTCCTCAGACAGCCATTTTGCTTTTTTGCATTTTTTTTTCTTGAGGATGCTCTTGATCCCTGTCTCCTGTAAAATGTCACATCCTCTGTCCATAGTTCATCAGACACTCTGTCTAACAGATCTAGTCCCTTAAATCTATTTGTATAATCATAAGGGATTTGATCTAGGTCATACCTAAATGGTTTAGTGGTTTTCCCTACTTTCTTCAATTTAAGTCTGAATTTGGCAATAAGGAGTTCATGAGCTGAGTCACAGTCAGCTCCGGGTCTTGTTTTTGTTGAATGTATGGAGCTTCTCCATCTTTGGCTGCAAAGAATATAGTCAATCTGATTTCAGTGTTGGGCATCTGATGATATCGATGTGCCTTCTCTTGTGTTGTTGGAAGAGGGTGTTGCTATGACTAGTGTGTTCTCTTGGCAAAACTCTATTAGCCTTTGCCCTGCTTCATTCTGTATTCTTGCAAGGCCATATTTGCCTACTACTCCAGGTGTTTCTTGACTTCCTACTTTTGCATTCCAGTCCCCTATAATGAAAAGGGCATCTTTTTGGGGTGTTAGTTCTAAAAGGTCTTGTAGATCTTCATAGAACCTTCAACTTCAGTTTCTTCAGCATTACTGGTCGGGGCATAGACTTGGATTACCGTGATATTGAATGGTTTGCCTTGGAAATAAAAAGAGATCATTCTGTTGTTTTTGAGATTGCATCCAAGTACTGCATTTCGGACTCTTTTGTTGACCTTGATGGCTACTCCATTTCTTCTGAAGGATTCCTGCCCACAGTAGTAGATATAATGGTCATCTGAGTTAAATTCACCCTTTCTGCTTTTGTGTAACAGAGTTTTATTAAAGTGATAAGGGACAGAGAAATCTTCTGACATAGACATCAGAAGGGAGAAGCAGAATCCTTCCCCCACATCTCCCAGCTAGCTTTAGCAAGCTGTTTTATTTCTGTTAGAAAGCTGTTAATCAGATAAGAGAGACACCTCAAAGCTGTCGGAGTTTCACCAGGCTTCTCTCTCACAATAAGCATTTTTGAGACAGGATGGCATGAGGTATTTCATCCTCCAGCCATAAAACAATCAATATGAGTACTGATTTGCTGAGTTATTATTAACCCAGTTCAGTTCAGTCAGTCAGTCATGTCCGATTCTTGCGACCCCATGAATCGCAGCACGCCAGGCCTCCCTGTCCATCACCAACTCCCGGAGTTCACTCGACTCACGTCCATCGAGTCAGTAATGCCATCCAGCCATCTCATCCTCTGTCATCCCCTTCTCCTCCTGCCCCCAACCCCTCCCAGCATCAGAGTCTTTTCCAGTGAGTCAACTCTTGACATGAGGTGACCAAAGTACTGGAGTTTCAGCTTCAGCATTATTCCCTCCGAGGAAATCTCAGGGCTGATCTCCTCAGAATGGCTGGTTGGATCTCCTTGCAGTCCGAGGGACTCTCAGGAGTCTTTTCCAACACCACAGTTCAAAAGCATCAATTCTTCAACAGTGAGCTTTCTTCACAGTCCAACTTTCACATCCATACATGACCACTGGAAAAACCATAGACTTGACTAGACGTACCTTTGTTGGCAAAGTAATGTCTATGCTTTTCAATATGCTATCTAGGTAATCCAAGGTATCGAAAATAAAAACATTTAGTCTTCGGTGGAACCATTTTGAAGAAAGGCAAATTCCAAAGAAAGACATAATTTCATTAACAAATCTTAAGAAAAACATTTCCATAGAGAAACCTCCTTTTAATTTTGTATGGAGAAGGAAAAAAAAAATCTGACACCTGTAGTTTGTTTCCTCCTACCAATTAAGGGAGAGATAAAAAATGTCTGACGCTTGCAGCCTATTTCTTCTGTTTTGAGACCCCTGGCCTTCCTGCCTGTTACCCTTTCACTATCACCCTTCTGGCCTTTTTTTAGAATTATGGTTAAAAGTGGTGGCTCTAAACTGTGGCAAACTGACTCCTGTGAGAGTAGTTGCCAAGGTACAGGCAATGAAAGGTTGAAATCAAGGTCAGTGTGCTTTTAGCAATCACCACATGTAGGCCATTATAACAATGTTATTGTTAATGTACTCCTCTCTCAAAAATCTTTTGTTGCTGTTGGTGGGAACATAAACTGGTGCAGCCACTATGCAAAACAGTATGGAGGTTCCTCAAAAAAGTAATAGTGGAGAATGCAATGGCAACCCACTCCAGGACTCTTGCCTGGAAAATCCCATGGACAGAGGAACCTGGAAGGCTGCAGTCCATGGCGTCATTGAGGGTCAGACACGACTGAGCGACTTCACTTTCACTTTTCACTTTCATGCATTGGAGAAGGAAATGGCAACACACTCCAGTGTTCTTGCCTGGAGAATCTCAGGGACAGGGGAGCCTGGTGGGCTGCCGTCCATGAGGTCGCATGGAGTCAGAAATGACTGAAGTGACTTAGTAGAGTAGAGTTGCAATACAATCCAGCAATCCCCCTCTGGGAATATATCCAGAAAAAATTATAATTCAAAAAGATAAATGTACCCCTATGTTCATAGCAACACTATTCATAATAATCGAGATATGGAAACAACGTAAGTGTCCATGGACAGATGAATGGATAAAGAAGATATGGTGCTGGGACTTCCCTGGTGGTCTAGTCATTGAGAATCTGCCTTCCAATGCAGGGGACCCAGGTTCCATTCCTGGTCAGGTAGCTAAGATTCCACATGCCACAGGGCAACCAAGCCCATGTAACACAACCACTGAGCCCATTCTACAGCCTGTGCTCCACAACTGAAGAAAACCACACACTGCAACAAAGACCCAGCACAGCCAAAAAAAAAAAACAAAAAACAGATGTGGTACATACATAGAATGGAATACTACTCAGCCATAAAAAAGATGGTAATAATATCATTTACAGCAAGATGAATGGCCCTAAAGATGATCATGCTAAGTGAAGTAAGTCAGAAAGAGGAAGACAAATACCATATCAAATACCATATCAAATACCATATCACTTATTTGTGAAATGTAAAATATGACACAAGTGAATTTCTGTACAAAACAGAAACAGACTCTCAGACATAGAGAGCAGACTGTGGTTGCCAAGGGGGAGTTGGTTAGGGAAATGAGGGATTGGGAGTTTGGGATCAGCAGACATAAACTATTATATATAGAGTGAATAAACAATTAAGTTCTACTGTATGGCACAGGAAACTATATTCAATATCTTGTGATAAATCATAATGGAAAAGAAAATGAAAGAATTTATATGTATAACTGAACCACTTTGCAGTATAGTGGAAATTAACACAGCATTGTAAATCAACACTTCAATAAAATAAATATTAAAAATCTTTTGTTGGCCTACATTCTAAACTATTGCTATGGGTACTATTGAGTTTTAATAATACATGTAAACATCACATCCCAGCTACACAACTGGCCTCAAATGCACATGAATTCAGCCACACATATTTGTTCAAAAGTGAATTATGATGTTTCTCAGTAATCTTAGTGCAATTCAGGTGTGGCTTGTGCCTTCAGCCCCTGTGGTACCACACACTGAAGAGTTCAGTTTGGTTCAGTCACTCAGTTGTGTCTGACTCTTTGTGACCCCATGAACTGCAGCATGCCAGGCTTCCCTGTCCATCACCAACTCCCAGAGTTTACTCAAACTCATGTCCATTGAATCAGTGATGCCATCTAACCATCTCATCCTCTGTCATCCCCTTCTCTTCTCATCTTCAATCTTTCCCAGCATTAGGGTCTTTCCCAATGAGTCAGTTCTTTGCATTAGGTGGCCAAAGTATTGGAGTTTCAGCTTCAACACTAGTCCTTCCAATGAATATTCAGGACTGATTTCCTTTAGGATTCACTCCTTGACTCCTTGCAGTTCAAGGGACTCTCAAGAGTTCTCCAACACCACAGTTCAAAAGCATCAGTTCTTCAGCACTCAGCTTTCTTTATAGTCCAATTTTCACATCCATACATGACTACTGGAAAACCATAGCTTTGACTAGATGGACCTTTGTTGGAAAAGTAATGTCTCTGTTTTTTAATATGCTATCTAGGTTGGTCATAGTTTTTCTTCCAAGGAGCAAGTGTCTTTTAACTTCATGGCTGCAGTCACCATCATCAGTGATTTTGGAGCCTAAGAAAATAAAGTCTTTCATGGTTTCCATTGTTTCTCATCTATTTGCCATGAACTGATGGGACTGGATGCCATAAACTTTGTTTTCTGAATGTTGATTTTTAAGCCAACTTTTTCACTCTCCTCTTTCACTTTCATCAAGAGGCTCTTTAGTTCCTCTCTGCTTTCTGCCATAAGGGTGGTGTCATCTGGATATCTGAGGTTATTCATATTTCTCCCAGCAGTCTTGATTCCAGCTTGTGCTTCATCCAGCCCAGCATTTCACATGATGTGCAGGGTGACAAAATACAATCTTGATGTACTCCTTTCCCGATTTGGAACCAGTCTGTTGTTCCATGTCCAGTTCTAATGTTGCTTCTTGATCTACATACAGATTTCTGAGGAGGCAGGTAAGGTGGTCTGATATTCCCATCTCTTTCAGAATTTTCCACAGTTTTTTGTGATCCATACAGTCAAAGGCTTTGGTGTAGTCAATAAAGCAGATGTAGATGTTTTTCTGGAACTCTCTTGCTTTTTCAATGATCCAATGGAAGTTGAAGAGTACCCAACAATTTTTTCAAATAGAATGAGGCTTGAATCACATATTCTGAAGCACCAAGCTTTAACATTGTTCTTCCAGGGTCAGGGCACAGAAACTGTGCAGAAGGCTAGGAACAATGCAACAACAATGCAAGGAAGGAAATAGACAATCCATGGAAAATAGAGTCAAAATTTGAAGAAGAATGTCAGGAAACATGATGAAAGTGCTGGTCTTCTGTTCCCAAAAGAAATCAGAAGGACGGGTTTTGAACACCTGAATCATTTTTAGCAACAAGACCCTCATTCTAAAGAAATGGATTAAATAATGTCAGTGTTTGCTCTTTAGTCATTTTCTCTAAATTCAATATAAGAGGAAAATCTTCAGAGATCTTACTAAATGTAATAGAAACATGGGCTTCCCGGGTGGTGCTAGAGGTAAAGAACATACCTGACAATGCAGGAGACCTAAGAGACGCAGTTTCAATCCTTGAGTCCGGAAGCTCTCTTGGAGGAGGGCACGGCAACTCACTCCAGTATTCTTGCCTGGGAAATCCCATGGACAGAGGAGTCTGGCTGGATACAGTCCATAGGGTCGCAAAGAGTTGGACCTGACTGAAGTGATTTAGCATACATGCACACACACATTAGAAACTTATTGATAGCTTCTGGTGAATGGTATTGGATTCCTGATCTTCAAAGGAGAGAATTTTGCTTCGGGACCAAAGACATAGCTTCAGTCACTCAGAGCTTTGTGTGTCAAAAGTTTTATTACAGTGAAAAAAGGACAGAGAAAGCTTCTGACACAGACATCAGAAGGGGACAGAGAGTGCCCACCCCACGAGTTTGGCTGGACTTTATATACTTTTCCAATTGTGTTAAAGTTGATCAGTCCTGTAGGACTCTTTGCGATCCCATGATCTATACAGTCCATGGAATTCTCCAGTCCAGAACACTGGAGTAGATAGCTGTTCTCTTCTCCAGGGGATCTTTCCAACCCAGGGATTGAACCCAGGTCTCCCACATTGCCGGCTGATTCTTTAACAACTCAGCTGCCAAGGAAGTCCACTTTTTCAATTGGTTACAAACAATAGATCAAATGAATATCTCAAGTTTGTAAAGGTCTTACCAGACCCACTCCCACCACACACATTTAATACAAGATTAGTCAGAAGGTTTTTGTTAAGAAGGGGAAACATATCCTTGAGCAAGATACACTGTTGTTGTAAAATTATTAGTACAGAGCTTAAGGAAAAACATACTCTTGAGCAAGATGTGTTGTTTCGTTGTGTCATCATTAGCTCAGGCTTCCCTGGTAGCTCAGAGGTTAAAGCATCTGCCTGGAATGCGGGAGACCCAGGTTCAGTCCCCAGGTTGGGAAGATCCCCTGGAGAAGGAAATGGCAACCCACTCCAATACTCTTGCCTGGAGAATCCCATGGAGGGAGGAGCCTGGTAGGCTACAGTCCATGGGGTCGCAAAGAGTCAGACACGACTGAGCGACTTCACTTCACTAAAGAAACTTAATCTTAGGCAAAATAGACTGTTGCCATAACTCAGAGCTTAAGAAAAAAAGTCTTGGGTGATTAAGATGAAGGAATGTAGAAAGAAAAAAAAAATATTGCCCCTTTCTCCTCCTTAAGGGCCCTGGTCTTCTCAATCTACCTAAGAATAAGCTCTCTCACTTATGACGAATCTTCTGGTGAAACTCTTTCAAGGGAAATGTTTCAGCTACAGAGACATATAAAAACCACTGAGAACAATCCTGAAGAAATAAAGACGTGGAGAATGCTGCAGTTTCTGAAATTCATTGTAAATTAAGGTTTTTATGAGTCAGTCAAGTTTATCTTAAGACTTTTCTTCAGTTCAGTTCAGTTGCTCAGTCGTGTCCGACTCTTTGCGACCCCAT
>SJXQ01003727.1:0-77830 GCA_006408695.1 Aepyceros melampus | reverse complement strand
TTTTTTTCTCAAGAAAATTCATGCTTATAAATAGAAGGGCAGAAATGGTAAGACGACAGCTGCCTGAGTTTGCTTGAAAAGGCAAGTAACTCCTTACAGAACCCTGATATTCCTGGTTGAGATGGCAAGACTCCTGCTCCAGGAACAACAAAGCTGATGTTTATCTTGGGTTTGGTTTGGCTTCACTTTTCCATAGCTGCCCCAGATGAACAGAAAAAGCACAGACCGATCAGTATCATGGTCCTTGTTTTCTGTGAGCATCAAAGAAGGAATGTGATGGACTTCCCAAGTGGTCCAGTGGATAAGAATCCACCTGCCAAAGCAGAGGACATGCAGTCAAATCCTGGGAAGATTCCACATGCCACAGGGCAACTTACTCAATATGCCACAACTGCTGAGTACTCCAGAGCCAGTGAGTTGTGACTACTGTGCCCTAGAGCCTGTGCTTTGCAACAAGAGAAGCCACTTCAATGAGAAACCCACCCACCACACCTGTAGAGTAGCCTTCCCATGGTCACAACTAGAGAAAGCCCCCAACGCAACACAGGAAGACCCAGCACAGACAAAGTTTTAAATAACAAGATAAAGAAAGAAAGTGAAGTCCAATAACAGGGGAAACCTTAAGAATTTAGTGGACAAAAATGAGTAAAGGGAAATGTAACTATTCTGAACGTATTTTATGAACAGGATAATTGCAACAGAGCAATGACGTTTTTACACTGGTGAACAGCAAGGATATGATTTGCAAGCAGAGAGCTGAAGTGCAGATTATTTTGATGGGTCTTAAAGTTAATAATCTGAAAACTGTGGATGAGTTCACAAAAGGGGACATATAAGTTAAAATTAATGTATAGAACAATCACAGTGAAGAACACTGGTCATTAAATTTAAGCTTTGATTTCAATGAAAATATTTCATATTTCAGCAACACAGATAGTAACTGAAAGTTTTTAACAGCACTCACATGTTCTTACACTAACTCATAAGGTCAATTTCAGCCAATTTTATAGAAAATACGCAATGAATACTAAGTGGATATAAGGACAGCTTTTTGTCATTGTGTTTCTCTTATACAAGTTATTGCACCTAATCCAGATTTTTACATTAAATTATGTTGAAAAGGCAAATATATATATATTATTTATATTTATATATATATATATAAACATCAACGTTAAAACATTATTCTTTGACTTTGCTAAGTTTTTATATCTAGGTAAGCATCATTCTTATGAAAAACTTACTGGAGCATGAATACTTTTCATCTAAGCATTTCAAATGCCCTGAGTTTCTTAATTCTAAAGAATGATACTATATTTTGTTGTGCTGGGTGAACTCAGTTGATACTTTGATTTTGAAAAAGAATTGAGTTAATTCAAAAGACTTAACTTAAATTTCCTGAATGTCAAGAGTCCAGTGGACAGCACCATATAGATGGTCTCTAAGTATCAACTCAAATTTGATAGAAAATTTAAATTTGACATATGCCATATTAAAGTATCTGATTCTTAAAAAGACAAAACATTTGAAAGCTGGATTTTATTTCTAGTAGATAAATGTAAGAGGAAGAGAATAAAGAAGGGAGGAGGAGAGAGATTACATAGAGAAAGCAGAGGAAAAGAAACTCGTATAGAAAAATTGCAGGAGGGAGAGAGCTCTAAGGAAGAAGGGACAGAGCATTAGAAGGAAAATATCTGGATATTTATTTGAGGAAATTGTTGAAATAATGTTTCTAGGATATTTCCTTATCTTTTCAACATGTTAGCATGTTGAAAAAAGGAAAATCTATTTGAGACGTGAGAGACATAAGTGACATAGCACCATCCTGCTTCATTAAAGGGGTTAAGTTCTACTCTATTTTCCTACTATCAACAATTAATATCACTAAATACCAGGAGTTCCCACATACAGCAGAAAGAAACAGCTACCATGGGGTTCAATCACCCTCATTAGTACATATTTATCATCTTTGGAACATCCCAAGAACCTGGTCATTATTGATTATGCTCTATCATAGATGACTCCTTCTGGCCTTAGCTGACCTCAGAGCCTTGATTATTTGTCCATATCTGCCAGATATCTGTGCCTTCACATAGTTTCAGGTCTTAGTCCCTCCTAACTGGCTTGTCACACTGCCACCCATGCCAACTGAAAATATTTTATGAAAGCCAAAATGATTCCAATACATTTATTTCTTGGCAGGATTTTCCCAAGTCATAAAAAATTTATATCAATGACATCAGTCAAGATTGAAGGTTGACCATGTCAAATATTTAAAACTAAATATTGGCATGTGACTTAAAGTTGCAATGAGCATATGTCTTAGAATTACTAATTCTCAAAGTCAAATATTCTGGCCATTCTTCTTAGAAATATGTCTATGCTTAATGATATAATTGTGGTAACTCTTATATCCTACAGAGCTCTAAGCTAATTGATGATATGGATGTGAAAAGTAATACAAAGAAATACAAAGGGAAATAAAAATAGAACAGAAACTGCCTAAGGGCATAGGAGAAATATATATTACCAGACATAAGAGATAGGCAGATTCTTATAATTTTATCTTTGAATTTGGCTTTAGGTGTGCTGCTAGTTAATGTTTTAAAAAAGTGAAGTAAGTAGTTTACACAGCTTTCATTTTATTAAATTATGGTAGAAAATTACATTGTTTGGGTCCTCACTGGCAGAAAGTATTTCACTGCAGACTTATTAAAGACAGAATTGTTATACAAGTTGACATTTTAAAATATAAAATTGCTATAAATGTTAAAGGCATAACAACTTTGAAGATATTCCTACATGTAGGGCTTGTGACAACTTAGTCTATGTATTTTCCTTCTTGGAGATTGAACTGTATGTAGACACTAATGTGTTATTTTAATATAGAGAAGTGGATGTCTACCATGCCCCTTAGATAATCTCTCAAATATCAAATATTTTCAAATACAAATGCCTTTCTTTGATAGCTTGATTATATTTAATTCCTGATTGCATTTAAAAGTGCCCCTAATGTAGATACTCTGTGCTGCCGTATCAAGTAAGAGGTGTCGGCCTTGAACATGAGGGGAGACCAAAATGCTATTATGCTCTGAAAGTTTAAATGCCAAGCTTATACTCTCATCCTGACACACTGTGATGAAAATACCTTATGGGATACTTACAGCAAAATACACACTGTAAATGTTAGCAGGATGATGGCACGAGTAGTAAAGTACCTGCCTGCCGAAGCAGGAGACGTAAGAGATGCAGGTTCAGTCCCTGGGTGGGGAAGACCTCCAGAAGGAGGGCATGGCAACTCACTCCAGTATTCTTGCCTGGAGAATCCCATGGACAGAGGAGCCTGCTGAGCTATGGTCAATAGGGTCACAAAGCATCAGACATGACTGAGGCGACTTAGCAAGCACTCAGGACGTTGAGGCGGTCCAACACACTGATCATCGCCCATGACCTCAGGGCTGTGTGCTGTGCTGTACTCAGTTGCTTCAGTCATGTCTGAGCCTTTGAGACCCTATGAACTGTAGCCTCCCAGACTCCTCTGCCCATGGAGATTTTCCAGGCAAGAATACTGGAGTGGGTTGCCATGCCCTCCTCCAGGGGATCTTCCGGACCCAGGGATTGAACCTGAGTCTCCTGCATTACAGGCGGACTCTTTACACACTGAGCTACCTGGGAAGCCCTAGGCCTCAGGGGATCTGAGTCAAACCAATCTAAAGAAAGCGACTTCCTTAACCTATCCTTAGTCTTCCAAAGAATGAAAACACACCTAGCAGCCCACCTCCCAAAATATCTTAATATTTTAGCAACCTGGTCTTTGTCTGCAAGAGATCTGATGATGATTCCATCTTTCAAAGTGAAATATAACTTAAGATTATTATACTGAATAGATAATTTTAAGATTATTACACTGAAAATATTATATTACATAGGTAAATTATTTACAATTACAAAATTAATAAAGTAGATCAAACACTCTTTCTTCTGATATTAAGGCTATTTTTAGATATAAACATTTAATGGGAATTTTTGAGTAAATCACTCTCAACAATATTATGTCATTTTTTTAGTAACCTCTCAGTTTCAGTGTTGTTTTTTATTCAAAAACAACTTTTGTTTAAACCTTGAGACTGCTGTGGTACATGCTTGAAATACTATCGTGAAGAATTACTGATAATATGTTTTGTAAGTGTGTCTCTGTGGAGATAGCTTATATAATATTAAAGTCATATCCTAATGTCATATTTTTATCATTAAATATATGTTTTGTAAATATGAACTATATTAATTATTTCCTAAATATTTTTAGTTGTGATTAGTTCATCATTATCACTGTCCCCCTGGCAACAGAATCTGACCTCTGTGAATTTTATTTTTTGAAATTTGCTTTAAATTTCCTTTAATAAGGAAAGTTATATAGTATACATTTTGCTTGCGATAGTTAAAATTTATGTCTGCCCTAATGGACAGGGAGGCCTGGCATGCTGCGATTCATGGGGTCACAAAGAGTCGGACACAACTGAGCGACTAAACTGAACTGAACTGAATAAAATTAAATCAATATTAATGTATTATGAAAGTTAGAATGCTTAAATTTTTAAAGTTTCAAATAACATAAAACCACTGGTTATAAAAATTCTCAATTTATACCTAAGTGGCTTCTGGCAAACTCTAATAACAATTTCGCTTATTCATCTCAGAAAACAGAAGTTGTTTGTCCTCTTAATATAACAGATGAATTGCAAAATATCTTCCATCATGATGCAAGGAATGCAATAAAACTGAGTCTTACTTCATGCTCTATAAACTAAAATTGGTACATTCATTCTGTATAAAGAATTTGGCCTTCTAAATTTTCACTTACTTAATTTGGAGAGAAGGAAAGGGCACTTACAGACTCAATATTTCACCTTAGCTGTTGACATGACAATTTTACCTAAAAAACAATGATCCTGACAATATATACCAGCTAAATAAGGCAAAACAAAGAAGTAAGCAGAAAGAGCAAGTAGGGTAGAACTATGTATCCAACAGAAAATACACATTATTTTCAAAGATGAATGTAATTAAAGGAAATAACAACCTAAACAAACTTCTTACACCAAAATAACTAAATTTCTGGGTTAAAAAGAAAAATTTCTAAATTCATTGCAGAGCTTAAAATAAAACCAAAGATGTTAAAGGTTAAAAAAGTCCATTGAAAAGTGTGTAGCTAGTGGTGAGAGGGCATTCAAGCAAGGATTCACTTCCTGGCCATATGCCAAAACCTGTAACTTTGAGCCTGCCTTTTGAACACTGAAAGAGGATGCAGAACCTACGTCTCATCCTAGGAGAGAGAACTGAGAGGAGACATCTGTGGACAAAGGGAATCCCAGATGGTTAACCACTATCATTGTTTTTCTAAGACCTAATACCCAATAATTCATCTTAAATGTTCCCAAGTTATTAGTGCTTCCAAAAACACAGTCTTTATTGAGATGCATAGTCTCAAATAATCCTTTCAGTAAAGCTCTAAAGAACATGTATTCACAATCAAAGGTCACCAAACACAAAATAAGAGATGGAACAAGGAAAATCTGCATTAAAACTACAAGAAATAGTAGAGAGCAAAATCAAATCTGTGCAAATATTGAATACTGGGAATACCATGTATTGAATACATATTTGGGGTCTGCCCTGGTGAGGACCTTATATATATACATACATATATATATATATATATATATATATATATATATATATAAATCTATGTTTATTATATACACACATATATAATATATATATTTACATACACACACACACATATATATGTACATACACACACCCAAATCAAAGTAGATACCAAAAGCCAGTATGCATGTGAAAAACTGCTTGACATCACTATCGCAAGTGAAAACCACAGTGAAATACCTCTTCACACCCACTGGGATGGCTAAAGTGAAAAAGAAAGGCAGCAGGATTGGTGAGGATGTGGAAAAGTTGGAACCCTTGGAGACTGTCGGTGGGAAGGAAAAATGGTGCAGTCACTTTGAAAAAGAGTCTAGTGGTTTCTCAAAAATGTTAAACACAGAGTTGCTATATGAAGTGAATAAGGAATAAGACATTATAAAATGACCAAGATTATTTTTAAAAAGACAAAAACAAAACTTCTAGTAATTAAAAACTAGAGTAATTTAAAGTAGCAATTAGGTAGTTTAAACAGCAATTTGCACAGATGAAGAGTTCACAAATTGGAAGAGAGAGCTGAAGTAAGTACCCAGGCTGTTGCTGCTGCTAAGTCACTTCAGTCGTGTCCGACTCTGTGCGACCCCATAGATGGCAGCCCACCAGCCTCCCCGTCCCTGGGATTCTCTGCATCTCACAGAAAAGAGAAACATGAAAGAGAGGTCAATACACATGATGATGGACTAAGAACTTCCTACATAAAGACAGAATGAGATAGGAATATGTTAAGGGATAATACTGAAGAAGAATTTTTAAAAATGATGAAAGTAGTAAATCTTCAACTTAAAGAAGTCTCAAGAAATCTCAGACCTAGCCAGGCATACTAAAGTGAAACGAAAAATACAAAGACGAGGAAAATGCCCAAGCGCATCCCAAGAAATATCATAAGTTATTTACAAAGGAACAACAGCTAAACTGGCAGGTGTCTCTTAAATATGAGCAGCAAAAGCCTGAAGTCATTGAATAACAACATCACTGTAAAAGACAAAAAGTCAACCCAGAATTGTTTATCCAGGAAATGTAGCTTTTAAAGAGGAAGATAAAGGAGAGGAAAAAAAGGATAATTTTCTAAAAGCAAAACAATGATAACTGCCAAACTTGAAAAGTGTAAAAGAAATCATGTCTACTTGATGTGTTTTTAGAAAACAATATCAATGTCTTATTTAAAATATAGAGTTAAAGACGGAACCACCATGTGACCCAGTGATTTACTTCTGGGTATACGACTAAGGTCCGTCTAGTCAAGGCTATGGTTTTTCCTGTGGTCATGTATGGATGTGAGAGTTGGACTGTGAAGAAGGCTGAGCGCTGAAGCATTGATGCTTTTGAACTGTGGTGTTGGAGAAGACTCTTGAGAGTCCCTTGGACTGCAAGGAGATCCAACCAGTCCATTCTGAAGGAGATCAACCCTGGGATTACTTTGGAAGGAATGATGCTAAAGTTGAAACTCCAGAACTTTGGCCACCTCATGCAAAGAGTTGACTCACTGGGAAAGAGTTTGATGCTGGGAGGGACTGGGGGCAGGAGAAGAAGGGGACGACAGAAGATGAGATGGCTGGATGGCATCACTGACTCGATGGACGCAAGTCTGAGTGAACTCTGGGAGTTGGTGATGGACAGGGAGGCCTGGCGTGCTGCAATTTATGGGGTCGCAAAGAGTCGGACACGACTGAATGATTGAACTGAACTGATATATTTAAAAAACACTTATTTGGAAAGATACATGCACCCCAGTATTCACAGCAGCACTATTTACAGTTGCCAAGACTTGGATGCAACCTAAGTGTTCATCAACAGATGAACAGCTAAAGAAGATGTGGTAGATACATATCATGGGATACCACTCATTCATTAAAGAAGAACAAAATCTTGCCATCTACAGTAACATGAGTAGACTTGAGGGGAATTACCCTAAGGGAAATAATTTTGACAGAGAAAGAGAAACACTGTATGATATCCCTTATATGTGAAATCTAAAAAATACAACAAACCGGTGAGTATAACAAAAAAGGCTCAGACTCTCAGATACAGAGAACAAACCAGTGGCTACCAATAAGGAGGAGAGGAGGGGAAACACAGTGGTTAGAGGAGAAAGAGGAACAAATTATTGGGTATAAGATGGGCTATGAGGATGTATTGTACAACATAGGGGATATAGCCAATATTTTGTATATTTGTTTACCATAATTTATTTTGTAAATCTATTTTACAAATTGTTTTTCTTAAAAATGGGACTTTTCATCAAGTGAATATTCTGACCGTTTTATTTTAAAATGTTATATAACATCCGTAAATCATCTCAAAGATGAGTGCAAATTGTAATGAATAAAAATATGGGACTTCCCTGGTGGCTCAGTGGTAAAGAATCTGCCTGTCAATGCAGGAGACACAGGTAAGATCCCTGGTCAGGGAAGATCCCACATGCCACAGGGCAACTACCAGGCCCACGGGCTGCAACCACTGAAGCTCGGGTGCCCTAGAGACCATGCTCCAAATCAAGAGAAACCACTGCAATGAGAAGCCCCCGTTCCACAACAAAAGTGTAGCTCCTTCTCCCAACAACTAGAGGAAAGCCCAGCACCACCAAAATAAAGAAATAAATACAAATTTAAAATATATATACATATATTGAAGTATCAAAAATGTTATAGAGAACAAAACCAGAGATTTTTAAAATTTCATAATAAATGGATTAGTAAAATAATATATTTGACTAGTAATCTAGGAGGACAGGATTTAGGAGCTTAGTACATATTTCATTTTGCAAAGTCAGCTAAAGAAATATTTAATCGGAAAATACTTGAAACATTAGAAATTCATGTCCATAACTCATCTACTCTTAGAAAAATATATATACACTAACACATAAGGAGATCAACCCTGGGATTTCTTTGGAAGAAATGATGCTAAAACTGAAGCTCCAGTACTTTGGCCACCTCATTCGAAGAGCTGACTCATTGGAAAAGACCCTGATGCTGGGAGGGATTGGGGGCAGGAGAAGGGGACGACCGAGGATGAGATGGCTGGATGGCATCACGGACTCAATGGACATGAGTCTGAGTGAACTCCGGGAGTTGGTGATGGACAGGGAGGCCTGGCGTGCTGTGATTTATGGGGTCCCAAAGAGTTGGACATGACTGAGTGACTGAACTGAACTGAACACATAAATACATAACAGTGTATATTTTATTTATAAAATGTGTTTTTTAGGTGTTTTTCATTGCTTCATATTGGCTAATGTAGATTTAAAAGAAAGTAGATTCACCCAGTTTGATAGTGTAACTATAGCAGAAACAGCTTTAGATACAGGAAGCCAGAAATGCAAATTAGAAGAAACTATGAGTCCAAAAGTACATGTATTTGCAAATCACCATGTATGACTTGAATATGTAAAAATACACACATACATACTATATATAATATAAATTTTTATATAATGCTATATATGTGTACATATAGTCATCATTTTAAAGAACCAGCTTATTTAATTAAATATATTTTTAGAATTTATCTTAGAAGTTCACTTCAAAGTTTTGTCAGAATTAATAGAACTTTGAGTATATTCTTTACAAAAGAGTGAAACAAGAGCAACTGATACTTTTCTGATTTCAAATGGCCTATAAAATTGATTTTCTTCATGTTTTTATACTAGCAATGTTTAAAAACTGATACACATTAGAAAAATTGACTTAATTTTTGAAAATTAAAATTTTAAATATATTTTAGTTTAAGAATTCTATTGCTTCTCAACACACATAATTCTATAAATAAAATTCATTAATTTCTAAAACCTGAAATATACAACTGAATTATTAAACTTTCAGTTAACAAAAAAGAAATTTTGATTTTTTTTCTGTATCCATTATGTTTATGGTTCAATTTCCCACATATAATACCTTTTTATTGCAAATGTTCTCATTTATTTCATATTCACCATACTGCAAAATACTTCCTTATGGTGCATCAGCTGTTGCAGAAAAATGAACTGAAACAGGTATGACAAATACCTGGATAGATCACAAGTCCTCCTGCCTAAGCCAGAGGAGACATTGTTAAGGAAGCACTGAGTCTCTCCCAGGAGGCCCAGCACTGCTGTGGTTGGTACCTCTCAGTCTATGCTTCAGCCCTGGCAAAGCTGGACCAAAGCAATGGAGACAGTCAGTCAGAGCTCCCACCCGACACAGAGAACTCATTCACTACCTCGAGAGCCTTTTCAGGTACTTCATTCCAGGATTCCCAAGTTCTATTGCAACCTTGGATGCTCTTTTCCAGTTAGGATCCTATTCCAGCAAACACTAAGAACTAAAGAGGTTACACCTGCTCCAGGTCCAGGGCACCCTTGGCAGAATAATGACCAGCTAGAATCCTGCACCTAAGGTTTGATTTGTACTCTAAGGATCACTAAAGCCAACTCTAAGCCTGATATGTACAGAAGTAAAAATTTTAAACTAGCTAGAATTACTAAGTACCTACCTGACTGTCAATACCTTCTTCAAAACATGGTTGGGATTACAATACCTCAGCATATAATGCCTTCTGAAACAGTGATTTCCAAAGTTATGAATCTCACAGACCACCACCACCACACACAGACACACACACACACCCATGTCCCTAAGCAAATTTAATAAGTTAATAAAATGGAGGAGACTTTTGTGATGTAAGGATGGTTAAACAAAATTAAATAAAACTAATCAAGCAACAAAAGTGATCACTATGGCTTCATAAAATGAATGGTACTTTAACAAACATAGAATAAGAGAATGACATCATTTCAGAATACTGGACTACTGCAGATAATACTGCCCTGGGTAAACATTCATTTGGCTAAGAGCTGGTGAAAATTCATCCACAGTCCGCAGCTATATTTGACATGAAAACAAAGGAAATCCCAGGTAAGACTAATGCAAATAGGGGAAGCAGCTTCGGGGACTTCAACCTCCTTGTGTGCTTCTCTCCCGATTTTCTTTCGACTCTACCTTCCACCCCACTTTGTCTCAATTAAAAGAACTAAAACCATATTGATTTCAACTAAGTATTCCTCACTATCACTCCTACCTAGTTTAACAGAATAGTTATAAACGGGGTAATCTTTTGATTGAATCATTTATTTCAGTGGTTAGGGAAACAGCACAATATATAATCAAAGGAATGAATTCAATTAGCCAGCTGTTCACAGGTTTTTTTTATGTTTATATGAATATGTGCTTAAGGCCCATTCTTAAATGGGAAAAATCTTCCCTTTTAACCTATTAATTCTACCTTACGATTCTTATGATAACCAAGAAGTCAGAGTGGCATAGCCACCCAGGCTCTTGGGATTCATCCTAGACGAGCCAAAAAGCCTGGAAGATGCAACTGAGCAGGATCTTATGAGGCCTTCCCAGGATAGACACCCATGCATGTCTTCTGCCTGCCTTTTGTCTGTATCAAAGCTTTACTCAAAGAATACATTTAATCAGAGTAGTCAGAAAATGCAGAAAGGACAATAGTCAAGGAAGACAAAATAATACTACTTTATCCATTCAACAAATTCAAGTATCTTTAGTTCTTCCTCAAGGCCTAGAGATAATATCCTCAGCCATGTCCTTTGAGCTGTTTTGCAGATACTGAAACCCTCTCTCTAGGTGGAAGAAGTTAACTGTATGCTCCCCACAAGCATGTAGACCCTAGAGGGGTTGGAACCAGGAGGTTGGTGATGCTGACTCCCAGTTGCTTAATCATCAACCAATCAGAAGAATGTCCACGAGCTGATCACACCGTGCTCCTGGAACACTGTAAAACTCCTCACTCTCCCTGCCAGGGTGGGACACACAGTCTGAGGGCATTAGCCTGCTGTGGCCCCTTCTGCCTGGCAAAGCAATAAAGCTATTTCTTTCTACTTCACTCAAAACTCAGTCTCTAAAAATGTAATCTGGCACCAGTGTACACTGCTGGGTTTTGACATCCCAGAAATATCCCAAGATTTCATAAACTAGAAAGTAGCAATCTGTAACATATCACTATAGGGACAATAAAATAACACAACTTTCAACCACCTGAAATCTTTGCCATCTTACCTAATGTATTATGCAGCACATAAAATATCAACATGTCCTCAGATTTGAAGATCAGCAGTCTAAATAGTCTTACTTATACAATAAGTTTATTTCTTGATTAGATGCTCTATTTATGCTCTCAAAGATAGATGAATAGGCAGCAAAGAATGTATATCTTAATACTATTAGTAATGTTCTGAGTTTTCCTACCTAAAATATATGTACTAAAAGAAAACAAACTTGGATTCCTAGGTCAAAGTGAGTAGTTTAAATTGGGGTAGGCTAATGATTTACACAGTTTCCCAGGTGGCTCAGCAGAAAAGAATCCCTCTGCCAAGCAAGAAAGAGAGATTTGATCCTTGTGTCAGGAAGATCCCCTGGAGAAGGAAATGGCAATCCTCACCCAGTATTCTTGCCTGGGAAATCCCACAGACAGAGGAACCTGGTGGGCTACAGTCCATGGGATCATAAGAATTGGATTCGACTTAGCAACTAAACCTCCACCACCATGTATAAAACAGATAAAACAACAATGATTTACACATATACATAAGAGGATAAAATATTATAATAAATTTATAAAAATAGTCTGTTAATTGTTGGGAGAGGTCTGTAAGGCAGGAAGCCTGGAGCCAAAAGTAACAGAGTATATTGGAGTATTTATGAATAAAATGTATGTATTTATAGATAAACCCAAGTCACCAAAAATGAAGTCAGAAGAGGAACCACAGAGTAGGGGGAGAGATTTATAACATATATGAACAAAAAAGATACTACTGTGTTAGCCAAAAAAAAAAAAAAAAAGAGGGGGCACCTACAAATTTATAAGAAAAAAGACATTCTGATAGAAAAAAAAAAACATATAAAAAGATCTTTTGGAAGAGAATAAAAATCTCCAGAAAACATATAAATAGATATATAATCTGTTTAATATTTAGTAAAATGTAAATTGCATGCACATTCAGTTGCTCAGTCATGTCTGACTCCTTGCAGCCCCATGGACTATACAGCCTACCAGGCTCCTCTGTCCATGGTATCTTCCAGGCAAGAATACTGGAGTGGGTTGCTATTTTCTTCTCCAGGGGATTTTCCCAACTCAGGGATTAAACCAGCACCTTCTGTGTCTCCTGCATTGACAGGTGAATTCTTTGTCACTTTGCCACTTGGGAAGCCCAAAATGCTAATTAAGGTGACCCCAAAAATACCTTTTTTCCTATCATATAAGCAAAATATACAAGGAGAGTTAGCATCAAGAGTTGGTAAGGAAGCTGGAAATAGAACACTTTTAAACATGCAGAAGTGTAAAATATTAATATCATTTTAGAAAATAAAATGTAATATAGCTTTCACATATTTAAAAAATGCAAATTTTTACATAGCAATACCATCTTTAGGAAGCTATTCTACAAATATGAAAATAACAGTGTGAAAGCATCTCTATCTAAGGATACTTATTACAATTTTACTTATGGTGGCAAAAATAGAAAGCCTGAATATTTATCTAGACAAAATCAAACAAATGCATTAATGGTACAAGCTCACTATGAAACAGTATACACGTATTTAAAAAATGCTGTTTAAAATCTTATTTGCTTTATTAAAAGGGAAATAACTACATTGGCAAAGTACCATGTATACTGTTTATACTTTTCTAACAGCTACTAAAACTCCAACATAATGTGTAGGAAATTGTGGGATATGCAATAAAGCTTGTTCTAGTAGCTCATAAATCTGTCTGCTGTCACCCTGTTTATTTAACCTATATGCTGAGCACATCATGAGAAATGTCAGGCTGGATGAGTTACAAGCTGGAATCAAGATAAGCAGAGAAATCAACAACCTTAGATCTACAGATGATACCACTCTAATGGCAGAAAGCGAAGAGGAACTAAAGGGCCTCTTGATGAGGTTGAAGGAAGACAGTGAAAGAGTTGGTTTAAAACTAAATATTAAAAAAACTAAGACCATGGCATCTGGCCCCAATTGCTAAGTCTCTTCAGTCGTGTCCAACTCTGTGCGACCCCACAGATGGAAGCCCACCAGGCTCCCCCATCCCTGGGATTCTCCAGGCAAGAACACTGGAGTGGGTTGCCATTTCCTTCTCCAATGCATGAAAGTGAAAAGGGAAAGGGAAGTCGCTCAGTCGTGTCCGACTCTTAGCGACCCCATGGACTACAGCCCACCAGGCTCCTCCATCCATGGGATTTTCCAGGCAAGAGTACTGGAGTGGGGTGCCATTGCCTTCTCCATACTTCATGGCAAATAGATGGGGAAGCAATGGAAATAGCGACAGACTTTATTTTGAGGGGCTCTGAAACCACTGCAAATGGTGACTGCAGCCATGAGATCAGAAACTTCTTGGCAGGAAAGCTATGAGAAACCTAGACAGTGTGTTGAAAAACAAAGACATTGCTCTGCCAACAAAGGTCTGTATAGTCAAGGTTATAGTCTTCCCAGTGGTCATGTACTATTGTGAGAGCTAGACTGTAAAGAAGGAAGAGTGCTGAAGAATTGATGACTTTGAACTGTGGTGCTGGAGAAGACTCTTGAGAGTCCCTTGGACAGCAAGGAGATCAAACCAGTCAATCTTAAGGGAAATCAACTCTGAACACTCACTGGAAGGACTGATGCTGAGGCTGAAACTCCAGTATTTTGGTTATCTGATGCGAACAGCTGACTCATTGGAAAAGTCCCAAATGTGTGAAAGACTGAGGGCCAAAGGAGAAGAGGGAGTCAGAGGATGAGATGGCTGGGTTGCATCACCAATGCAATGGACATGAACTTGGGCAAACTTTTGGAAATGGTGATGGAGAGAGAGGCCGGGTGTGCTGCAGTCCGTGCTCACAAAAGTCAGACACGACTGGGCAACTGAACAACAACAAAACCTTATGTATATACTAAATATAATAACTATATAAGGTAAAGTAGTTCAAAATTTTTAAAGTAAAAATGCAAAATTCAAAATGCATGAGCCCAATGGGATAGTTACATAACTTCACTACACATATGTTATCATACAATATTGGAGCTTGCAAATGAAAATTTGCTGACTAAGGTCTGTCTAGTCAAGGCTATGGTTTTTCCTGTGGTCATGTATGGATGTGAGAGTTGGACTGTGAAGAAGGCTGAGCACCAAAGAATTGATGCTTTTGAACCGTGGTGTTGGAGAAGACTCTTGAGAGTCCCTTGGACTGCAAGGAGATCCAACCAGTCCATTCTGAAGGAGATCAGTCCTGGGATTTCTTTGGAAGGAATGATGTTAAAGCTGAAACTCCAGAACTTTGGCCACCTCATGAGAAGAGCTGACTCATTGGAAAAGACTCTGATGCTGGGAGGGATTGGGGGCCGGAGGAGAAGGGGACGACCGAGGATGAGATGGCTGGATGGCATCACAGACTCGACGAACGTGAGTCTGAGTGAATTCTGGGAGTTGGTGATGGACAGGGAGGCCTGGCGTGCTGCGATTCATGGGGTCACAGAGTCGGACATGACTGAGTGACTGAACTGAACTCAACTGAAATAAAAATTGGTTAAAATCCTTGCAATGGGTCCAGAACATCATCAGGAATCTCCAGCAGGAGACATGCCTTGAAGCTGGGCTGTTTCCATAGAACCCTCTCAGGCTAATGAGGATTGTCTGGGTCCTCGGTCTGATCCTGTACCTCTAGAGTACCTTAACCCCACTCTGTCCCTGTAGAGACAAGGACCCTTCTCTCATCAGAGAGCTCATGTTCAACTGAGAGAGATATATAACATCAGAATGCCAATGTACTCATTTAAAATATAGTTCCAATCAGGATAAAATTCAAACCCTAATGTATTTACTTACCATGAGAAATAACAGTAACATTGATTAGAGAAATTGAAATTGTGCTGACATAAATGGGAAGTCAAAGAATAATCAAAAGACTGCTCAACACCTAAGTATTCAGATATTTAAGGCCAGTTAAATTACCAAATATTCATGAACTTATTTGCAAAGCATAAACAGAGACACAGATGTAGAGAATAAACATACAGATACTGGAAAAGGGTGGGGGAGATGGGGGTGGGATGATTGGGTGATTCAGATTAACATATACACACTACTATGTATAAAATGCATAAAATACAAACTGGGGATTCCCCAGTGGCTCAGTCGGTAAAGAAAAAGCCTGCAGTGCAGGAGGCCTGGGTTCAATTCCTGTGCTGCCAAGATTCCCTAGAGAAGGAAATAGCAACCCACTCCAGCATTCTTGCCTGGGAAATCCCATAGACAGAAAAGCCTGGTATGCTAAAGTCCATGAGGATGCAAGAGTTGGACTTGACTTAGCAACTGAACCATCTGAACAAGAACTAACAGGAACTCAACTCAATGCTCTGTGGTGACCTAAATGGAAAGGAAATCCAAAAAAGAGGGGATATACGTATACATACACTGATTCACTTTGCTGTACAGTAGAAACTAACACAATATAGTAAAAGAACTATACTTCAATGAAAATTGATTTTAAAAATACTTTGAAAATGCAAAAAAGCAAGCAATCAATCAAGGTAAGACCATCCATTGGTGAAAGTGCCTTCTGTTTGACAGCATTTGAATGAGCCAATTTTCTCTCTGAAATACTCATTTTTCCCATGTCTCCCCAGTCAACAAACTCTTTCTCAACTACATTTTCCCCTTTGGATATACTAATATATTTATTCACATTATAGCCCCAGAATCACTATGGTAAAACAATTTTCTCTCTTTTAGGTGATTCCATATCTACACATTGATTCATTGGGCATTTATCCTGCAGTTAAAAGAAAAGTCATCTTACATTCCTCATTTTTCTTTTCTTAGAGGTACTTTATTGCAGTTCCCCAAATACTGTCAATAGGCTATATTACTACTCTTCAGAGAGTGTTGCTAACATATGCACCCATATTTTCAGATTGATTGCTGAATCATGCCAGTCTTATTCAGACACATTCAGCCCTTATATCTTCTAACTGTGAAAAATAAAACATTATTTACAATGAAGAACCGTTATAATGCAGTAATATTTCACTAGTATTCACAGAATATACAAAAAGTGATTCACAACATTGCATTCAAAATACTTGTACTGTTCCCTTGACTCACTAAATCTAGACTATTTAAGTGTCAGCAAAGGATCCATTTTCAAAGATATAAAACAGAGCCTCTGAATGAAGATGCAAGCAACATTCTTAAAATGTGGCTATATTCTTTGAAGAAGTAAAATATAATTACTTTATTCTTCCATTTTAAACATGTAACAACCAGGATGTGGAGTGAAACAGGGTTTGTTGCTCCTAAACTGTCAAACAAGGTTAAAAAAAACAAACAAACAAACAAAAAAAAACAAGAAAATACCACTAAGTACCTCACAGCCTAAGTCAAGCCACTGACACTTAGAACAAGCAGACTGTTGAGTCCTTGGAAGCATATTGACTTCATGGAGCTTGCTGGGTCCAAGCAAGAATTAACTAGCCCTTTCTTAAACTCTTTCTCTTCATTTCTCTTCATTCTCTTCCTTCCATGGAAAGGAAAAGCCAATGCATTCCTGCTGAACCAAGAATTTGAGATTCTGATGCAAGCTTTGTCACAACTCTTCATTCTGATCATTTGTGGTTGCTCCGTTGTGTCTGACTCTTTGTGACCCCATGTACCATAGCATGCCAGGCTTTCCTGTCCTTCACCGTCTCCCAGAGTTTAGACTAGAAAACGTGGAGCCTACAGGGTGAATGTAGCTGATTCCTACCACTTTTAGGTTGTAGAGGATGCTGCCGCAGTTTTGGCAGCTCTCTTAAGCACATTTTAGTCCTCTGCTTTAGAATCTAGTTGCCAATCTGGTGTTAATAAGATAAGCCCTTTTCCCATATCAGTTCAATTCAGTTCAGTCGCTCAGTCGTGTCCAACCCTGCGAGCCATGGACTGCAGCACTCCAGGCCTCCCTGTCTATCACTTACTCCCAGAGTTTACTCCTCATGTCCATTGAGTTGGTGATGCCATCCAGCCATCTCATTCTCCACCATCCCCTTCTCCTCCTGCCTTCAATCTTTCCCAGCATCAGGGTCTTTTTAAATGAGTCAGTTCTTTGCATCAGGTGGCCAAAGTATTGAGATTTCAGCTTCAGCATCAGTGCTTCCAATGAATATTCAGGACTGATTTCCTTTAGGAGGGACTGGCTGGATCTCCATGCAGTCCAAGGGACTCTCAAGAGTCTTCTCCAACACCACAGTTCAAAAGCATCAATTCCCATATAACAAACTGTATTAGTCTTATGAGTCCTCTAGTCACAAAGTACATCACTACACAAATCAGTGACGCTGTGTCACCAGGTAGTCAGGAATAGGAAGCGGGTAGCAGGAAACCACTGCCCTTTCTGTTCACAACAGTCATATGTTCAGTTACATCTGACTCTTTGCAACTCCTTGGACTGTAGCCCATCAGGCTCCTCTGTCCATGGAATTTTCAAGCAAGAATACTGAAGTGGGTTGCCATTTCCTACTCCAGGGGATCTTCCTGACCCAGGATCTAACCCACATCTCCTGCGTCTTCTGCATTGGCAGGTGGATTCTTTACCACTGTGCCACCTGGGAAGCCCATATTCAAAACAGTCAACACAAAAATAAAACTGTGATCAGATTTTCTGAACAATAAAAATATAACATGGTCTGCCAAGAGGGGTGTTATTTTGATAACGATGGACTGTACTCAAATGTGAGTGTCCTCAAAAATTTTAAAATATTTTCTTTGCTCATCTACCCTGGAAATGAACATTAGGCAGTTGTCACATCACCTTAATGAAAGAGAACAGGTACAAGATGCAGATAAAATACCACAGAACCTGGTTTACTAGTAAAACAATAGTCCAATAAATTATACTAGTTAATAAGGGTAAATGGTTGCCCAAATTACATGAAAAATATACCCTTGCATTTGCATATATAAAATTATATATAGATACGTATGTGTGTCCATATTATATTTTTACAGGAACAGGAACGTCGCTCAGTCGTGTCCAACTCTGTGCGGCCCCATAGACTGTGGCCTACTAGGCTCCTCTGTCCATGGGATTTTCAGGCAATAGTACTAGAGTGGATTGCCATTTCCTTCTCCAGCAGATCTTCCTAATCCAGGGATCGAACCCAGTCTCCCCCATTGTAGACAGACGCTTTACCATCTGAGCCACCAGGGAAGTCCAATCAAGTTACATGAGCTGCGTACTCAAAATTCCTGTTAGGCAGCCCACAGTAAATGTTATCATCCATATAAGATGTAACCATCAATCTTTTGAACCATATAAACCCATTTCTTCCCCATTTCTATACTGTGAAAATTCGGACAAGAGAGAGGCACCTATTTGAGTAAGATATGGATAAGGAAACCCCATGACAATGAGGAGGTTACAATAAGAGCTGACACTTAAAGGTCACATTGTAGACAGTGGCCAGAGAAATCATTCTGGTACATTTGGAAGCTGAATTTATGGAGAAGGACAAGTTATAACAAAACATATTCTGATGCAAGAAAAATGTAAACAGATTAAATTTGCATTATAATCTCCCTATTTCCTCTATAGCCTCTGCCACAAGGTAATTTTTCTTAATTAATTCTCTCACATCCTATGCAGGACTCATAGTAGGTATTCAGTGATAATTATAAGGTTGTGTATTCCATTACTCTAAGCCCTCTGTGCTTGGCAGTCATTCTAAGAAATATTACAGAGTTGGTTGCATTTCAAAGACTAGCAATAAAGACAGTTCACTGCTGGTTCAAGATGACTTTCATGTTGCTTTACCATTGGATGAAGAGCAAACAGAGCAAAGCACATCAATATCTCTTTCACAGTGAGTACGTGTGGATCTCTGAAGCCTCCCTAGGTTCACCCAGCGGTCAGAAGAGTCCGGAGAGAATGCAGACTCGAAAGCTGGAGAAGTTAAGAACCAGCGGATGCTGCTAGTCTAGGGATGGCCACATCTATTCATCACCTAACAATGGTATTATACTTCATGTTCCATTTCCAGCTGCTCCACGGCCAATCTCAGCAGAATATTTTCTGTGCACATAAGTGTGTTCTTTCATGTTAGTGCTCCAGCATTTCCACCTGTGTAATTGGCTTCTCTATCTAAGTTATGAAGTGCCACGCAGGGCTCAAATCTTTATCTCTTGTCCTCCGCTGGGTGTCTGACACCATGCTTGTGTACACATCCAGGGTTCAAATACATTATTGCATAGCAGGGTTAGACCCACTTGATGCTTAAATCAGAGGATTTATTAGAAATATGAATTGCTGCCTCTTACTATATTGAGTTCAGAAACATAACCTGAGCTTTGAGAATATGAAAGAAAACAAAAACCTCTGTTTCCCCTTATCCCTCCTACCTCAAAACAATTAACCCCAGCTACATCAAAGCTGAAGCCAGTTTTGAGTAGGAACACTCCCATCTGAGAGTGTTGGTAGGCGTGAGGAAAGACAAATTGCTCCTACCACGAGGAAGAGGGATGAGAGAAAGAACAAAAGTAAAATATCTTGGAAGCTGTTCAAGTTTCTTAATGGACCATTAACCAACACTTAGTGAGGCAGAGCTCTGGATTTGGGTGGATGGCACTGCCTTCCCCAGAGATTGAAACTGAAGAGTGGAATTGATTCAGACATCACTATACCCCAAAGCACACTGATTAGACCTTTTGAATTTACTTATTCGTTTACAACTGTTCTTTGTCCTGACGTGGACAGCCCCTAGGAGATTTTAAAATCTTCAGATTTCTGATCCTTTTACAAAGGTGCTTTTCTATTGTAAAAGTAGTATGATGGTAGGGTTGGCGGGGGCGGGGGCAGCATGAATCCACATTGCTCTGTATAACTAGACTGGATATAAAACTTTTATGCTTATGTTAGTAAAGGCATAGTACCTCTTCAATGCAGATAATCAGTTTTGAGAGGAGAGCAAGAGGAAATATCATTAGATATTTTATTCACTGTGTTTAATCCATTATAGATGTCACTTGGAAGAAAAGCATTAAATACAATGCCACCTCACAAAGATCCTGTAATTTTAATGTATTAGGCATTGGGGCATCTCATTCAGCATAACTCTGACTATAAACACAGCTTTAATAAACCATTTGATTTGCCTTGTAGGTAGCTATGGAGAAACAAGAATTTCTTTACAAAATTTATCAGATTGTATTTTAAAACCTGATGACATGAATTGATCCAATTATTTTTCTACCTCTCTCCACTAAACCTGTATTCACAATAGCAAAGGCTTTTTAAATTTTTCTTACTGTGATAAAAATCACATAATATAAAACATAACATTTTCACCATATTCGACTCTACAGTTCAGTGGCGCTAAGTACATTCACATGGCTGTGCAACTCTCACCATCATCCATCTCTGGAATTTTTCGCTTTCCTAAACTGAAACTCTGTCCCCATTAAACACTAAGTTCCCATTCCCCTTCTCGCCCTGACCCACACTCTGGTCCCTGGCATCTATCAATGTACTTTCTGACTCTATGAATTTAACTAGTCTAGATAACTCACATAAGTGGAACTAGAGTTCACTAGTGAAGTAAGTCAGAAAGAGAAAAATAAATATACAACATTAATGTATATATGTGGAATCTAGAAAAAATAGTACAGATGAACCTATCTGCAAAGCAAAAATAGATACATACACATAGAGAATAAATGCATAGACACCAGCGGGGAAAGAGAGGAATAAATTGGGAGACTAGGATTGATATATAAACACTGCTAGGTAAGGAAAGAAATGGTCTGGACCTAACAGAAGCAGAAGATATTAAGAAGAGGTGGCAAGAATACACGGAAGAACTGTACAAAAAAGATCTTCATGACCCAGATAATCATGATGATGTGATGACTAATCTAGAGCCAGACATCTTGGAATGTGAAGTCAAGTGGGCCTTAGAAAGCATCACTATGAACAAAGCTAGTGGAGGTGATGGAATTCCAGTTGAGCTATTTCAAATCCTGAAAGATGATGCTGTGAAAGTGCTGCACTCAATATGCCAGCAAATCTGGAAAACTCAGCAGTGGCCACAGGACTGGAAAAGGTCAGTTTTCATTCCAATTCCAAAGAAAGGCAATGCCAAAGAATGCTCCAACTACCACACAATTGTACTCATCTCACATGCTAGTAAAGTAATGCTCAAAATTCTCCAAGCCAGACTTCAGCAATACGTGAACCGTGAACTCCCTGATGTTCAAGCTGGTTTTAGAAAAGGCAGAGGAACCAGAGATCAAATTGATGGAAAAGGTCAGTTTTCATTCCAATCCCAAAGAAAGGCAATGCCAAAGAATGCTCAAACTACCGAACAATTGCACTCATCTCACGTGGTAGTAAAGTAATGCTCAAAATACTCCAAGCCAGACTTCAGCAGTACGTGAACCGTGAAATCCCTGATGTTCAAGCTGGTTTTAGAAATGGCCGAGGAACCAGAGATCAAATTGCCAATATCCGCTGCATCATGGAAAAAGCAAGAGAGTTCCAGAAAAACATCTATTTTTGCTTTATTGACTATGCCAAAGCCTTTGACTGTGTGGATCACAATCAACTGTGGAAAATTCTGAAAAAGACTTTTCTTAATGATTTGAATAACTTACTTCAGGTGAAAGAAAACTTTCAGAATTAAAATGAATAAAACTGGGACTTCCCTGGTAGTCCAGTTTTTAAGACTTCACCTCCTAGTGCAGTAAGTGTGGGTTTGATCCTTGTTTGGGTGCTAAGACCCCATATGGGTAGGCACCAGAAAACCAAAACATAAATAAACCAGAGCAATGTTGTAACAAAGTTAATAAAAGCTTTACAAAAGGTTCACATCAAAAAATCTTTTTAAAAAATTAATAAAACTGTCTTCTGTGAACTGTAAGTGAAGAGATTGGTAGACAAATCTGGATATTCTATTTAACATGAAGATGCAAATTTTGACCAACTCATTGACATTTTCAAAAGTTAGGGTTTAGGCACAAGAACTATAATGTTATTTCATCATTAAGATGGAGTAGGTAATTTTTTCTTTTTTTCAAAAATTGTACCAACATATTTTAAAATATTATCTTTTGTAATATAATCCTTCTTTAAAATTTATTTACTGACATAATTATGCACAAGCAATTTAACAACAGAAACATTTACTGTTAGAATAGAAAGGTTCTGCATTTCCCTTCTGATCATTATTATGAGCAGTTTCATTTCATAGTTATCACTGAAAATCCTTTTGCTATAGAGAGGAGGTAGGATGTTACAAAATGAATCAAAAGATAGAAAATATTTTCAAACAGCTAGAATTGGCCTTGAATTATATCCTGATACACTAAGCTTTATAATTGTTCCTTGAAGGCTGTGCAAAGAAAACATGCAGCCAGTGGGCACTTGTTGGTGGGGTTAGTGCTAGGGTGACCACAGATGTCAAGCAGAAGAGGTCCAGCCATCAAAGCAGGCATAACTGATTGAATGACCCATTTGCAGCTTTGCTTCCCCACCTCAAGTCCTTGTATCCACTTGGCTTATCTTTGAAATAAACCCCTTTCACATGCATTTCCTTGACTGCAGTTAAATGGAGCAATTTTTCATTGGACATCTAACAACTTTCTTTGTAAATCTCTCATCCTTATCCTCCCTGGGATGGTGATGCTCAAGCTGTTTGGGTCAGGGACATTTTTGAGAATATGATGAAGCTTTTGCATCCTTTTCTGAGAAAAATACACACACATTAACTTGTTCAGACCTTCACATTCAACTTCAGGGGGCTCAGAAACCCCCTCTTCCTCATTTTACAGATAGAGAAACTCAGGCCCAAGATCTCAGATTAATTGGGAGCAAATTCCATGCCATGGAGGCTCAGTTTTCTAGTCTGCAAAATGGGAGAACTCTCACTTATCCTAATAGGACTAATGTGAAGAATGGATTAATGTCTAAACATACTAGTCTAGAAGTTTCAAGATTACTTCAAGGGTTGACCTCATTTTTCCTTTTCTTCTCCCCTACCCCCTGCTTTGGAGGTTTTTTTTTTTTTTCAGTATGAATTAGTCCCAATGTTTAAAAATGAGTGTTCTCACTTAAATCCATCTTAGAAAGCTGTAAGCAGTAGCAGTACTGTCATGTGTGAGGGAGGGGCTGGGCTGGAGAAGCAGCATGACCTTGTTAACAAAGCAAAAGCACAGGTTGCAGTTTATCCTCTGCAAGAGGAGTGACATCACTCATTCACTTTACCTGCCAGGCTGGGTGGTCCCTTGCACTGGGAACACTTGCCCTGGGCATGTTCCCCTGCACATACCTTTAATCAGGTTTCAAATTAGTCACACAAAGGTGATAAGGCTTGATACAGATTGAGGTGATGCTATCTTTCTCTGGGAAATTTGCATTCTAATGGGATTTAGCAGAAGGACTGTCCTAATCCTATCATTCCTTGGCCATGAAAAATTCCAGTAATGATGTGAGACCTTTTTTGCACTCTTGGCCAGGGACTAAAATCCTTTCACATTCAGTTTGTTCCTCTCCATCACTACTTTCTGAGATGCTGAAAGCTGGATCAAGAGTTCAGTTTTGGAGAAACTTATTGGAATTGAAGGGCTTCCCTCATAGCTTAGTCAGTGAAGAATTTCCCTGAACCAATAAGTATTGTAAAGTAAAAAAAAAGAATAAAATAAAATAAAAATAAATAAAGGTCAACATTCAGAAAACTAAAAAAGAAAAAAGAAAGAGAGAGAGAATTTGCCTGCAATGCAGGAGTGAAAGTGAAAGTGAAGTCACTCAGTCGTGTCCGACTCTTTGCAGGAGACCCGGTTCAATTCCTGGGGTCTTGATGAAAGTGAAAGAGGAGAGTGAAAAAGTTGGCTTAAAGCTCAACATTCAGAAAACAAAGATAATGGCATTCAGTCCCATCACTTCATGGGAAATAGATGGGGAAACAGTGGAAATAGTGTCAGACTTTATTTTTCTGGGCTCCAAAATCACTGCAGATGGTGACTGCAGCCATGAAATTAAAAAATGCTGACTCCTTGGAAGAAAAGTTATAACCAACCTAGATAGCATATTCGAAAGCAGAGACATTACTTTGCTGACTAAGGTCCGTCTAGTCAAGGCTATGGTTTTTCCAGTAGTCATGTATGGATGTGAGAATTGGACTGTGAAGAAGGCTGAGCGCTGAAGAATTGCTGCTTTTGAACTGTGGTGTTGGAAAAGACTCTTGAGAGTCCCTTGGACTGCAAGGAGATCCAACCAGTCTATTCTGAAGGAGATCAGCCCTGGGATTTCTTTGGAAGGAATGATGCTGAAGCTCAAGCTCCAGTACTTTGGCCACCTCATGTGAAGAGTTGACTTATTGGAAAAGACTCTGATGCTGGGAGGGATTGGGGGTAGGAGGAGAAGGGGATGACGGAGAAGGAAATGGTAACCCACTCCAGTGTTCTTGCCTAGGGACGAGGGAGCCTGGTGGGCTGCCATCTATTGGGTCACACAAAGTCGGACATGACCGAAGTGACTTAGCAGCAGCGGCAAGTTTGAGAACTACTGTTCTTGAGAATCACTGCAAATCTGAAGAAGCCTCTAAGAACACTAGAACCCAGGGAGGTAAGAAGGATGCTTGAAAGGGGGTCAGAGGCAGAGGAAAACAGTGAAGGATGAGCAGCTCGGTGTGAAATCTGTAAGCAGATAGGATAGAGGATCCCGAAGAAGGGGAACTAGGCATTGCTTTCTTGATGTAACACAAGCCATTTTGGTATCCAAGCCATTTTGGGATCTGAGCCTTGCTTCAATGCTTCCCCTGAATAGATTTCAGTAATTAGTGATCTTAAGGGAACAAAAAAACAAAGACTGTTATCAGGCAAGAGGAGTAACAATAGTAAAGAAAATAAATTAGGTTTCCCAGTTCTGTTTCAAAGATAAAAATTTGTCTGAAACTTAACCACCCAGATCAACTGGACCTAAGGAATGATGATGTTGACCTTTCCTGACCCTCCTGCTGCTGCTAAGTCACTTCAGTCAGGTCCAACTCTGTGCGACCCCAGAGACAGCAGCCCACCAGGCTCCGCTATCCCTGGGATTGTCCTGGCAAGAACACTGGAGTGGGTTGCCATTTCCTTCTCCAATGCATGAAAATGAAAAGTGAAAGTCAAGTTGCTCAGTCATGTCCGACTCTTCATGACACCATGGACTGCAGCCCACCAGGCTCCTCTGTCCATGGGATTTTCCAGGCAAGAGTACTGGCGTGGGGTGCCATTGTGACCCTCCTGACTGTAATCAATTATTGCGTAGACTCTGTTGACCTTTGCCCCAATTCTGTGCTGATTCGCTTCTGCCCCAGCCTCTTCATGAATGTGCGTACACCACCCAAACCCCTTCAGTTCAGTTCAGTCCCTCAGTCGTGTCTGACTCTTTGCAACCCCATGAACCGCAGCATGCCAGGCCTCCCTGTCCATCACCAACTCCCACAGTCTACCCAAACCCATGTCCATTCAGTCGGTGATGCCATCCAAACATCTCATCCTCTGTCTTCCCCTTCTCCTCCTGCCCTCAACCTTTCCCATCATCAGGGTCTTTTCAAATGAGTTAGCTCTCCTCATCAGGTGGTCAAAGTATTGGAGTTTCAGCTTTAGCATCAGTTCTTCCAATGAACACCCAGGACTGATCTCCTTTAGAATGGACTGGTTTGATCTCCTTCAGTCCAAAGGACTCTCAAGAGGCTTCTCCAACACCACAGTTCAAAAGCATCAATTCTTTGACACTCAGCTTTCTTTATAGTTCAATTCTCACATCCATACATGACAACTGGAAAAAATTGATGAGACGGACATTTGTTGGCAAAGTAATGTCTCTGCGTTTTAATATGCTGTCTAGGTTTGTCATAATTTTTCCTCCAAGGAGCAGGTGTCTTTAAATTTCTTTGCTGCAATCACCATCCGCAGTGATTTTGGAACCCGCAAAAATAAAGCAAGTCACTGTTTCCCATCTATTTCCCATGAAGTGATGGGACCGGATGCCATGATCTTAGTTTTCTGAATGATGAGCTTTAAGCCAACTTTTTCACTCTCTTCTTTCACTTTCATCAACAGGCTTTATAGTTCCTCTTTGCTTTCTGCCATAAGGGTGGTGTCATCTGCATATCTGAGGTGATTGATATTTCTTCTGGCAATCTTGATTTCAGCTTGTGTTTCTTCCAGTCCAGCGTTTCTCATGATGTACTCTGCATACAAGTTAAATAAGCAGGTTGACAATATACAGCCTTGATGCACTCCTTTTCCTATTTGGAACCAGTCTGTTGTCCCATGTCCAGTTCTAACTGTTGCTTCCTGACCTGTATACAGATTTCTCAAGAGGCAGGTCAGGTGGTCTGGTATTCCCATCTCTTTCAGAATTTTCCACAGTTTATGGTGATCCACACAGTCAAAGGCTTTGGCATAGTCAATAAAGCAGAAATATATGTTTTTCTGGAACTCTCTTGCTTTTTCCATGATCCAGCAGATGTTGGCAATTTGATCTCTGGTTCCTCTGCCTTTTCTAAAACCAACTTGAACATCTGGAAGTTCACGGTTCATGTATTGCTGAAGTCTGGCTTGGAGAATTTTGAGCATTACTTTACTAGTGGCTTTGTGGGCACAGGAGGGCCTAGAGGAGCCATCCCACATTGAAGGTCAGGAAAGGCAAAGGTGAGGAGATACCCCTCATCTAAGGTAAGGAGCAGGGCTGCGCTTTGCAGGAGCAGCCGTGAAGAGATACCCCACGCCCAAGGTAAGAGAAACTCAAGTAAGATGGTAGGTGTAGCAAGAGGGCATTAGAGGGCAGACACACTGAAACCATCACAGAAAACTAGTCAATCTAATCACACTAGGACCACAGCCTGGTCTAACTCAATGAAACTAAGTCATGCCCACGGGGCAACCCAAGACAGGCAGGTCATTGTGGAGAGGTCTGACATAATGTGGTCCACTGGAGAAGGGAATGGCAAACCACTTCAGTACTCTTGCCATCATCTAAGGTAAGGAGCAGGGGCTGCGCTTTGCAGGAGCAGCCGTGAAGAGATACCCCACGCCCAAGGTAAGAGAAACTCAAGTAAGATGGTAGGTGTAGCAAGAGGGCATTAGAGGGCAGACACACTGAAACCATCACAGAAAACTAGTCAATCTAATCACACTAGGACCACAGCCTGGTCTAACTCAATGAAACTAAGTCATGCCCACGGGGCAACCCAAGACAGGCAGGTCATTGTGGAGAGGTCTGACATAATGTGGTCCACTGGAGAAGGGAATGGCAAACCACTTCAGTACTCTTGCCTTGAGAACCCTATGAACAGAATGAAAAGGCAAAATGTTAGGATACTGAAAGAGGAACTCCCAGGTCAGTAGGTGCCCAACATACTACTGGAGATCAGTGGAGAAATAACTCCAGACAGAATGAAGGGATGGAGCCAAAGAAAAAACAATACCCAGCTGTGGATGTGACTGGTGATAGAAGCAAAGTCCAATGCTGCAAAGAGCAATATTGCATAGGAACCTGGAATGTCAGGTCCATGAATTAAGGCAAATTGGAAGTGGTCAAACAGGAGACGGCAAGAGTGAACGTCAACATTCTAGGAATCAGCGAACTAAAATGGCCTGGAATGGGTGAATTTAACTCAGATGACCATTATGTCTACTACTGTGGGCAGGAATCCCTCAGAAGAAATGGAGTAGCCATCAAGGTCAACAAAATAGTCCAAAATGCAGTACTTGGATGCAATCTCAAAAATGACAGAATGATCTATGTTCGTTTCCAAGGCAAACCATTCAATATCACGGTAATGCAAGTCTATGCCCCAACCAGCAAAGCTGAAGAAGCTGAAGTTGAATGGTTCTATGAAGACCTACAAGACCTTGTAGAACTAACACCCAAAAAAGATGTTCTTTTCATTATAGGGGACTGGAATGCAAAAGTAGGAAGTCAAGAAACACCTGGAGTAACAGGTCTTGGAATGCAGAATGAAGAGTTTTGCCAAGAAAATGCACTGGTCATAGCAAACACTCTTTTGCAACAACACAGGAGAAGACTCTACACATGGACATCAACAGATGGTCAACACCGAAATCAGACTGATTATATTCTTTGCAGCCAAAGATGGAGAAGCTCTATACAGTCAACAAAGACAAGACCGGGAGCTGACTGTGGCTCAGATCATGAACTCCTTATTGCCAAATTCAGACTTAAATAGAAGAAAGTAGGGAAAACCGCTAGACCATTCAGATATGACCTAAATCAATTCCCTTATGATTATACAGTGGAAGTGAGAAATAGATTTAAGGGCCTATATCTGATAGACAGAGTGCCTGATGAACCATGGAATGAGGTTCATGACATTGTACAGGAGACAGGGATCAAGACCATCCCCATGGAAAAGAAATGCAAAAAAGCAAAACGGCTCTCTGAGGAAGCCTTACAAATAGCTGTGAAAAGAAGAGAAGCGAAAAGCCAAGGAGAAAAGGAAAGATATAAGCATCTGAATGCAGAGTTCCAAAGAATAACAAGAAGAGATAAGAAAGCCTTCTTCAGCGATCAACGCAAAGAAATAGAGGAAAACAACAGAATGGGAAAGACTAGAGATCTCTTCAAGAAAATTAGAGATACCAAGGGAACATTTCATGCAAAGATGGGCTCGATAAAGGACAGAAATGGTCTGGACCCAACAGAAGCAGAAGATATTAAGAAGAGATGGCAAAAACACACAGAAGAACTGTACAAAAAAGATCTTCACAACCCAGATAATCACGATGGTGTGATCACTCATCTAGAGCCAGACATCCTGGAGTGTGAAGTCAAGTGGGCCTTAGAAAGCATCACTATGAACAAAGGTAGTGCAGGTGATGGAATTATAGTTGAGCTATTTCAAATCCTGAAAGATGATGCTGTGAAAGTGCTGCACTCAATATGCCAGCAAATTTGGAAAACTCAGCAGTGGCCACAGGACTGGAAAAGGTCAGTTTTCATTCCAATCCCAAAGAAAGGCAATGCCAAAGAATGCTCAAACTACCACACGATTGCACTCATCTCACACGCTAGTAAAGTATTGCTCAAAATTCTCCAAGCCAGACTTCAGCAATACGTAAACCGTGAACTTCCAGATGTTCAGGCTGGTTTTAGAAAAGGCAGAGGAATCAGACATCAAATTGCCAACATCTGCTGGATCTTGGAAAAAGCAAGAGAGTTCCAGAAAAACATCTATTTTTGCTTTATTGACTATGCCAAAGCCTTTGACTGTGTGGATCACAATCAACTGGAAAATTCTGAGAGATGGGAATACCAGACCATCTGATCTGCTTCTTGAGAAATCTGTATGTAGGTCAGGAAGCAACAGTTAGAACTGGACATGGAACAACAGATTGGTTCCAAATAGGAAGAGGACTGCATCAAGGCTGTATATTGTCACCCTGCTTATTTAACTTATATGCAGAGTACATCATGAGAAACGCTGAACTGGAAGAAACACAAGGTGGAATCAAGATTGCTGGGAGAAATATCAATCACCTCATATATGCAGATGAGACCACCCTTATGGCAGAAAGCAAAGAGGAACTAAAAAGCCTCTTGATGAAAGTAAAAGAGTAGAGTGAAAAAGTTGGCTTAAATCTCAACATTCAGAAAACGAAGATCACGGCATCTGGTCCCAACACTTCATGGGAAATAGATGGGGAAACAGTAGAAACAGTGTCAGACTTCATTTTTCTGGGCTCCAAAATCACTGCAGATGGTGATTGCAGCCATTAAATTAAAAGGCTCTGACTCCTTGGTAGAAAAGTTATGACCAACCTAGACAGCATATTCAAAACAGAGACATTACTTTGCCGACTAAAGTCTGTCTAGTCAAGGCTATGGTTTTTCCAGTAGTCATGTATGGATGTGAGATTTGGACTGTGAAGAAGGCTGAGTGCTGAAGAATTGATGCTTTTCAAGTGTGGTGTTGGAGAAGCCTCTTGAGAGTCCCTTGGACTGCAAGGAGATCCAACCAGTCCATTCTGAGTGAGATCAGCCCTGGGATTTCTTTGGAGGGATTTCTTTGGAGCTGAAACTCCAGTACTTTGGCCACCTCATGTCAAGAGTTGACTCATTGGAAAAGACTTTGATGCTGGGAGGGATTGGGGGCAGGAGGAGAAGGGGATGACAGAGGATGAAATGGCTGGATGGCATCACTGACTCAATGGACATGGATCTGAGTGAACTCCAGGAGTTGGTGATGGACAGGGAGGCCTGGCGTGCTGTGATTCATGGGGTCACAAAGAGTTGGATACAACTGAGCGACTAAACTGAACTGAACTTACTAGCGTGTGAGATGAGTGCATTTGTTTCGTAGTTTGAGCATTCTTTGGCATTGCCTTTCTTTGGGATTGGCATGAAAACTGACCTTTTCCAGCCCTGTAGCCACTGCTGAGTTTTAAAAATTACTGATATAGTGAGTGCAGCACTTTCACAGCATCATATTTTAGAGTTGAAATAGCTCAACTGGAATTCCGTCACTTCCGCTAGCTTTCTTTGTAGTGATGCTTCCTAAGGCCCATCTGACTTCACATTCCAGAATGTCTGGCTCTAGGTGAGTGATAACACCATCATGATTAACTGAATCCTGAAGATATTTTTTGCATATTTCTTCTGTGTATTCTTGCCACCTCTTCTTACTAACTTCTTCTTATTTCAGGTCCATACCATTCTGTCCTTTATCGAGCCCATCTTTGCATGAAATGTTCCCTTGGTATCTCCAATTTTCTTGAAGAGATCTCTAGTCTTTCCCATTCTATTGTTTTCCTCTATTTCTTGACATTGATAGTTGAGGAAGGCTTTCTTATCTCTCCTTGCTATTCTTTGGAACTCTGAATTCAAATGGGTGTATCTTTCCTTTTCTCCTTTGCTTTTCACTTCTCTTCTTTTCACAGCTATTTGTAAGGCTTCCTCAGACAGCCATTTTGCTTTTTTGCATTTCTTTTTCTTGGTGATGGTCTTGATTCATGTCTCCTGTACAATGTCATGAACCTCAGTCCATAGTTCATCAGGCACTGTATCTATCAGATCTAGTCCCTTAAATCTATTTCTCACTTCCACTGTATAGTCATAAGGGATTTGATTTACATCATACCTGAATGGTATAGTGGTTTTCCCCATTTTCTTCAATTTAAGTCTGAATTTGGCAATAAGGAGTTCATTATCTGAGCTACAGTCAGCTCCTGGTCTTGTTTCTGTTGACTGTATAGAGCTTCTCCATCTTTGGCTGCAAAGAATGTAATCAATCTGATTTCGGTGTTGACCATCTGGTGATGTCCATGTGTAGAGTCTTCTCTTGTGTTGTTGGAAGAGAGTGTTTGCTATGACCAGTGCAGTCTCTTGGCAGAACTCTGTTAATATTTGCCCTACTTCATTCTGTACTACAAGGCCAAATTTGCCTGTTACTCCAGGTATTTTTCTACTCTCTATTTTTGCATTCCAGTCCCCTATAATGAAAAGGACATCTTTTTTTGGGGTTAGTTCTAAAAGGTCTTGTAGGTCTTCATAGAACCATTCAACTTCAGCTTCTTCAGCATTACTGGTTGGGGCATAGACTTCTATTACTGTGATATTGTACAATTTGCCTTGGAAATGAACATAGATCATTCTGTTGATTTTGAGACTGTGTCCAAGTACTGCATTTCGGACTCTTGTTGACTATGGTGGTTACTCCATTTTTCCTAAGGGATTCCTGCCCGCAGTACTATATGTAATGGTCATCTGAGTTAAATTCACCCATTTCAGTTCATCTTAGTTCGCTGATTCCTAGAATGTCGATGTTCACTCTTGCCATCTCCTGTTTGACCACTTCCAATTTGCCTTGATTTCATGGACCCGACATTCCAGGTTCCTATGCAACATTGCTCTTTACAACATCGAATCTTCCTTCTATTACCTGTTCCATCCATAACTGGGTGTTGTTTTTGCTTTGGCTCCATCCCTTCATTCTTTCTAGAGTTATATCTTCACTGATCTCCGGTCGCCTATTGGGCACCTACCGACCTGGGGAGTTTATCTTTCAATGTCCTATATTTTGCCTTTTTATACTGTTCATGGGGTTCTTGAAGCAAGAATACTGAAGTGGTTTGCTATTCCCTTCTCCAGTGGAACACATCTGTCAGACCTCTCCACCATGAGCCATCTGTCTTGGGTGACTCAACACAGCATGGCTCAGTTTCATTGGATTAGAGAAGGCTGTGGTCATGTAATCAGATTGGTTTGTTGTCTGTGATTGTGGTTTCAATCTGTCTGCCCTCTGATGCCCTTTCTTAGCACCTACCATCTTACCTTGGTTTCTCTTACCTTGGACGTGGGGTATCTCTTCACGGCTGCTCCAGCAAAGTGCAGCAGGTAGTCCTTACCTTGGTAGTGGGGTAGCTCCTCTTGGCCGCTGCCCCACCCTTCAAAGCCCTTCATGAATATGCAAATACCTTTACCCTAAAACTTTCCCAAGTTTGCTGTTCAGGGTGATACTACTTTGGGAAGATTTCTGGTGATTCTTTACTTGCTACAAGTAATAAGTCCTTGTTTCTTCTGCTCTTTGGCTTGGCTGTGTCTTTTGGCTCAACACTCACCAAGAGGTGAGCTCAGTTTGGGGGTAATAAATCCACAGATTACAGCATTTCTCCAAGTATAACCCCCCAACTGAATGGGGAGTTAGCCTCTTCCAAACACAAGTCCATGTGCCTAATGCTCAGTGAGGCCAAACAAACCAAAACATCAGAGGTTTGAACAGAACAAGGTTTATTGCAGGGCCACACAAGAATGTGTGACTCATGTCCCCCCAAACCCCAAACTCCGTAAAGAGATTCAGCAAGGCCTTTTCAAGGCCAAGTGAGAGAGGGGGGTTCTAGGGTATGTGATCAGCTCCTGCATGATTCTTTGATTGGTTGATTTTGAGATAACAGAGCAGTTGACATTATCAGTCCATAGATGCCAGTAGGTCTGGGGCCTCCATTAATATTTATTTTTATTTATCTGGCTGTACTAGGTCTAAGTTATGACATGTGAGATCTTTTATTCGTGGCATGTGAAATCTGGTTCTCTCACCAGGGATCAAAGCCAGATCCCCTGCACTGGGAGCACAGAATCTTGGCCACTGGACCATCAGGGAAGTCCCCACTAATTTTTTCCTTTTGTTAGAGGAAGCACACTGACTGAAGCCTCCCACCCTGACCAGGTACCATAGTAATCATTTGTGTGAATTATTTTATGACAGGAGGTCCTGGTAAGGAACTTGGAACTAACAAGCCACCACCAATTGGAAGAGTTTGGGAAAGGTCAACAGGAGATGCCATGTGCCCTTCCACCTCCCAGAATCCCTCTCATTGACATTGATCTTGGCTGAGCAATGTGTGCACCACCGGGAAGGACCTTGAGTCATAATGATTGGCCAGAAACAATCCAGAAACTAATCTCATCACCATAAAACCCAAAACTTCAAGCCATACAACAGAGCAGCTCTCCTGGGTTCCCTTACCCCACTGCTTTCTGCCTGGGAGCCCCTTCCCAATAAAGGGTACTTTGTCAGCATGTATGTCTCCTTGGACAATTCACTTCTGAATGTTAGATAAGAGCCTACTTTTGAGCCCGGGAAGGAGATCCCCCTTCCTGCAACACTTTTGGTGGTGGTTTTTAGGATCTGAAAAACTCAGGATATATGCATGAGATAGTGTTATCTGGGTACTTTGGAAAAGAGCTGTGGCACAGGATGTGACAAAAGGGTGTGTTCAGGGAAGGCCCTGAAGGATCCTGCTTGGTTACAAGCTTTGTTCCACCTGTATTGGAGACAACTGTAGTTAAATTTTATCACCACCTGAAATTTCTCGTGACTCAATGTGTTCCCAAAACCACATTTGATATGGTCCTCTTCCATCCCAGAGATGAACAGTGACCTGTTTGTGATTGGTTTTCAAGTATCTCCTGCAGAGAGACGTGAGCCTCCCCATTTTCTTTCCTCATTTACATGCAGAGTATCTTTTAATGAAGATGATTCAGGTTTCCAGCATTTAGCCTCCTCCCTCCCTCTGCTCTGCTTCCCCATACTGTAACTTGCGATGCTAAATAACACCCAAAGGGAGCACATTAAATGCACAGAGAAGTAATGACATGAAGGCCAGCAGGAGTCCTAACCAATCTCATTTTGTTTGTAATTGACACATTATACAATCTTAAAAAAGAAAAAAACAAAAACTGCAGATATCTAACTGCCTGTATTGCCAAACACTGATGAGTCCAGACTCCTGAGACACTTCAATATATTCCAAAGCCATATCGCCTAAATCTAGGACTGCAATAGAACCAAATATGCTAGAATATAATCAGAAAAAAAAATTGTCTTCTGAAAGAGCAATGTTAAGAGAGAGGAGCCTGTCTTAATGTGTAGGAAATACATTGAATTATGTGGTTCAGACTTTCTGCAGGATTGCAGCTTGGTCTTTTGGTGCCCTAAAGGCTGCTTACTGGGAAGGCTTGTGACTTTGCTTGAGCATTTCTGTCTGGAGGAGAGAGCCATGTGCAGAGCGGCTGCAAATGTCAGGAGCAATGTCCACAGAAGCAACACTCAACTCAAGTAACAGATGGGGAATTAGTCAATAAATACCCACCATGTTCTCACCTCTTGGTTGGGACAGCTCTGAAGGCAGTCTTCTATTCCTCAGGACACCCAGTAGAAGCAATCTCCAGTTGTTATGGAATCTGATCCTACAGATTCTCTTGCTCCTTGCTCTTTACAAAATCAATACTCACAGATGATGGTAGAGAGGAAAGTTACCTTTAATCAGAAACCTGGCTATCTGGGGAGATGGTGGACACAGGGTCCCCCAAAACCATCTCTGAAGATTCTGCTCAGCCATGAAAGCTTCTAAAGGGAAACTAGGAAGTAATTTCAGTTACTCATTGAGATGGAGGGAGAGACATCACCATTCCCTACTGTGTACAGGCTTATTGATTTCTCCTTATCTTTCTTCAGATGTTATTTCACTCAGTTTCTTCCTGAGAATATTGGGAAGCTGAGGAAGAGATCTTGTAATCTGTTAATTCCTTGTTCTTTCTATTTTTTTGATCTACAGAAACAGCCAATAAGTTAGGCAAAGTATTGTGTGATCAAAATATTTGAAAAGTATGCTAGAGCAAGAGATGAGTAGATGGGGGTGTCTGATTTAAGATTAGTGAAGAGAAAAGGGACCTCATGCAGAGAACTCTTTCCTACAGAGTTTTTTTTTTTTTTTTTTTTCCTGCCAAAAGGTGCTTACAAATCCCCACTTCTCAGAACATCATTTTGTTTCTATGGGAAAATGGGTGAAAGTCTGTTTTCTGTAACTTCATGCTGACACAGATTGCCATATTCTTAGACTGGAAAATGTCAATGTGAAAGTGAAAGCTGATTCTTTGCGACCTCATGGACTGTAAAGTCCATGAAATTCTCTAGACAAGAATACTGGAGTGAGTAGCCTTTCCCTTCCTCAGGGCATCTTCTCAACCTGGGGATCGAACCCAGGTCTCCTGCATTGCAGGCAGATTCTTTACCAGCTGAGCCACCAGGGAAGCCCAAGAATACTGGAGTGTGTATCCTATCCCTTCTCCAGTGGATCTTCCTAACCCAGGAATTGAACTGGGGTTTCCTGCACTGTAGCTGGATTCTTTACCAGCTGAGCTACCACTTGCAGCATCTCTTTGCTGATAGCTGCCCACTTACATATACAGGCAGAAGAGGTTACATTATTTTGGTGCCCACAAAGGTATAGATTATTATGAGTAATAGGGCTAACCCCACTCTCCTAAGGCTAGTTCTTGGAATTGTACTAGCCATGGATTCTGTACTTCTCAAGATGGAGCAGCTTAAGTCATAGCTACAGTCTGATCATCATGCAGTTAGCTTTTCCCCTCTGCTGGAAGTTACAGGATCCGCAAGACAACACAGGAATATTCATCAGACCTTGAGTCTGTGACTCCATCGTCCTAATTATTAACTGGTTGAACCTGCTCTTTTGTGACTTAAAGAGGCATGGAGACTTCAGCTTTCCTATAAACATGGAGAGGCTTTTGTACTTTGAGGGATGGGGTGCGGGGTTCTGTTTGGATCCACAGTTATTACCATGGGAACTGGCTTCATCACATACCCTCTGTCACACTGCTCTCTTACTGCTTAGCTGGACTTTTCTCAGATCATTTCTCAAAATACGATCCCTGAATCCCTGTCTTGGGCTCTACTCCTGAGGAAAGCCAAATGAGAAATACTTTAAGTGGGATACCCAGTAAGGGAAAGGGACAACAGCTTTTACTTTTAACAGCAGAAAGTAAGCCATATATTCAGGCAAATGATACTAATGAGTTTAATCATCCATTTGTTACCAAACATTAATTAGTTACCTACTGTCTACCTGAAGTTAAGGATAGATCTAGAGAGGTTGGGGTATGATTGTAAGAGGCCTGGGATACCAACCTAATGCATTTGAACCTTCTTGCATCAAGAGGAGGCAACTATTGAAGAGTTTTAAACATGGGGGTCATATAGCCCAAGCTGGACAATGGAAAACTTAATCTGGCTCCATGGTGTGGACTGGAGCTTAAGACTGGGCAAAGGAGTCACATTAAAAAACTGCTGGAATATTTTTAGTCCATGTGTGATCCAGAAATCTGGCCTCTGTGCAACCAGCACCAAATTGAATCTCAAAGACACAGTTTTGGATGACATAGAAATGAATAGTTTTATTGCTTTGCCAGGCAAAGGGGGCTGCAGCAGGCTAATGCCCTCAAACTGTATGTCCCAACCGGGGGTAGAATAAGTGGACTCTGAGGAGTCTTGTAGTCAAGAGGCAGAGGTGCTGATAAAGATCAGGGTGCATGCAGGGGCTTCACTCCTTCAATCATCTGGCATCAGGTGGTCTTGTGACGGGTTCAATGGTTCTCAAGGTTATTGAATGGTGACCTTGTCTCTGGAACAAAGAATATGTCACCAAGTGGTTAGCATCTTCCATTTTGGTGGGGGTTTTAGTTCTGCTCAAAGATATTGTTATGTATACCCCTTGAGGAGGAACCAGGACCCTGCCCCAAGGTCACACTATTTTTAAACTTTTCTTACTCCTCCTCCTTTACTTCTACATCTGCTCTCTTCCCTGTCTGAAACCCAGGGAATGTCAAGGAGACTGAATTAAACCTATTTCCTACAAACAAGAAACAGGGGGCACAGAAAGGATTTGTATCCAGGAGAACCACAGGATCCTGCTTCATTTCAACATGAGCTACTATGCTCATTTTAATTGTTTAAAAAGTTCTATTCTCTCTGCCTAGGATTGTGAGTAGATGTGTTTATACAAAAATTAAATCTAAGTCATATTATGAGTACAGAGAATAGAGCTTCCAAGTAGAGCTATACAGCAGCCCCCAGAACCTGCATGTGTAGGATTTTACATGTCTTTGCTACTCACACAGACCAAGGAAGAAACAAGAACTCCAACAAGCTTTAGGGCTGGTCCCACATGCTGAATATGCTTCCAGGTGGTAGCTTAAATAGCAGTGAGCAGGGAGTGTTGAAAGGAGAGACTTGGGAACTGGTCCTTTGAGGAGACAAGTCAAAGATCCTCAGCCATTTTCCAGCAATTTCACAACCTCTACTGAAGGAAGTCAGTATATATTTGCAACCTGGTCTGTGCTTGAGAAAAAGAAATGAGTGATACACCATCAAAGGAATTATGGTTTGATTTCTCTCTGAATGTACATTTATTTCTTTTATCTGGGATGTATCTGTACACACCTTGCTGTGAAACAGTATAATTAACCACTGGGTTTCAGAGAGAGGTGATCATTTGCAGCTTATTTGCAGCTCATTTTCAGCCCAAATTTTAGCTTGAAAATGCTTTTTCTTCTCCCTTTGGCAGCAGCTCTCAGAAGTGGATTTTGCTGGAAGCTTTCTATTTTCATCACTCTGATTGCTTTATTTATGTTGCAAATCACTGATTTGGTGTCTGAGAAATTGCCATGTTTGGGGCAGCAAAGCTTTTAGTTAATGGATTGATGAGTTTTACATTTGTTTATAAAATTTTTTTTTCTTTAGATACAGACTCTTAAAGTTCCACTCATCATGCCTTACATTCAGGATAGTAATAAGCACTAACCTCTTGCCATTTATTTCAGCTCTTGGTATTGGAACTGTGTAACTCAGGTGGGACTTGAACCTAGCCAGAGCCCAGCTTGAAACTTGAACTCATGCTCTTTTAATTTGAATCACTTGCCTAGTGTCTGGATTTACTTAGGCTCAGGTGCTTTGTGACAGAGAAGGCAATGGCACCCCACTCCAGTACTCTTGCCTGGCAAATCCCATGGATGGAGGAGCCTGGTAGGCTGCAGTCCATGGGGTCACTAGGAGTCAAACACAACTGAGCGACTTCAATTTCACTTTTCACTTTTCACTTTCATGCACTGGAGAAGGAAATGGCAACTCACTCCAGTGTTCTTGCCTGGAGAATCCCAAGGACAGGGGAGCCTGGTGGGCTGCCGTCTACGGGGTCACACAGAGTCGGACACGACTGAAGCAACTTAGCAGCAGCAGCAGCAGCAGCAGGTGATTTGTGAAAAGAAATAGAGGAAAACTATAGAATGTGAAAGACTAGAGATCTCTTCATGAAAATTAGAGATAATAAGGGAACATTTCATGCAAAGATGGACTTCATAAAGGACAGAAAAGGTATGGACCCAAATAGAAACAGAAGATATTAAGAAGAGGTGGCAAGAATACACAGAAGAGCTATGCAAAAAAGATCTTCATGACCCAGATAATCATAATAGTGTGATCACTCACCTAGAGCCAGACATCCTGGAATGTGAAGTCAAGTGGGCCTTAGGAAGCATCACTATGAACAAAGCTAGTGGAGGTGATGGAATTCCAGTGGAGCTATTTCAAATCCTAAAACATGATGCTCTGAAAGTGCTGCACTCAGTATGCCAGCAAATTTGGAAAACTCAGCAGTGGCCACAGGACTGGAAAAGGTCAGTTTTCATTCCAATCCCAAAGAAAGGCAATGCCAAAGAATACTCAAGTGATTTGTGAAAAGAAATAGAGGAAAACTATAGAATGTGAAAGACTAGAGATCTCTTCATGAAAATTAGAGATAATAAGGGAACATTTCATGCAAAGATGGACTTCATAAAGGACAGAAAAGGTATGGACCCAAATAGAAACAGAAGATATTAAGAAGAGGTGGCAAGAATACACAGAAGAGCTATGCAAAAAAGATCTTCATGACCCAGATAATCATAATAGTGTGATCACTCACCTAGAGCCAGACATCCTGGAATGTGAAGTCAAGTGGGCCTTAGGAAGCATCACTATGAACAAAGCTAGTGGAGGTGATGGAATTCCAGTGGAGCTATTTCAAATCCTAAAACATGATGCTCTGAAAGTGCTGCACTCAGTATGCCAGCAAATTTGGAAAACTCAGCAGTGGCCACAGGACTGGAAAAGGTCAGTTTTCATTCCAATCCCAAAGAAAGGCAATGCCAAAGAATACTCAAATTACCACACAATCGCACTCATCTCACACACTAGCAAAGTAAGGCTCAAAATTCTCCAAGTCAGGCTTCAATAACACGTGAACCATGAACTTCCAGATGTTCAAGCTGGTTTTAGAAAAGGCAGAGGAATCAGACATCAAATTGCCAACATCCACTGGATCATCAAAAAAGCAAGAGAGTTCCAGAAAAAACATTTATTTCTGCTTTATTGACTATGCCAAAGCCTTTGACTGTGTGGATCACAATAAACTGGAAAATGCTGAAAGAGATGGGCATACCAGACCACCTGACCTGCCTCTTGAGAAATCTGTATGCAGGTCAGGAAGCAACAGTTAGAACTGGACATGGAACAACAGGCTGTATTTTGTCACTCTGCTTATTTAACTTCTATGCAGAGTACATCATGAGAAACACTGGGCTGGATGAAGCACAAGCTGGAATCAAGATTGCCAAGAGAAATAGCAGTAACTTAGATATGCAGATGATACCACCCTTATGGCAGAAAGTGAAGAAGAACTAAAGAGCCTTTTGATGAAAGTGAAAGAGGAGAGTGAAAATGTTGACTTAAAGCTCAACATTCAGAAAACGAAGATTATGGCATCTGGTCCCATCACTTCATGGCAAATAGAAGAGGATACAGTGGAAACAGTGTCAAACTTTATTTTTTAGGCTCCAAAATCACTGTAGATGGTGACTGCAGCCATGAAATTAAAAGACACTTACTCCTTAGAGGGAAAGTCATGACCAACCTAGACAGCATATTAAAAAGCAGAGACATTACTTTGCCAACAAAGGTCCATCTAATCAGGTTATGGTTTTTCTAGTAGTCATGTATGGATGTGAGAGCTTTACTATAAAGAGAGCTGAGTGTCGAAGAATGGATGTTTTTGAACTGTGGTGTTGGAGAAGACTCTTGAGAGTCCCTTGGACTGCAAGGAGATCCAACCAGTCCATCCTAAAGGAAATCAGTCCTGAGTATTCACTGGAAAGACTGATGTTGAAGCTGAAACTCCACCTGATGCAAACAGCTGACTCATTTGCAAAGCCCCTGATGCTGGGAAAGATTGAAGGTGGGAGGAGAAGCTGACAACAGAGGATGAGATGGTTTGATGGCATCACCATGTAGATGGATATGAGTTTGAGTTATCTCTGGGAGTTGGTGATGGATAGGGAGGCCTGGCCTGCTGCAGCCCATGGGGTCACAAAGAGTCAGACAAAACTGAGCGACTGAATTGAACTGAACTGAGATGCTTTGTGTCTCTTCTCAGAAAGAATTCAGTGAGAGATAAGGTGTCAGGTAAAAAGTGGATTTATGCTTCTCTCATAGCTCAGTTGGTAAAGAATCTGCCTGCAGTGCAGGAGGCTTGGGTTTGATTTCTGGATTGGAAAGATCCCCTGGAGAAGGAAGTGGCAACCCACTCTAGTATGCTTCCCTGGAGAATCCCATGGACATGTGTGTCCATGTGGTCACAAGAATTGGACATAACTTATGACTATCTTCCCTGGTGGCTGAGATAGTAAAGCATCTGCCTACAATGCAGGAGATCTGGGTTCAATCCCTGGGTCAGGAAGATATCCTGGAGAAGGAAATGGCAACCCACTCCGGTATTCTTGCCTGGAAAATCCTATGGATGGAGGAGCCTGGTAGGCTACAGTCCATGGGGTCGCAGAGTCAGACACGACTGAGCTACTTCACTTTCTTTAGTGACTAAAGAGAAAGACACTCCACAGACAGATTGTAATCATGCTTAATGGCTTGCCTGGAAGACACTGCCCCTCTGCTTGACTGTCAACTAAAGTGCTTTTAGTTTGCCCCTGCCCCCCTGTGAATAGAAGAAATTAACACACCCCTTCGGAGAAGGAAATGGCATTCCACCCCAGTATTCTTCCCTAGAGAATCCCATGGACAGAGGAGCCTGGCAGGCTACAGTCCATGGGGTTCAAAGAGTTGGACATGGCTGAGTGACTAAGCACACACATCCAAGACACCCCTTCCAAAGGCTTGTCGTCCCCTTGCAGATGTTTTGCAAGACTGAAGACCCTTTCACTTAACTTCCCCACTGCTTCTCCCTCTCTATTCTGCCTTTTGACTTTAGTTCCTCATTGCTTTTTTATTATCTATAAAAGAACCTGGCATCCAAACCTCAACAAGATGGTTATTTTGAGGTGCTAGCCTGCCATCTTCTCGGTAACTTGACTTTCTGAATAAAAGCATTTCCCTCGCCTATAGCATCTCATCTCTGGGATTCATTGGCCTGTCATGCAGTGAGCAGAGTGAGCTTGGACTCAGTGAAAAGTGGGATGAGATGGTTGGATGCCATCACTGACTCAATGGACATGAGTTGGAGCAAACTCTGGGAGATGGTGAAGGACAGGAGAACCTGGCTTGCTGTAGTCCGTGGGGTCCCAAAAAGTGAGACATGACTGAGCGACTGAACAACAACAACAAAACGTGAGAGGATTATTTCAATTATTTTGAGGTGGAGATTTTCAGGAATTGGGTAACCACTCATTCTGACCTTTGTGCTTGGCCTCAGAACTGTCGTGGCATCTGATGGTGTGTCAGTTTGCTGATGTGTTGTGATGAGAGTATATTGAGGTTCAAGGTCTAGTGGAAATTGACTTGTCTGTCTTGGACCCATTTGGTTCTAATTAGTTTATGTGTGTCCTTGAGGTTTGTCATTCTTTTAAAGTTTGTGCCCTGCCCTCTTCCCTCCAGTTTTAAATTGAAGACCAGACTTATCTAATCTTCTCTCATGAAGATACATCTTGATACCTGTCTTCTCAACCAGGTTGGATAAATCAGTCTTCTCCCTCAACCAAATTCTGAGTACCTTGTTCCCCAATATCTGATCTTGTTGAATGGAATAGAATAAAGTAGTCATGGAAATCCTATGCTGGTTTGTTTGTGCCTTGACTTGATTATGTGAAACTAAATATTTCCTTCCATATCAATGGGCAAGAAATGTCACAGTCATCAGTGATTTCTGGACTCCAAATGTGAATGGGGGCTCCCAAAAGGGAACACAATACTTGTGATCCAGCAGCTGCTGCCATTCCACAGTGATTGCTGAGGGACACAGGGGGATTCAAGAAGCAGCTGTCTGCCACAGCTGCACCCTTTACAGTGAACAATGACTTTTTAGTTGTTCAGTCATGTCCCACTCTTTGCAACTCCACGGACATTAGTATGCCAGCCACCTATGCCCATGGAATTATCCAGGCAAGAATAGCCATTCCTTTCTCCAGGGCATCTTCCCAACCCAGGGATGAAACCCAGCTCTCCTGCATTGCAGTCACGTTCTTTACCATCTGAGCCACCAGGGAAGCCCATAAACAATCAAGAAACAGGATTTGGTCCCAGATAACTGGGAGGCATATGAAAGGAATGAATTTAGTAAGCCTAGAGGCTTGCATCTTCCCATACATCTTTGCCATTCAGCGACTCAGTCTTGTTCTACTCTTGGTGATCCCATGGACTGTAGCAAGCCAGGCTTCCCTGTCCTTCACCATCTCCCGGAGCTTGCTTAAACTATGTCTATTCAGTCAGTCATGCCATCCAACCATCTCGTCCTGTCATCCCTTTCTCCTCCTGCCTTCAATCTTTCCCAGCATCAAGGACTTTTCTAATGAGTCAGCTGTTTGCATCAGGTGGCCAAAGTATCGAAGCTTTCACTTCAGCATTAGCCCTTCCAATGAATATTCAGGATTGATTTCTTTTATGGTTGACAGGTTTGATCTCCTTGCAGTTCAACGGACTCTCAAGAGTCTGCTCCAACACCACAGTTCAAAAGCATCAATCCTCTGGTACTCAGCCTTCTTTATGGTCCAACTCTCACATCCATGCATGACTACTGGAGAAACCATAGCTTTGACTAGATGGACCTTTGTCAGTAAAGTAATGTCTCTGATTTTTAATATGCTGTCTAGGTTTGTCATAGTTTTTCTTCCAAGGAGCAAGTGTCTTTCAATTTCACGGCTGGAGTCACCATCTGCAGCGATTTTGGAGCTCAGAAAAATAAAGTCCGTAACTGTTTCCATTGTTTCCCCATCTGTTTGCCATGAAGTGATGGGACCAGATCTTCATTTTTTGAATGCTGAGTTTTAAGCCAGCTTTTTCACTCTCCTCTTGCACTTTCAACAAGAGGCTCTTTAGTTATTCTTTGCTTTCTAGCGTAAGGCTGGTGTCATCTGCATATATGAGGTTATTGATATTTCTCCCAGCAATTTAGTTCCAGCTTGTGCTTCATCCAGCCTGGCATTTCACATGATATACTCTGCATAGAAGTTAAATAAGCAAGGTAACAATATACAGCCTTGATGTACTCCTTTCTTAATTTTGAACCAGTCCATTGTTCCATGTCTGGTTGTTCCATGTCCATTTCTAACTGTTGCTCCTTGACCTGCATACACGTTTTGCAGGAGGCAGGTAAGGTGGTAAGGTATTCCTGTCTCTTTAAGAATTTTCCACAGTTTGTTGTGATCTCCACACAAAGTCTTTAGTGTAGTCAACGAAGCAAACGTAGATGCTTTTCTGGAATTTTCTTCCTTTTTCATAATCCAGTGGATGTTGGCAATTTGATCTCTGCTTCCTCTGCCTTTTATAAACCCAGCTTGAACATTTGAAAGGTCTCAGTGTGATCACTCACCTAGAGCCAGACATCCTGGAGTGCAAAGTCAAGTGGACCTTAGGAAGCATTTCTATGAACAAAGCTAGTAGAGGTGATGGAATCCAACTGAGCTATTTCAAATCCTAAAAGATGATGCTGTTAAAGTGCTGCACTCAATATGCCAGCAAATTTGGAAAACTCAGTGGTGGTCACAGGACGGGAAAAAGTCAGTTTTCATTCCAGTCCAAAAGAAAGGTAATGCCAAAGAATGTTTAAGCTTTCCATACATAGAAGGATACTAAGTTTCAAAATGGCTATCTGAGGAGGCCTTACAAATCACTGTGAAAAGAAGAGAAGCAAAAAGCAAAGGAGAAAAGGAAACATATAAGCATCTGAATGCAAAGTTCCAAAGAATAGCAACAAGAGATAAGAAAGCCTTCCTCAGTGCAAAGAAATAAAGGAAAAGAACAGAGGGGAAAGACTAGAGATCTCTTCAAGAATATTAGAGATAACAAGGGAATATTTCATGCAAAGATGGGCACAATAAAGGACAGAAATGGTATGGGCCTAACAGAAGAATAAGATATTAAGAAGAGGTGGCAAGAATACACAGAACTATACAAAAAAGATCTTCACGACCAAGATAATCAGATGGTATGATCACTCACCTAGAGCCAAATATCCTAGAATGTGAAGTCAAGTGGGCCTTACAAAATATCACTATGAACAAAGCTAGTGGAGGTGATGGAATTCCAGTTGAGCTATCTCAAATCCTGAAAGATGATGCTGTGAACGTGCTGCACTCAATGTGCCAGCAAATTTGGAAAACTCAGCAGTGGCCACAGGACAGGAAAAGGTCAGTTTTCATTCCAATCCCAAAGAAAGGCAATGCCAAAGAATGCTCAAACTACTGCACAATTGCACTCATCTCACGCACTAGTAAAGTAATGCTCAAAGTTCTCCAACCAGCTTCAGCAATACATGAACTGTGAACTTCCAGATGTTCAAGCTGGTTTTAGAGAAGGCAGAGGAACCAGAGATCAAATTGCTAACATCCACTGGATCATGGAAAAAGCAAGAGAGTTCCAGAAAAACATCTATTTCTGCTTTATTGACTATTCCAAAGCCTTTGACTTTGTGGATCACAATAACCTATGGAAAATTCTGAAAGAGATGGGAATACCAGACCATCTGATGTGTCTCTTGAGAAACATATATGCAGGTCAGGAAGCAACAGTTAGAATTGGACATGGAACAACAGACTGGTTCCAAATAGGAAAATGAGTCCATCAAGGCTGTATTTTGTCACCCTGCTTATTTAACTTATATGCAGAATATATCATGAGAAACGCTGGGCTGGAAGAAGCACAAGCCGGAATCAATATTGCCAGGAGAAATATCAATCACCTCAGAAATGCAGATGACACCACCCTCATGCCAGAAAGTAACAGGAACTAAAAAGCCTCTTGATGAAAGTGAAAGAGGAGAGTGAAAAAGTTGGCTTAAAGCTCAACATTTAGAAAACGAAGGTCATGGCATCCGGTCCCATCACTTCATGGGAAATCAATGGGGAAAGAGTGGAAACTGTCAGATTTCATTTTTTTGGGCTCCAAAATCACTGCAGATGGTGACTGCAGCCATGAAATTAAAAGACGCTTACTCCTTGGAAGAAAAATTATGACCAACTTAGACAGCATATTGAAAAGCAGAGACATTACTTTGCCAACAAAGGTCCATCTAGTCAAGGCTATGGTTTTTCCTGTGGTTATGCATGGATGTGAGAGTTGGACTGTGAAGAAAGCTGAGCACCAAAGAATTGATGCTTTTGAATTGTGGTGTTGAAGAAGACTCTCAAGAGTCCTTGGACTGCAAGGAGATCCAGCCAGTCCATTCTGAAGGAGATCAGCCCTGGGATTTCTTTGTAGGGAATGATGCTGAAGCTGAAACTCCAGTACTTTGGCCATGTCATGGGAAAAGTTGACTCACTGGGAAGACTCTGATGCTAGAAGGGATTGGGGGCAGGAGGAGAAGGGGACGACACAGGATGAGATGGTTGGATGGCATCACTGACTCGATGGACGTGAGTCGGAGTGAACTCTGGGAGTTGGTGATGGACAGGGAGGCCTGGCGTGCTGCGATTCATGGGGTCGCAGAGTTGGACACAACTGAGTGACTGAATTGACTGACTGAAGTTTCTTACCTTGATATCTGGTTTTCCTTACTACTTAATAATAATCTTTAATGTTCAGACTGCTTGCCCTGTTTGTTGTAAACTTCTGAATAGCCTAACTCCCTCTCTTGCCTCCTCAGAGAAGTTTTCTCAGAGCTACTGAGATGCTACCTCCTGGGCTGAGAGTTCTTAAAATTTGCACCAAATAAAATAACACTCTATTTACAGGTTGTGACTAATATTCTTTAGTCACCAGTTCAGTTCAGTTCAGTTCAGTCACTCAGTCGTGTCCGACTCTTGGCGACCCCATGAATCGCAGCATGCCAGGCCTCTCTGTCCATCACCAACTCCCAGAGTTCACTCAGACTCACGTCCATTGAGTCCATGATGCCATTCAGCCATCTCATCCTCGGTCGTCCCCTTCTCCTCCTGCCCCCAATCCCTCCCAGCATCAGGGTCTTTTCCAATGAGTCAATTCTTCGCATGAGGTGGCCAAAGTACTGGAGATTCATTTTTAGCATCATTCCTTCCAAAGAAATCCTAGGGTTGATCTCCTTCAGAATAGACTGGTTGGATCTCCTTGCAGTCCAAGGGACTCTCAAGAGTCTTCTCCAACACCACAGTTCAAAAGCATCAATTCTTCGGCGCTCAGCCTTCTTTACAGTCCAACTCTCACATCCATACATGACCACAGGAAAAACCATAGCCTTGACTAGATGGACCTTAGTCAGCAAAGTAATGTCTCTGCTTTGCTTCATTTTTCTCCCTCCTTGGGCAGGGCCACAGGACTCCTCTGAGCCCAAGAGCTATGAGAGAAGTGACATGGATCACTTCTGAGTCAATCACTGAGTTGTTCATTCTGTTGGTCTTTTTCACAATTTATTTGATAAATGCTCTGAAGTGAGGAATTGGTCCAGGTGTAAACCTGTGCCAGTCACCATAGCTTGATCTTTCTAGGCTCTATTTCTAATTAGTGAATTTAGAAAGTTGTGTTATATATAGATGTCTAACGACAGATGAATGGATAAAGAAGTTGTGTTATATATACACAATGGAATATTCAGTTCAGTTCAGTCACTCAGTCGTGTCCGACTCTTTGCGACCCCATGAATCACAGCATGCCAGGCCTCCCTGTCCATCACCAACTCCCGGAGTTCACTCAGACTTGGGTCCATTGAGTCCATGATGCCATCCAGCCATCTCATCTTCGGTCATCCCGTTCTCCTCCTGCCCTCAATCTCTCCCAGCATCAGTCTTTTCCAATGAGTCAAGTCTTCGCATGAGGTGGCCTAAGTACTGGAGTTTCAGCTTCAGCATCATTCCTTCCAAAGAAATCCCAGGACTGATCTCCTTCAGAATGAACTTGTTGGATCTCCTTGCAGTCCAAGGGACTTCAAGAGTCTTCTCCAACACCACAGTTCAAACGCATGAGTTCTCCGGTGCTCAGCCTTCTTCACAGTCCAACTCTCACATCCATACAGGAGCACTGGAAAAACCATAGCCTTGACTAGACAGACCTTAGTCGGCAAAGTAATGTCTCTGCTTTTGAATATACTATCTAGGTTGGTCATAACTTTTCTTCCAAGGAGTAAGCGTCTTTTAATTTCATGGCTGCAGTCACCATCTGCAGTGATTTTGGAGCCCCCCAAAATAAAGTCTGACACTGTTTCCCCATTGATTTCCCATGAAGTGATGGGACCGGATGCCATGACCTTTGTTTTCTGAATGTTGAGTTTTAAGCCAACTTTTTCACTCTCCTCTTTCACTTTCATCAAGAGGCTTTTTAGTTCCTCTTCACTTTCTGCCATAAGGGTGGTGTCATCTGCATATGTGAGGTGATTGATATTTCTCCCAGCAATCTTAATTCCAGCTTGTGTTTCTTCCAGTCCAGCTTTTCTCATGATGTACTCTGCATATAAGTTAAATAAGCAGGGTGACAATATACAGCCTTGACAACTCAGACATAAAATGGAAGCATTTGAGTTAGTTCTAATGAGGTGGATGAACCTAGAGCTTATTATACAGAGTGAAGTAAGCAGATGAGAAAGATAAATATCATTGCTAATGCATTTATAAGTAATCTACAAAGATGGTGCTGAAGAATTTATTTGCAAGCTGTAGTGGAGAAAGAGACATAGAGAACAGACTTACGGACATGGGTAGAAGGGAGGAGAGGGTGAGATGTATGGAAAGAGTAACATGGAAACTTACAGTACAATATGTAAAATAGGTAGCCAATGGGAATATGCTGTATGTTTCAGGAAACTCAAAAAGGGGCTCTGCATCAACATAGAGGGGTGGGATGGGAGGGAGATGGGAGGAAGGGTCAAGGGGGAGGGGATATATGTATACCTAAGGCTGATTCCTCAGCAATCAATGCAAAGAAATAGAGGAAAACAACAGAATGGGAAGGACTAGAGACCTCTTCAAGAAAATTAGAGATACAAAGGGAACATTTCATGCAAAGATGGGCACATAAAGGACAGAAATGGTATGGACCTCACAGAAGCAGAAGATATTAAGAAGAGGTGGCAAGAATACACAGAAGAACTGTACAAAAAAGAGCTTCACAACCAAGATAATCACGATGGTGTGATCACTCATCTAGAGCCAGACATCCTGGAATGTGAAGTCAATGGGCCTTAGGAAGCATCACTAGGAACAACGTTAGTGGAGGTGACGGAATTCCAGTTGAGCTATCTCAAATCCTGAAAGATGATGCTGTGAACGTGCTGCAGTCAATATGCCAGCAAATTTGGAAAACTCAGCAGTGGCCACAGGACAGGAAAAGGTCAGTTTTCATTCCAATCCCAAAGAAAGGCAATGCCAAAAATGCTCAAACTACCACACAATTGCACTCATCTCACATGCTAGTAAAGTAATGCTCAAAATTCTCCAAGCCAGGCTTCAGCAATACATGAACCATGAAATTCCTGATGTTCAAGCTGGTTTTAGAAAAGGCAGAGGAACCAGACACCAAATTGCCAACATCCACTGGATCATGGAAAAAGCAAGAGAGTTCCAGAAAAACATCTATTTCTGCTTTATTGACTATGCTAAAGCCTTTGACTGTGTGGATCACAATAAACTGTGGAAAATTCTGAAAGAGATGGGAATACCAGACCACCTGACCTGCTTCTTGAGAAATCTGTATACAGGTCAGGAAGCAACAGTTAGAACTGGACATGAAACAACAGGGTGGTTCCAAATAGGAAAAGGAGTACATCAAGGCTGTATATTGTCACCCTGCTTATTTAACTTATATGCAGAGTACATCATGAGAAACGCTGGACTGGAAGAAACACAAGCTGGAATTAAGATTGTTGGGAGAAATATCAATCACCTCACATATGCAGATGACACCACCCTTATGGCAGAAAGTGAAGAGGAACTAAAAACCTCTTGATGAAAGTGAAAGAGGAGAGTGAAAAATTTGCTTTAACCTCAACATTCAGAAAACGAAGACCATGGCATCTAGTCCCATCACTTCATGGGATATAGATGGGGAAACAGTGGAAACAGTGTCAGGCTTCATTTTTGGGGGCTCCAAAATCACTGCAGATGGTGACTGCAGCCATGAAATTAAAAGACACTTACTCCTTGAAAGAAAAGTTATGACCAACCTAGATAGCATATTCAAAAACAGAGATATTACTTTGCCAACAAAGGTCCATCTAGTCAAGTCTATGGTTTTTCCGGTGGTCATGTATGGATGTGAGAGTTGGACTGTGAAGAAGGCTGAGCACTGAAGAATTGATGCTTTTGAACTGTGGTGTTGGAGAATACTCTTGAGGGTCCCTTGGACTGCAAGGAGATCCAACCAGTCCATTCTGAAGGAGATCGGCCCTGGGATTTCTTTGGCGGGAATGATGCTGAAGCTGAAACTCCAGTACTTTGGCCATGTCATAGGAAGAGTTGACTCATTAGAAAAGACTGTGATGCTGAGAGGGATTGGAGTCAGGAGGAGAAGGGGATGATAGAAGATGAGATGGCTGGATGGCATCACTGACTCGATGGACCCGAGTCTGAGTGAACTCCGGGAGTTGGTGATGGACAGGGAGGCCTGGTGTGCTGCAATTCATGGGATTGCAAAGAGTTGGACACGACTGAGCGACTGAACTGAACTGAAGACTGATTCATGTTGAGGTTTGACAGAAAACAACATAATTCCATAAAGCAATTACCCTTCAATTAAAAATAAATAAATTTAAGAAAAGAAAGTTGGGTTACATGAATACTTTGTAAAATTTCTTTGTTTGGTATTGTTTTCTTTTATACAACAGAGTTCTTCAAGTGAAATTTTATTTGGACTTTTGATAAATCATTTATTGGTTTTATATTACTTCTAAACATATCTCCCCAGTACTAGTGACCTAAAGCAAGTAATAATTTATGATGCCTCACAATGTTACAGAACCAAACCAGAACATGGAAACGTTTGAGTTTGGAACACAGAAAGAATTATTGCAGAACTATGCAAGGAGACAGGTGACTCATGCTCAAAAACCACAAAATCCTAGATAGTTTTTGGGAAAAAGATTTCATAGGCAAATCTGTGATGAGAGTTGCAGAATGTTTGATTGGTTGGTGGTAAGGTAACAGGATAGTTCTCCAGGAATCTTGTGCTGAGTCTAAAGTTACCATCCTCCACCTGGGTGGGGGCCTTAATTCTGTAGAAGAACTCAAAGATACTATTATGTATATCCCTTAAGGAGGAACCAAGATTTTGCCTCAAAGCTGCACTATTGTTTTTTGACTGCTCCACCCTAGTTTCTGTATCTCCTCTTTCCCTGATCAATAACTGTTTTCAGTTCAGTCAGTTCAGTCACTCAGACTCTTTGTGACCCCATGGACTGCAACACGCCAGGCATTCCTATCCATCACCACCTCCCGGAGCTTATGCAAACTCAAGTCCATTGAGTCCATCCAACCATCTCTGCCTCTGTCATCCCCTTCTCCTCCCACCTTCAATCTTTCCCAGAATCAGGGTCTTTTCAAATGAGTCAGTTCTTCACATCAGGTGGCCAAAGTATTGGAGTTTCACCATCAGTCCTTCCAGTGAATATTCAGGACTGGTCTCCTTTAGGATGGACTGGTTGGATCTCCTTGCAGTTCAAGGGACTCTCAAGAGTCTTCTCCAACACCACAGTTCAAAAGCATCAATTCTTTGGCACTCAGCTTTCTTTATGGTAAAGCTCTCACATCCATATATGACTACTGGAAAAACCATAGCCTTGACTAGATGGACCATTGTAGGCAAAGTAATGTCTCTGCTTTTGAATATGCTCTCTAGGTTCATCATAACTGTTCTGTTTTAGCCTGTTTTTTAGAATTCAGGGAAGGTCAAGGAAGCTGAAAGAACCTATTTTCTACAAACAAGAAATTGGTGCTGAGCTCAGAAGCCTTTTTGTCCCCATTCCTCATAAGCATGGAGAACACCAGCCACCATGACCTTCTCTGTGTTCCAAAGGGCAGAACAGTTATTAATCAAGGAAGAGGCAGCAACAAAACCAACTGAGTCAGAGGCTCATGAAGATTAGGGGATAGACCATCTAGGATCCTTGCTGGTGTTCAGTTGCTCGGTCATGTCTGACTCTTTGTGACTCCGTGGACTGAAGCATGCAAGGCGTCTCTGTCCTTCAGTATTTCCCAGAGTTTCCTCAAACTCATGCCCATTGAGTCAGTGATGCCATCCAACCATCTCATCCTCTGTTGTCCCTTTCTCCTCTTGTCTTCAATCTTCCCCAGCACCAGGGTCTTTCCCAATGAGCTGACTGTTCACATAAGGTGACTAAAGTGTTGGAGTTCAGCATCAGTCCTTCCAATGAATATTCAGGGTTGAAACCTAGGAAAGTGTGCACACTCTAACTTGTCAGCAACTCTACCCTTTTGCAACTGCAGAAGAAAGAATAGAGGACTATTCCTGCCTTGATTCTTATCACGTACTCCTGCCTAACTATATAACTTTCTCCTACTCACCAGGCATGGAGGGGCACAGTTCTCAAGGTACTATGTTCCCACTTTGCCTGGCAAAGTAATAAAAATAGTCTTTCTTTCTCCTCCAGAACTCTGTCTTGTTTGTCACTGATGCATAGAGAGCCAAGATTTTAGCAGTGAAACTGGGTAAACAGAAAGGATTTGTACCAGAGAGGGCTCCACAGGGCCCTGGTTGGTTTTAACTCCCATGGGTGAAGAATTTGGGACTAAATTGGCTGAATGGTTTAGCGCGGTATTTTTTATGAGGTCAAAATCAGTTGTTAACCAAAGTCTTGACTGGGGCAGCGTTTCTAAGGTGTATTACTCATATAGCTGGCAAGGACATGCTGGCTCTTGAGGCCACAGAAGTTGGGGTAGAGGGGGGTGTTGGTGGTGGTGAAAGTGAAAATTGCTCAGCCCTGTCTGACTCTTTGTAACTCCATTGACTACTCAGTCCATGGAATTCTCCTGGATAGAATACTGGAGTGGGTAGCCTTTCCCTTCTCCAGGGGATCTTCCCAACCCAGGGATCCAACCCAGGTCTTCCACATTGCAGGCAGATTCTTTACCAGCTATCAGAGCAGCCCATTGGTGGTGGTGTCAACTGAAAAAAACGCACAATATGAGAGTTGTGAGTTAAGTTTTATTTGGGGCAAAATGAGGACTGTAGCCCAGGAGATAGCACCTAAGATAGCTCTGAGAAATTGTAACAGGAGGGAAAGGGGCAGGGCGCAACTTTTGAAAGAACGACATAGCCAAAGGAGACAACATAAACTGATTAGAATCAAATGAGGCCAAGATGGCAGACAAGACTAGATCTTGATCCTCAATCAGCAAGTGAAACGACACACCCGAGTTGCCATGACAGTTCCAGTCAGTCAATCAGTCAGTTCAGTCACTCAGTTGTGTCCGACTCTTTGTAACCCCATGAATCGCAGCACACCAGGCCTCCCTGTCCATCACCAACTCCTGGAGTTCACTCAAACTTGGGTCCATTGAGTCGGTGATGCCATCCAGCCATCTCATCCTCGGTCGTCCCCTTCTCCTCCTGCCCCCAATCCCTCCCAGCATCAGGGTCTTTTCCAATGGGTCAACTCTTTGCATGAGGTGGCCAAAGTACTGGAGTTTCAGCTTTAGCATCAGTCCTTGCAAAGAACACCCAAGACTGATCTTCAGAGTGGACTGGTTGGATCTCCTTGCAGTCCAAGGGACCCTCAATAATCTTCTCCAACACCACAGTTCCAAAGCATCAATTCTTTGGCGCTCAGCTTTCTTCACAGTTCAACTCTCACATCCATACATGACCACAGGAAAAACCACAGCCTTGACTAGAGATGGACCTTTGTTGGCAAAGTAATGTCTCTGCTTTTGAATATGCTATGTAGGTTGGTCATAACTTTCCTTCCAAGGAGTAAGCGTCTTTTAATTTCATGACTGCAGTCACCATCTGCAGTGATTTTGGAGCCCCCAAAATAAAGTCTGACACTGTTTCCACTGTTTCTTCATCTATTTCCCAGGAAGTGACGGGACCAGATGCCATGATCTTAGTTCCAAGGCACCGGCAAAAGATCAAGGATTGGGCAGTGGCCCAAATTCTGGAAATCTCCACCCCTTCCTAAAAATAGCCGGCACAACCCTCCCACTCGCTAGCATGTACCCAGCCTGTAAAAACTGACGAGGCCAGCTTTTGCATTTGCTCTCGTCCTCTGCAATGGCCCACACTCTGTGGAGTGCGCTTCCCTCTGCATCGGAATAAATCCACTTCATACCTATCACCTTGTCTCTCACTGAATGAGACAGCAAGAACTTGAGCTTCCTTAGATCCTGAAACCAAGTGCCATGGGTTTTGGCTAAGTTTGAGCCCCAGCCACATGGTTCAAGTCCCAAGCAGGGTTTTGGCTGGGTCAGAGTCTCAGCCATGTGAGTTCAAGTCTCAGGCAGGGTTTTGGCTGGGTTTGAGTACCAGCACATGGATTCAATTCCCAATCTGTGGTAAATGGTTTCAAAATTGCACCAAAATGGTAGAGACAGAAGGTCGATAGATGTGATTGTGGTAAAGGGGAAGTTCTTGCGATCAAGCACTTATCTAACAAAAGTAAATAAGTGAAAGTTGCTCAGTCATGTCTGACTCTTTGTGACTCCATGGTTATAGAGTCCATGGAATTCTCCAGGCCAGAATACTGGAGTGGATAGCCTTTCCCTTCTCCAGGGGATCTTCCCAACCCAGGGATCAAATCCAGATCTCCTGCATTGTAGGCAGATTCTTTACCAGCTGAGCCACATAAGGAGCTGATGTACCCATAAAGAGATTTAGTGCTTTTCTAGATATGAGGAGATACAAGGCCTGGACTCATAAAATCAGTTCCTGAAACTATCTAACTATCTAAGACTTTTTCTGTTAGGGGAAACACATTGACTGAAATCATCCAGCCTGGCTAGGCACCATAGTAACCATTTGCATGAGCTTTGGATGCATATGAGTTACTAGGATGACAAGAGGTCTTAGTAAGGAACAAGGAACTAATAAGCTACCACTAATTGGAAGAGTTCAGAAAAAGTAAAAAAGAGACACCACCTGTACGACTACCTCCCAGAAGCCTTTTTGATGGCATCCATCTAGGCTTATCTCCTTCAGAATGGACGGGTTGGATCTCCTTGCAGCCCAAGGGACCCTCAAGAGTCTTCTCCAACATCACAGCTCAAAGACATCAATTCTTCGGCGCTCAGCTTTCTTCACTGTCCAACTCTAACATCCACACATGACCACTGGAAAAACCATAGCCTTGACTAGACAGACCTTTGTTGGCAAAGTTTTGTCTCTGCTTTTCAATATGCTATCTAGATTGGTCATAACTTTTCTTCCAAGGAGTAAGTGCCTTTTAATTTCATGGCTGCAGCACCATCTGCAGTGATTTTGGAGCCCCCAAAAATAAAGTCTGACACTGTTTCCCCATTTATTTCCCATGAAGTGATGGGGCCAGATGCCATGATCTTTGTTTTCTGAATGTTGAGCTTTATGCCAACTTTTTCCACTCTCCTCTTTCACTTTCCTCAAGAGGCTTTTTAGTTCCTCTTCACTTTCTGCCATAAGGGTGGTGTCATCTGCATATCTGAGGTTGTTGATATTTCTCCTGGCAATCTTGATTCCAGCTTGTGTTTCATCCATCCTGGCATTTCATATGATGTACTCTGCATATAAGTTAAATAAGCAGGGTGACAACATACAGCCTTGATATACTGCTTTCCTGATTTGGAACTAGTCTGTTGTTCCATATCCAGTTCTAATTGTTGCTTTTTGACCTGCATACAGATTTCTCAGGAGGCAGGTGAAGTGGTCTGGTATTCTCATCTCTTTAAGAATTTTCCACAGTTTGTTGTGATCCACACAGTCAAAGACTTTGGCATAGTCAATAAAGCAGAAGTATGTTTTTCTAAAAGTCTTGCTTTTTCGATGATCCAACGGATGTTGGCAATTTGATGTCTGGTTCCTCTACCTTTTCTAAAACCAGCTTAAACATCTGGAAGTTCATGGTTCACATACTGTTGAAGCCTAGCTTGGAGAATTTCGAGTATTACTTTACTAGCATGTGAGATGAGTGCAATTGTGCTGAAGTTTGAGCATTCTTTGGCATTAGCTTTATTTGAGACTGGAACGAAAATTGACCTTTTCCAGTCCTGTGGCCACTGCTGAGTTTTGCAAATTTGCTGCCATATTGAGTGCACCACTTGCATGGCATCATCTTTTAGGATTTGAAATAGCTCAACTGGAATTCCATCACCTCCACTAGATTTGTGGATGCTAAGCTCCACTAGCATGTTATGATGTTGCCTAAGGCCCACTTGACTTTTCATTCCAGGATGTCTGGCTGTAGATGAGTGATTACACCATTGTGGTTATCTGGGTCATGAAGATCTTTTTGTATAGTTCTGTGTATTCTCACTACCTCTTCTTAATATCTTCTGCTTCTGTTAGGTTCATACAGTTTCTGTTTTTCATTGTGCCCATCTTTGCATGAAATGTTACCTTGGTATCTCTAATTTTCTTGAAGAGATGTCTAGTCTTTCCCATTCTGTTGTTTTCTTCTATTTCTTTGCTTTGATCACTGAGGAAGGCTTTCTTATCTCTCCTTGCTGTTCTTTGGAACTCTGCATTCAAATGGGTATATCTTCTTTTCTCCTTTGCCTTTAGCTTCTCTTCTTTGCTCAGCTATATGTAAGGCCTCCTCAGACTACCATTTTGCCTTTTTGCATTTCTTTTTCTTGGGGATGGTCTTGATCACTGCCTCTTGTACAATGGCATGAACCTCCATCCATAGTTCATCAGGCACTCTGTCTATCAGATCTAACCCCTTGAATCTATTTGTCACCTCCATGGTATAATCATAAGGGATTTGATTTAGGTCATACCTGAATGGTCTAGTGATTTTGCCTACTTTCTTCAATTTAAGTCTGAATTTGGCAATAAGGGTTTATGATCTGAGCCACAGTCATCTCCCTGTCTTGTTTTTGCTAACTGTATATAGCTTCTCCATCTTTGGCTGCAAAGAATATAATCAATCTGATTTTGGTATTTACTATCTGGTCATGTCCATGTGTAGAGTCTTCTCTTATGTTGTTGCAAGAGGATTTAAACCTCTGGTTTAAGAGGGACATAAGCTGATTATAATCAAATAAGTCCAAGATGGTGGATGAATCAACTTCCCTTTGACCCTGAGCCTCAGCACATACTTGTTGTAACACATCAGCTCTCTAAATGACACACCTATAGATGCCATGACTATACAGGTAAAACTGTGAGTGGTGGCCCAATTCCTGGAAATCCCCACCCCCTCCTCAAAATAGCTGGAATAATCCTCCCACTCTTTAATCTATAAAATTATCCACCCCTATAAAAACTAACAACCCCATACCTTAGTGCCTCTTACCTTCTAAGATGGCCCAACTTTATGAAGTGTGCATCTCCATGAATAAATCTTTCACTTTACTATGGCTTGCTCTCAAATTCTTTCCTGCAAAAAGCAAAAAACCTACCCTTGGTGGCCTGTCCCAGGGACTTGGATGCACTTTCTTCCCTGCAACAGGAGGATGGGCTTCTTGATCCCATCCCACACACCACTGTTTTGTTAGGAAGTTGTTTTGTTAGGAAGGTCCACAGCCTGTACTTAAAACTCAACATTCAGAAACTAAGATCATGGCATCTAGTCCCATTACTTCATGGAAAATAGATGGGAAAAAATGGAAACAGTGATAGATTTTATTTTCTTGGGCTCCAAAATCACTGCAGATGGTGACTGCAGCCACGAAATTAAAAGACATTTGATCCTTGGAAGAAAAGTTATGACAAACCTAGACAGTGTATTAACAAGCAGAGACATTACTTTATCAACAAAGGTCTGTCTAGTCAAAGTTATGGTATTTCCAGTAGTCATGTGTGGATGTGAGAGTTGAACCATAAAGAAGGCTGAGGACCCAAGCATAGATGCTTTTGAATTGTGGCATTAGAGAAGACTCTTGGACTGCAAGGAGATCAAACCAGTCAATCCTAAAAGAAATCAGTTCTGAATATTCATTGGAAGAGCTAATGCTGAAATGGAAACTCCAATACTTTGGCCACCTAATGTGAAGAGCCGACTCATTAGAAAAGTCCTTGGTGCTGGGAAAGATTGAAGGCAGGAGAAGGGGATGACAGGACAAGATGGTTGGATGACATCACTGACTCAATAGACATGAGTTTGAGCCACTCTGGGAAATAGTGAAGGACAGGGAAGCCTGGCATGCTGCAGTCCATGGGGTTGTAAAGAATCAGACATGACTGAGCGACTGAACAACAACCTGTGCAATTCATGGTGTATGCTTGCAAATACTGACTTTCCTTCAAGTCACATGATGATGCTCTATTGCCTTTTCAAGTTGACTTGGGGGAAAGAGTAAGTGGTGGGGAGGACTTTGGGTTTTCCAGAGAAATATAAACTGCTATCTGCTGAGCACAGCTCTGCTCCAGGAGTGTCATGTTCACAATCTTATCCTTACAGCCCCACTGTGAGCACAGGAGGGAAGGAGGCAAACTTTCCTTCTTCCTTTCTAGATCATTTGGCTGGTCTAACAATTAAACTGACATAAGACAGACTGAAAGAAATTTAATTTACTATGTATAGGAGTCCCATAAAAATAGGAAGCTCAAAGAAGTGACCAAAGCAGGAAGCCTTTGTACATTTTAGACAAGGAAATGATATATTTATGAAGAATTGATAAGACAAGGGTTTTGGCCTTGGGGCAGTGAACTGGTGAAGAAGTAACAGGTTTGTTCATACAGACTACTTGGCCCTGTATTCCCTACTTATGGTGATGAGGGTGCCTTCTCATTTCACATGGAAGATTCAGAGTCTTTTACTGGCTGCTTCTCAAATATCTTTAATTCAGAATTATCAATATGCCCAAATGGCATGTTTTGAGGTGAGATATTCTGAACAACTCCCACAACCACGATTTCTACTGGTGAGGAAGCAGGCATCAAGGGTTGCTGCTTTCACAATGTCTCCCATCTCACAGGTGCTGGGCCAGTCTTCCTGCTCCAGGCTGCTACTTCCTACCCTGGGAAGGCAGGATCCAGGTGGCATTAGCTTTGTCTGTGCTGTGGAAGTGGCATGGGCCCCATCACACCTGCTTTTCCTTCTTGCCTCTCCATGTCACTGTATGTGTTGGGGGAAGAGGCAGGTGGAACAGGGATGTCTGGTTTGAAGAGGGGGATAGTCAGGAAAGGGTCAGGGATTGCAGGCAGACGCTTTTCTGTCTGAGCCACCAGGGAAGCCCTCTGTTCCTTTACCTGACTGCTTTCTGCCGCACAGAAGAACTTAGCAGGTTCTCTTCTGGGTGGTATGTGAGGGCTTCCCACAGGGCCTTTGAGAGAAGTGGGCTGGCAGGTGGATAGCTGATAAGTCCCTGTGTATTTCTCCCTCCAGGTGGCTCTTCTGCAGAAGTGTTCATTGCAGGCAAGGCCTAGTCCTATTAATGGCAGGAGCATTTATTTTTACTGTGGCTGGAGAAGGGAAAATGTTAGGTCTTGGCAGGGCCCACTCATAGGCATGATTTCCTTCAGTCCTCAGCAGCCCTCTCTCTGCAGTTCCCCCTCCTCAGGTCTTGAAGGTTTAGCTCAAGGAGAGGGGAAGACAGGGCCAACTCCAGTCCCAGAGAATCCTCCTTGCCCCTACACACACACACACACACACACATAACACTCATGCACACACAGACACACACACACACACGCACACACGCACATGTATATACACACATGCACTCTCTCTCTCTCAGGTAACTTGAGATGGGGCACTATCTCTCTTTCCAATTAGGATTCTTGAAGGGATCTGTTCGGAGGACATCTAGGCTCTGCCATTGCAGAAGCAGCAGACACTGAGCTGGAGGCACCCAGCTAGTTTCCAATCAGTTTGACCTAGTGCCACCTGGATGTGTCAAGTCCAAAATCTTGGCTTCCTTAGCCTCTTGGGGAGACTCTTAAAGGCATGTGTTTCTCCTACTTATCACTTACTCTGATTTCCTGTTTTTTTTTTTCTCACTTCTGGATCCCATTCTGTCTCTTGTGGCCATTCTTACTTTTGGATGTGCTCAGCCCCCCAAACACCAGCCCCCACCTCTTTTCCCTGCTGCCTCCCAAACCACCCACACTCCCATGAAGTCTCTGCCACCAACATTTGCAGATCACTGGGTGCTGGGCTTCTGGGTCAGACCAGCAGGTCAGTAAACACCAGATACCAGGGATTCCTGTTCTTAGGAGTCCCCAGCACAGCAGCTGCCTGGGCTTTGCCCCTCACTGTCCCTTCTGGCTCCCATTGTCCTGTCCAGTTTGACCTGCACTCTGTTCCTCCTTGCCCTTCTCTGTATTTCCAGCCTCTTCACTCCCTTCCTCTGGGGTACCCAGAGGAGCTTCACTTGAGAGCAGTTGCACTCTTTTTTTTTTTTTTTTCTTTAATTAATTTTTATTTTTTAGTTGTTTTGCTTTACAATACTGTATTCGTTTTGTTACACATTGACATGAATTAGCCACGAGTGTACATGAACTCCCAATCCCGACCCCCACCTCCCCCCTCCCACCCCACACCCTCTCTCTGGATTATCCCCGTGCATCAGTCCCAAGCATCCTGCATCCTGTATCAAACCTGGATTGGCAATTCGTTTCGCTTATGATATCACACATGTTACATTGCCACTCTGCCAACCCATCCCACCCTCTCCCTCTCCCACAGAGTCCAAAAGGCCATTCTATACAACTGTGTCTCTTTTGCTGTCTTGCGTACAGGTTTATCATTACCATCATTCTAAATTCCATATATATGTGTAAGTACACTGTATTGGTGTTTTTCTTTCTGGCTTACTTCACTCTGTATAATCGGCTCCAGCGTCATCCACCTCATTAAAACTGATTCAAATGTATTCTTTTTAATAGCTGAGTAATACTCCATTGTGTATATGTACCACAGCTTTCTTATCCATTCATAGCAGTTGCACTCTTTAGTCATGCCCTAGTTTGACCCAGGGCATGTGTTGAGGATTATCTTTTCTAAGCCAAAATCAATAAACATAGATAATAGAAGCAGATACCAATCTGTATCTGCATCCTCCCTGTGGCTTTCCCTGCCTAGTATTAAACTAGCAATCATCATCTCATTCCCTGCTACTTTGGGAAGGGTTTGATATGGGGACAGAGCCAGGGGCATGGGGGCTGTGCAGCAAAGTGGTCAGCCTCTGAGGCTTTTCCAGGACAGATGCACACAGAGCTTCTTGCTTCTCACACAGAACACTTTGGTCTCACACTTCTGGTCCCCAAGTGTCTGGGCATTTTTCCTTCACCAAGTAATTCTCGGCAACCTGCTGAGTGTTCCACAATTCAGTTCAAGTCTGACACTAACTGGAGTTAGCATAGACCCCGAAGTTTAGGAGCTAAGTTCCACATGACTGTCCCCTGAATGACAGATGCCAGTCACATGCAGTAGGTCCCCAGGTCACACACAACTCTATCCAACTTGCTTATAAATTGGATGTTTGCACAGTCCCTTCCCTGGATGCCATCATTTGCTAGAACAGCTCACAGAACCAATTAAGCACGCAAACCTGTTTGCCTTGTCAATTCCTTTCAAATTTACTGTTTCTTTGTCTAAAAGGTATGAAAGCTGTCTGCTATGGCCACTTTGTAGGTACCATTTCTATGAGACTTTCATGCTCACCATTTAAACTGTTTCTTTTCCTCCTGTTAATCTGTCCTGTGTTAATTTCATTATTAGTCCAGCTGCAAGAATCCAGGAGAGGTAGGGGGGAAGTTCTTCCTCCCTGACAGGTGTGCAAATAGCCCAGTACCTGGATGTGTTTGCTAACCCAGAACTTCCCCATATGTACTATTGAGATTTTTATGAAACCTCATCACATAGTAAAGTAATGCTCAAAATTCTCCAAGCCAAGCTTCAGCAATACATGGACCATGAACTTCCTGATGTTCAAGCTGGTTTTAGAAAAGGCAGAGGAACCGAAGATCAAATCGCCATCTGTTGGATAATCGAAAAGGCAAGAGAGTTCCAGAAAACATCTATTTCTGCTTTATTGATATGCCAAAGCCTTTGACTGTGTGGATCACAATAAACTGTGGAACATTCTGAAAGAGATGGGAATACCAGATCACCTGACCTGCTTCTTGAGAAACCTATATGCAGGTCAGGAAGCAACAGTTAGAATTGGACATGGAACAACAGACTGGTTCCAAATAGGAAAAGGAGTATATTGTCAAGGCTGTATATTGTCACCCTGCTTATTTAACTTATATGCAGAGTACATCATGTGAAATGCTGGGCTGGATGAAGCACAAGATGGAATCAAGATTTCTGGGAGAAATATCAATAATCTCAGATATGCAGATGACACCACCTTTACGGCAGAAAGTGAAGAAAAACTAAAGAGCCTCTTGATGAAAGTGAAAGAGAAGAGTGAAAAAGTTGGCTTAAAGCTCAACATTCAGAAAACTAAGACCATGGGATCTGGTTCCATTCTTTATGGCAAATAGATGGGAAAACAATGGAAACAGTGGCTGACTTTATTTTTTTGGGCTCCAAAATCACTGTAGATGGTGACTGTAGCCATGAAATTAAAAGATGCTTATAAAATTATAACCAACCTAGACAGCATATTAAAAAGCAGAGACATTACTTTGCCAACAATGGTCCATCTAGTCAAGGCTATGGTTTTTCCAGTAGTCATGTATGGATATGAGAAGTGGACTATAAAGAAAGCTGAGCATTGAAGAATTGATGCTTTTGAACTGTGGTATTGGAGAAGACTCTTGAGAGTCCCTTGAACTGCAAGGAGATCCAACCAGTCCATCCTAAAGGAGACCAGTCCTGAATATTCACTGGAAGGACTGATGGTGAAACTCCAATACTTTGGCCACCTGATGTGAAGAACTGACTCATTTGAAAAGACCCTGATTCTGGGAAAGATTGAAGGTGGGAGGAGAAGGGGATGACAGAGGCAGAGATGGTTGGATGGACTCAATGGACTTGAGTTTGCATAAGCTCCGGGAGGTGGTGATGGATAGGAATGCCTGGCATGCTGCAGTCCATGGGGTCTCGAAGAGCTGGACATGACTGAGTGACTGAACTGAATTGAACATCACATAGCCATGATCAATTAGGAACTCTGATTCCAGTCCCTCTCCCCTCTTTGGAGAATGAAGAGAGGGGCTGAAAGTTCCAAGTTTCTAATCATGGCTTGATCTTCCCTGTGATCAGCCTTCATCCAAGAGCCCACATAGAGTCACCTTATTTAAACAAAAGATATTCTTACCTCCCAGGAAATTCCAGGGAATTTAGAAAGTCAGTATCAGGAACAAGGGTTAAAAAGACTAAATATTACTACTAAAGATTCTCCCAGCCACTCTATCTACAAGGATTTTAGGAACTCTGTGTTACAATCTTGAAGCAGAGACAAGTACATGTATTTCTTATTATTTAACGGTCTGGACACAGAGAGACCCAGATTTGAATCTTGGCTGCGTGACTTATGGGCTTTGAGAAGTTACTCAATCTCTCTGAACCTCAAGTTTCACATTTGTAAAATAAAGATATTAATGGCAGCTATCTTGTAAGTTTCCCAGGAAGATTAAATGGGAAAATCACATAAATCCTAGTGTTTTTTGCTTAATGTGCCCTTGTTAAGGAGTTCTTTTATGTGAATCACTGTGTGAAGTTGAATGGACAGGAGGCTTTTGCCAAAGGAAGAGTTATATGCCCTTCCTTTTGCCAGACCCTCTACATGCATTTGCTTAGTTAATCCACACAATAACTGTCTAAAAACCACAAAATGCAAGTGGTGTGTTGCAGGGCCATGTAAGGAGAAGGTAGCTCATGTCCCCAAACCCAGAACTCCCTGTAGCATTTCAAGCAAAGTATTTCTTAAGGCAAGGAAACAGAGGGACCTGATTAGTTGTTACTAACTTTTTGGTGTTGGAATCCTTTGTTCCTATATCACGTTCATCAGGTCATGATGTTTCTATAAACCTCCAACAGATATTGTTTTTTTTTTTTGCAACTTTTATGTGACTCTTAAAGGTCAGAGCCCTGAAAATAGGCTCTCCTCTATATTTCAGGCTATAGACAACATTCTTTTACAAAAGGTGCAGAGCAGTGTGACTAAGCACAGGCAACACAGCACAAAGTTTAAAGTAATAGGAATGCATCTAAATCTCACTCCTGGGCATATACCCAGACAAAACCACAATTCAAAAGATACATGCATCATTATGTTCATAGCAGCACTATTCATAACAGCCAAGATGTGGAAACAAGCTAAATGCCCATCAACAGATGAATGGATAAAGAAGATGTGATATATATATATATATATATATATAAAATAGAATATTACTCAGCCATAAAAAGAATGAAATAATGCCATTTGTAGCAACATGGATGGACCTAGAGATTATCCTGCTAAGTGAAGTAAGTCAGAAAGCAAAGACAAATATCATGATATCATTTATTTGTGGAATATAAAAGAATCACAAATGTTCACTGATTTGTGGATGCCAAGGGGGAGGGTGGTGGGGGAGGGAAGGATTAGGAGTTCAGGGTTAGCAGATGCAAACCAGTGTTTCTGATCCAACCAATGTTACCGCAGGATGTAGGTCAGTACTAAGGGATATGTGTCAGGACAAGTATTGGCTAAGTATCAGAGATCACTCTAACCTCACAAGACAAATGAGGGACTGGATTTTTCTCTCACATGAAGGATACCTGGCCATCACCATCTCTATAGCACACTTCATGATGTGACCAGGGAAACTTTCCTCTTTGTTTTTTAGTGCCTAGTCCCTATTATCAAAGTGCCTTCAATTCTAGGACAGTTTCTGAAGCTCCAGTCATTACATCCACATTCAGAGAGAAAGTAAAGGAAGCAGGGAGAGGTAAAAAATTCACCCCCTGATAGAGGTGACTTTGAAGGGCTATCTTAAAAGCATTACTAGCAGCTTTGTCAAAAAAAGGCAAACATAGCATTGCCAAATGATCAAGTAATTCCACTTCTAGGTATAGACACAGAATAATGGAAAGAGGGATCTGAACACAGGCTTCCCTGGTGGTTCAAAGGTTAAAGCATCTGCCTGCAATGCAGGAGATCTGGGTTCAATCCCTGGGAAGATCCCCTGGAGAAGGAAATAGCAAACCACTCCAGTATTCTTGCCTGGAGAATCCCATAGATGGAGGAGCCTGGTAGGCTACAGTCCACAGGGTCACAAAGAGTTGGACATGGCTGAGTGACTTCACTTCACTTCTTCATTCATAATAGAATTGTTCACAGTAACTAAAAGGTAGAAACAATCCAAGTATATATCGACAGATGAATCAATGAAAAAAATGTGGTATATACACATGCTATGTGTAATGTTCCTTCATGGATCTCAGCCTTGTCATGGAGAAGGGGCTTGTGTAACTCAATGAAGCTATGTAGGGTCATCTAAGATGGACAGGTCATAGTGAAGATTTCTGACAAACTGTGGTCCCTTGGAAATGGAAATGGCAACCACCTCCAGTATTCTTGTTGTAAGAACTCCATGAAAAGTTGAAAAGGCAAAAAGATATGACGTCAGAAGATGAGCACCCCCAGCTTTGCAGCCGAGATTGAGAAGCTTTATACCATCAACAAAAATAAGACCTGGAGCTGACTATGGCTCAGATCATGAACTCCTTATTACAAAATTGGAGCTTAAATTGAAGAAAGTAGGAAAAACCACTAGGTCATTCAGGTACAACTTAAATCAAATCCCTTATGATGTTACAGTGGAGGTGATGAATAGATTCAAGGGATTAGATCTGGTAGACAGAGGGCCTGAAGAACTATGGACAGAAGTTTGTAACATTGTACAAGAGGCAATGACCAAAACCATCCCAAATGAAAGGAAATGCAAGAAAGCAAAGTGGTTGTCTGAGAAGGCTTTACAAATAACTGAGGAAACGAGAGAAGTGAAAGGTAAGAGAGAAAGTGAAAGATATATCCAACCAAATGCAGATCTCAAGAGAGTAGCAAGGAGAGATAAGGATACCTTCATAAATTAACAATGCAAAGAAATAGAGGAAATCAACAGAACAGGAAAGACTAGAGATCTTTCAAGAAAATTGGAAATATCAAGGGAATATTTCACACAAGGATGGGCATGATAAAAGAAATAGTAAGGACCTAACAGAAGCAGAAAAGATTAAGAAGAAGTGACAAGAATACACAGAACTGTACAAAAAAGATCTTCACGACTCAGATAATCACAATGGTGTAATCACTCACCTACAGCCAGACATCCTGGAATGTGAAGTCAAGTGGACCTTAGGAAGAATTGCAATGAACAAAGCTAGTGGAGGTGATGAAATTTCAGCTGAACTATTTCAAATCCTAAAACATGATGCTGTGAAAGTGCTGCAACAATATGTCAACAAATTTGGAAAACTCAGCCGTGATCACAGGACTGGAAAAGGTCAGTTTTCATTCCAATCCCAAAGAAAAGCAATGACAACAAATGTTCCAACTACCACACAACTGTGCTCATTTCATACGCTAAAAATGTTTTGCTCAGAATCCTTCAAGCTAGGCCTCGCAGTATGTGAACTGAGAAATTTCAAACGTATAAGCTGGATTTTGAAGAGGCAGAGAAACCAGAGGTCAAAAGGCCAACACTCATTGTATCATAGAGAAAGCAAGGGAATTCCAGAAAAACATCTACTTCTGCTTCATTGACTACACTGAAGCCTTTGAGTGTGTGGATCACAAAAAAAAAAAAAAAAAAGCTGTGGAAAATTCTTAAAGAGATGGAAATACCAGATCACCTTACCTACCTCTTGAGAAACCTGTATGCAAGACAAGAAGCAACAGTTAGAACTGGACATGAAACAACAGACTGGTTCAAAATTGGGAAAGGAGTACATCAAGGCTATATATTGCCACCTTCCTTACTGAACATATTCAGAGTACATCCTATCACTTCATGGCAAATAGATGGGGAAACAATGGGAACAGTGACAGACTTTATTTTTTGGAGGCTCCAAAATCACTGCAGATGGTGACTCCAGCCATGAAATTAAAAGACACTTGCTCTTTGGAAGAAAAGCTGTGACAAATCTAGACAGCATATTAAAAAGCAGAGACATTGCTTTACTGACAAAGGTCCATCTAGTCAAAGCTATGGTTTTTCCAGTAGTCATGAATGGATGTGAGAGTTGGACCATAAAGAAGGCTGAGGACCAAAGCATAGATGCTTCTGAATTGTGGTGTTGGAAAAGACTCTTGAGAGTCCTTTGGATTGCAAGGAGATCAAACCAGTCAATCTTACTGAAAATCAGTCCTGAATATTCATTGGAAGGACTGATGCCGAAGTTGAAACTCCAATACTTTGGCCACATGATGCAAAGAATTTACTCATTGGGAAAGACCCTGATGATGGGAAAGACTGAAGGCAGGAGGAGAAGGGCATGACAGAGGATGAGATTGTTGGATGACATCACCAACTCGATGGACATAAGTTTGCGCAAGCTCTGGGAATTGGTGGAGAACAGGGAAGCCTGGCATGCTGCAGTCCATGAGGCTGCAAAGAGTCAGACATGACTGAGTGACTGAACTGACTGAGAGTACATCATGTGAAATGCTTGGTTGGATGAACAAGCTGGATTCAAGATTGCCAGGAGAAATATCAACAACCTCAGGTATGCAGATGATACCACTCTAATGGCAGAAAGTGAAGAGGAACTAAAGAGCCTCTTGATGAAGATGAAAGAAAGTGAAAAAGCTGGCTTAAAAATCAATGTTCAAGAAACTGAGATCATGGCATTCAGTCCCATCATTTCATGGCAAATAGAGGGGAAAATGTGGAAACAGTAACAGAATTTATTTCCTTGGGCTCCAAAATCATTGCTGCCATAAAATTAAAAGATGCTTGCTCTTTGCAAGGAAAGCTGTTGTAAACCTAGACAGCATATTCAAAAGCAGGGACATCACTTTGCCAACAAAGGTCCATATAGTCAAAGCTATGGTTTTTCAGTTGTTATGTATGGATGTGAGAGTTGGACCATAAAGAAGGCTGAGCCCACAGAATTGATGCTTTTGATCTGCAGAGCTGGAGAAGACTTGAGAGTCCCTTGGACTGCAAGGAGATCAAACCAATCAATGCTAAGGGAAATCAACCCTGAATATTCATTGGAAAGACTGATGCTGAAGCTGAAGCTCCAGCACCTCAGCCACCTAGTATGAAGAGCCATCTCACTGGAAAGACCATGATGCTGAGAAAGATTGAAGGCAGGAGGAGAAGGGAGAATGAGGATGGCATCACCAACTCAATGGACATGGGTTTGAGCAAACTTTGGGAGATGGTGAAGGATAGGGAAGTCTGGTGTGCTATAGTCCATGAGGTCTCAAAGTGTCAGACATGACTTAGAGACTGAACAACAACATTGCATATAGTTCCCTGTATGTACAACTTTCCTGGTGGCTCAGATGGTAAAGAGTTCATCTGCAATGGAGGAGACCTAAGTTCAATCCCTGGGTCAGGAAGATTACCTGGAGAAGGAAATGGCAACCCACTCCAGTATTCTTGCTTGGGAAATCCCATGGACAAAGGAGTCTGGCAGGCTACAGCCCATGGGGTCATAAGAGTCAGACATGATTGAGTGACTAACACATTCATTCACATGTACAAGAGGAACTTGCTGTTTATCCATCCTTTATATAGTAGTTCGCATCTGCTACCTCCAAACTTTCAAGCTTTCCAGCCCCCACCCTGGTCTATTTTCCCCGTCTATGACTCCATTTCATAAGTAAGTTCATTTGTGTCATATTTTAGATTCTACATATGAGTGATATCATATGGTACTTTGTCTGACCTACTTCACTTAGTATCATAATACCTAGGTCCATCCATGCTGCTGCAAATAGCATTTTTTATGGCTGAATAATATTCCATTGTACATATATACCATATCTTCTTTGTCCATTCATCTGTTAATGGACATTTAGGCAGTTTCTGTGTCCTGGCTATTGTAAATAGTGCTGTTATGAACACAGGGGTACATGTATATTTTCAAATTAGAATTTTTGCCAGATATATGCCCAGGAGTGGGACTGCAGGATCATATGGCAACTCTATTTTTATTTTATTTTTTAAGGAAAGCATTTTAAAAAATTTGTCTAATTGAATCTTCCTATTCGTGGTCCTAATGTTCTATAAAGCTGCCATGGACACTGGATTCATGAACCTGGAACCACCCCCTCCCCTCCTCCACCCACCGCTGGTGGAAGTACAGGATTAGAATCCTGGTCTTCTAGTCATAGCGTTTTTGTCAATCAATTGATACATACTTTGCTTACTGTGTGTTTCTGTTTAAAGATACCATTTAATATATTTGGTTGATTCATAATGGTTGAACTCATGCCTAATAGCACTAGAAATTATGCTGGAATGGATCTCACCTAACACATGCATTTTCCCTGTAAGCTTCATTACAGCCTTCTGCATTTGGGATCCTGAACAGCACTTTAGCACTAGGCTCAGAAAATAGAAAAATCACCAACACACAGTGCAAACATGTACAAATATAGCACTAAATAGATGTCAAAAAGACCCTTGTTTACAAGAGGAACTGAAACAAGGAGGTAGTGTCACTTTGTGTGACCCAGCTGGGAACATGTGGCAGTCTTAAGGTTTTCACTCCTTCCTGTGTGTCTGTAGATGACCACAGGGTTATGAGTATTGATTGTCAGGTTACAGAGGAAGTTTGGTGTGTAGGCGAATTCACAAATCCATGAACAATGAGAATCAACTATATAAAGTCAGTGTTTTCACTTTTGCCACTTGGATTTAACATTACTAATGAACACCATTTATCCAAATTGAGCTTAATTTTGCTTTGGCAGTCTATACCAACTTGCAATCCCCTTCTCATTGTCCCTTTTCCCTACAATGTCTGTGACTGGACTGCAGGTGAGTGTTGCAAAAGATGATGTGGGCTACAAGGAACATTAAAAACAGGGAGAGGTGACAGGTAACTGTCTCAGAGTGGGTGGTCAGGTGCAAGCTCTCCGAATTTGAGAATCTAGTCCTCTCTGATTATAGTTTTCTAAAATCAAAGAACAATGCTGTGGAAGAGGGAAATATTCTGAAATTCCATCAGTGGATAGGTGCATTAGAGAGATGGGTGTGTGATTTTCCCCCTTGTATTCCCTATTTTACAAATTTTCTGTAAGATGCTTATACATTTTAAATTTGAAAAGTAACTATTAAGAGAAAGAAGCATTGGTTTAAGAGATCCCAGATTCCTTTTGGGCACAGCATAGCTCACAATCCCCCAAAGGGATTATTTTTTGCCATTCACACTAGCCTGGGAAGGGGTAGGTCTGAAAAGCTAGAAATATTTTTATTCATTGAAAGTTTTTGGTTCCTCAGCTCCTACTGGACAACACTGTGTTTAGGTGAACTAAGGAAAGAAAGCAGTTTTCTACAAACAGTTTCAGCCACTGGTGCTTCCAGCCCCTTTTAAACCAACAGCCCTCATTAGCATCAGCTTATCCTGTGCCTTCCTCTCCTGCCATGGAGCTCTTCATTTTCCAAACTGAACACTGGGAATTTGCACAGGCCATGACATTTCAAGAAAGGTCACCCCTCTGAAGGCATTCCCTTAAAGTTTTTCTATTCCAAAATGCACCCCCCCCCCAACCCCACCAAAGAAGCTGATTTGTAGCTGAGGGCTTCTGGTTCATCTGAAGTAATAGACTTTCTGCCTCTTGTTGGGTAGAAACCCTCATTGCCTAGGGAGAGGTCAAGAACAGAAACAAACACTTCAGCTGGAATCCCTTTGCAGCTCTGCACACATTTCTTTGCCTTTTTGTGTCTGATGCCCATTCTCTGCTCCAGGCAGGCTGTTCCCCAGCCTGCTGACAGAGTTGGGGCTGCCTCTAGAGGAAGCCACAGCTGAGGCAGGAGATGGGGAGGTGGGACCTCCCTGCACTGGTTTCCTAGGGTGGCTGTGACAAACTATCACAATCTTGGTGGCTCAGAGAGAAATATACTCTCTCCAGTTTAGGGGGCAGAGGTTTAGCCTGTTGGGCTTCCTCTGGGGTCTCCAGGTGCGAATCCATTCCTGCCTCTTCCAACCTCTGGGGGCTGTGGGTCTTCCTTGTTGTGTGGCTGCACTCCTGTAACCCCTCCCTCCGTCCTCACTCTGCTTCTCTTCTGCCTTCTCTCTGCCTCCTTCCTGGGAGGATATATGTGATTGCATTTAGGGTTCACTCTCATTATCCAGAACAATCTCCCAACCTTGAAATCCTCAACTTCATCACTTCTCAAAGTTCTGCTTTGCCAGATAAGGTAACTTTCACAGTTTCCAAGGATTAGAACAGGTATATCTTTGGGGGCCCGTTTTCAGTCTGCCACACACTGTAAGAAAGAATGCCTTCCTACTGCCATATATGGGCATTACCACTAGATGCTTTGTGACTGTGGCTTGAGCAGAAATTTTTTTATATTAACACTGGGGTGTCTTTGGGAAAGAGGCAGGTGACTGGGGAGTTTGAAAGAAGAAGCCTCTAGAGTGGGCCAAATTAAGAGAAGACAAATTCTAAGTCCCAGATGAGCTGAGTGTAGAGGATGTCACATGGAATGAGGCAAAGGGCTTTTGGACTGAAGGGGGCGATTCCAGGCTGGCTAGTGCTATGGGGATAGAACAATAGTGGGCTCTCCAGAGATCAGGTGTTATGAGACTCTCTACCCCTGTGAACAAGGGCAGCACTAAGCTAGTTGGTAGTGCTTTTTTTTTTTCTTAATGAAATGAACTTCTTTCTAAAATATAAAGTATTTATGTAAAAGGGATGGGGTGAATGGGATGGTTAGGATTTTGGAGGGTGAGGCGTAAAAGGTCACACTTCCAAAAGGAATTTTTTCTTTCTAAGAAAGTGACACTTTCTTCCACTGGAAGCCAGTGTTTCTGAAAATGACCCCTCATTCCTGATCCTCTTTCCTCCCTGTATGTTCCCCTGGAATCTTTCTCTTCTATCTCAAACCCCTCTTTCCTTCTCAAGATTGAACAACTCAAATTACTCTGGGGAAATCACCTGCCTGGTATGTCCCACAGCCTGAAAGCACGTGGGAGTGTCAGTAGTTATCCTGCCAGTGAGCCTAAGGTGAGGCAACTCAATTGATGCTGTGAGCTTCTCCAGCCTCCCAGTGGCAGAGGCCAGGCCTGGGGAAGGTGAAAAACCTGGCTTTGCATCTGTAAGATCCATGCCTCTGAGGTCAGGCCAGAAGAATGGGAAATGGTGGTCCAAGAAGAGGATATATAGAATCAGATATTAGGAGATCCATTCCACAATTAGATCCTGAGTGGTTGGGAGATCTGTGTGCTAGGGGAATTCTGTGATTGTATACCAAAGTAATCTCACCTAGAAGTGGGGTGGAAAAGACCAAGGCTGATGTTTGGAAAACCAGGATAGGGAACATCGGTCACTATGATTTGGAAGATGATCACAATTTGTCTGTGTTCAGACATTACCGTAGGGTGGTCTTGTTTTTGTCTCTACCCATCAGCATCACAGAATGGCCTTGTCTGATGTTGATGGTCAGAGGACCACAGCCCAGCAGAGAGCACCAAGCCAGCTCCCAGATGTCAAGCACAACTTTTTTCTTTTTCACCTTACACAACTGACCAGGCATGAAGGGCAAGAAAACCCCATCTTTCATTACATTGGTCTGTTGGTGTAACATCCAGAAACAAAAAAGGCAGGGTTACCAAATTCCCCACCTCCCAGCAGCAGAAGTACAATGCTTTTTTAAGACTAATTAAAATTTCATGTCAAAATCATTTAAATGCAAGAGCACTAAACATAGTTGAATTTCAGTTAGGTACAGTCTAGAGACACATAGCCTAGAGTCTGACCTACTTTAAAAGTGGGATAATCTTTGGGGGGATTCTTTCATGGATGCTAAATAATTTACCTTGAAATTCCATTACATTTGCTGTGATGTTTTAAAAATGACAACAGTTTCTATTTTCATGACCTTGAATATATTGTATTTTCTTTTCCCCATGTTATAGTTGTCTTAGTAAAAGAAAAGAAAGACTCTGGAATAAATATATGCTTCCCAAATTCATACAATTCAGGAGAAAATCAAATAATAAAATATTGATGCTGCAAGGAAGCTACCAGGGCCTGACCATCACAAGGATGTAAGCTAGAGCAGAAGAGCAGTGGCTGACCCTGGGTAAGGCAGATGACAAGATCCTGCCCCCCAGTCCTGAGAAAGTCAGCTCTGGGGGAGGTTGGGGGTGTGTGTGCAGAAACATTCTCTATCTGGTTTCCCGCTGGATTCCACAGAGCCAAGCATGATGTTGATGAATCATACGTGCTCAGTAAGTAAACAAAGGCACTTTTCTGAATAAATAGAGATACAAAACACATTTCTGGAAAGTCAGTGCTTTGGAGGTGTTCAGTTTAGTTGCTCAGTCATATTCGACCCTTTGTGACCCCATGGACTGCAGCACGCCAGGACTCCCTGTCCATCACCAACTTCTGGAGTTTACTCAAACTCATGTCCATTGAGTTGATGATGCCATCCAACCATCTCATCCTCTGTCATTCCTTTCTCCTGCCTTCAATCTTCTCCAGAATCAAGGTCTTCTCAAATGAGTCAGTTCTTCACATCAAGTGGCCAAAGTATTGGAGTTTCAGCTTCAGCATCAGTCCTTCCAATGAATATTCAGGACTGAGTTCTTAGGATGGACTGGTTGGATCTCCTTGTAGTCCAAGAGACTCTCAAGAGTCTTCTCCAACACCACAGTTCAAAAGCATCAATTCTTCAGTGCTCAGCTTTCTTTATAGTTCAGCTCTCACATTCATACATGACTATTTGAAAAACCATAGCTTTGACTAGATGGACCTTTGTTGGCAAAGTAATGTCTCTGCTTATTAATAAGCTATCTAGGTTGATCATAGCTTTTCTTCCAAGGAGGAACATCTTTTAATTTCATGGCTGCAGTCACCATCTGCAGTGATTTTTGAGCCCAAGAAAATAAAGCCTGTCACTGTTTATTTCCCCATCTATTTGCCATGAAGTGATGGGACTGTATGCCATGATCTTCATTTTCTGAATGTTGAGTTTTAAGCCAGCTTTTTCACTCTCCTCTTTCACGTTCATCAATTTCACTTTCATCAAGAGGCTCTTCAGTTCTTCACTTTCTGCCATAAGTGTGGTGTCATCTGCATATCTGAGGTTATTGTTATTTCTCCTGGCAATCTTGATTCCAACTTGTACTTCATCCAGTCTCGCATTTCACATGATGTACTCTGCATATAAATTAAATAAATAGGATGACAATACACAGCCTTGATGTGCTCCTTTCTCTATTTGCATTCAGTCTGCTGTTCCAGTCCAGTTCTGTTACTTCTTGGGCTGCATACAGATTTCTGTCAGGTGCCCTTGTATTCCCATCTCTTGAAGAATTTTCCAGTTTGCTATGATCTACAAAGCCAAAGGCTTTAGTGTAGTCAATGAAGTCATTTTTCTGGAATTCTCTTGCTTTTTATATGATTGAATGGGTGCTGGAAATTTGATCTCTGGTTCCTCTGCCTTTTCTAAAACCAGCTTGAACATCTGGAAGTTCATGGTTCATGTACTGTTGAAGCCTGGCTTGGAGAATTTTGAGCATTACTTTACTAGTGTGTGTGAGATGAGTGCAGTTGTGTGGTACTTTAAGCGTTCTTTGGCATTGCTTTTCTTTGGGATTGGAATGAAACTGACCTTTTCCAGTCCTGTGGTCACTGCAGAGTTTTCCAAATTTGCTGGCATATTGAGTGCAGCACTTTAACAGCATTATAATTTAGGATTTGAAATAGTTCAGCTAGAATTTCATCACCTCCTCTACCTTTGTTCATAGTGCTGCTTTCTAAGGTCCGCTTGAGTTTGCACTCCAGGATATGTGGCTCTAGGTGAGTGATCAAACCACTGTCGTTATCTGGATCATGAAGATCTCTTTTGTACAGTTCTTCTGTGTATTCTTGCCACCTCTTCTTAATATCTTCTGCTTCTGTTAGGTCCATACTTAACCATTTCTGTCATTTATTGTGCCCATCTTTGCATGAAATGTTCCCTTGGTATCTCTAATTTTCTTGAAGAGATCTCTAGTCTTTCACATTCTGTTGTTTTCCTCTATTTCTTCGCATTGATCACTTAGGAAGGCTTCTTATCTCTCCTTGCTATTCTTTGGAACTCTGCATTCAAATGGATATATCTTTCCTTTTCTTCTTTTCCTTTCACATCTCTTCTCAGCTATTTGTAAGGTCTCCTCAGGCAACTATTTTGCCATTTTGCATTTCTTTTTCTTGAAGATGGTTTTGATCACCGCTTTCTACAGAGTGTTGAGAACCCCGAACCTCCATAGCTCATCAGGCATTTTCTATCAGATCTAATCACTTGAATATATTTATCACTTCCAATGTATAATCCTAGGTGATTTGGGAGAGAGCTTAAAGGTTTCCCAATGATAAAGAATCCGCCTGTCAATACAAGAGATGCAAGAGACTCAGGTTGGATTCTAGGGTAGGGAAGATCCTCTGGAGAAGAGAATGGCTACTCACTCCAGGATTCTTGCCTGAAGAATTCTATGGACAGAGAACCTGGTGGGCTACATCTATGGGGTCACAAAAAAGTGGCAAATGACTTAGCAGATAAACAGCAGCAACAGCATGGGGGAAAGAATATAGAAAAGAATATAAGTATACATAAATATATATGACAGGTATGTATAATCATATAATTGCTATACATCTGAAACTAACTTTGCAAATCAGTTCAGTTCAGTTTAGTTGCTCAGTCGTGTCTGACTCTTTGTGACTCCATGAATCACAGCACACCAGGCCTCCCTGTCCATCACCAACTCTCAGAGTTTACCCAAACTCATGTCCATTGAGTCGATGATGCCATCCAGCCATCTCATCCTCTGTCGTCCCCTTCTCCTCCTGCCCCCAATCCCTCCCAGCATCAGAGTCTTTTCCAATGAGTCAACTCTTCACATGAGGTGGCCAAAGTATTGGAGTTTCAGCTTTAGCATCATTCCTTCCAAAGAAATCCAAGGGCTGATCTCCTTCAGAATGGACTGGTTGGATCTCCTTGCAGTCCAAGGGACTTTCAAGAGTCTTCTCCAACACTACAGTTCAAAAGCATCCATTCTTCAGTGCTCAGCTTTCTTCACAGTCCAACTCTCACATCCATACATGACTACTGGGAAAACCATAGCCCTGGCTAGACAGACCTTTGCTGGCAAAGTAATGTCTCTGCTTTTTAATATGCTATCTAGGTTGGTCATAACTTTCCTTCAAAAGAGCAAGCATCTTTTAATTTCATGGCTGCAATCACCATCTTTAGTGATTTTGGAGCCCCCCCAAATAAAGTCTGATACTATTTCTACTGTTTCCCCATCTATTTCCCATGAAGTGATGGGACCAGATGCCATGACCTTCGTTTTCTGAATGTTGAGCTTTAAGCCAACTTTTTCACTCTCCTCTTTCACTTTCATCAAGAGGCATTTTAATTCCTCTTCATTTTCTACCATAAGGTGGTGTCATCTGCATGTGTGAGGTTATTGATATTTCTCCTGGCAATCTTGATTCCAGCTTTTGCTTCTTCCAGTCCAGCATTTCTCTGGCCCCATCACTTCATGGGAAATAGATGTGGAAACAGTGTAAACAGTGTCAGACTTTATTTTTTGGGACTCGAAAATCACTGCAGATGGTGATTGCAGCCATGAAATTAAAAGACGCTTACTCCTTGGAAGAAAAGTTATGACCAACCTAGACAGTATATTCAAAAGCAGAGACATTACTTTGCCGACTAAGGTCCGTCTAGTCAAGGCTATGGTTTTTCCTGTGGTCATGTATGGATGTGAGAGTTGGACTGTGAAGAAGGCTGAGCGCTGAAGAATTGATGCTTTTGAACTGTGGTATTGGAGAAGACTCTTGAGAGTCCCTTGGACTGCAAGGAGATCCAACCAGTCCATTCTGAAGGAGATCAACCCAGGGATTTCTTTGGAAGGAATGATGCTAAAGCTGAAGCTCCAGTACTTTGGCCACCTTATGCGAAGAGTTGACTCATTGGAAAAGACCCTGATGCTGGGAGGAATTGGGGGCAGGAGGAGAAGGGGACGACCGAGGATGAGATGGCTGGATGGCATCACTGACTCAATGGACGTGAGTCTGAGTGAACTC